>OY757936.1:7099145-7409145 GCA_963585895.1 Sepioteuthis lessoniana
ACAGCCCCATTCTCTCTGTACAATGTTTCACCTCCCCTTACATGACACAAAGAGAAAGCAAATATAGATGGGGTAGTGACTAAAAAACTTCTATGGTCATTCGTATTTTCCAGGCTGGGTGACCAATAAACTCAGTTCTTCGTCTTTTAGACGAGGGGCAGTTGCCTTCTGGGTGTGGATACATCCTCGAATTGAACTAATTTATTTTACAGCACTTTGTGATACACTGTATTATAGTTTATTGTTCTCCGAAACAATCCCCGAGACACGGAAAATCTACTGGTCCAGTCACACTGTACCCAATGCATCATATTTGTCAATGAATAACTCGATGCATACGTAGTAATATCTATCTTCAATATTACGTAAAGAACACGAGACCATTTCTCGAATTATTCAAAACAGCAAAACTCTTTCCGGAGAGACCTCGTACATACACATTTACTGATGCGTATATTATGGGAACATGGACAAATCTTATATATTAAAAAGAAATACATCTAATCTAGTAAAAAATACATTTACACACACACACACACACACACACACACACACAAACACACATTATATATATATATATATATATATATATATATATATATATATATATATATATATTGATTCGTTAAGAAATCATATTTTCTAAAAAGAGTGAAATGCTCACTCCTATTAAGATTTTCCTCGTGCACTTAATATGAACACCACTTCATATATTAATCAAGATGTTTTTTAACTGTATTTGATGAACAGATCAATTTTTCTACACATAGATTTGGAATATTGTCAAATTACATTAAAAGAATATTTCCACTGGTTCCTCAAAAGTGTTTCTTATTCTTTTAATTTAAAATTGTTTCCGAGGATTCTTCAAATATTTTCCTATTTACCTTTGAGTTCCGTAACATCTCCATATTTTCGGCTTAATTGACACATTTCATCTACATTTATAGCAAGATTGATTTTGTTTTATAAATGTCATTTTCTTTATTACTGTCTATATGCCAAGGTGCAATGGGAAAATATAATTGGAAAGTCGAGTTCAAACTGTGACTAAGACTAATTGCATTCACTTTACACTAATGCCTTTGGAGAAGACATGGATTAAACTGCTTTCCCCACCTCCATAGATATAAAATTTTGGCTGACCTATGTAGTAGGTCAACTCTGAAATAAAGATCAGAATCTGAAGTCACTAAGGCGCTTATAATGTTGACTGATGGCTGAGCGGTATGATTCTAAATCTAACGTAAAGTTGGATGGGTTTCAATCCTAGCTTTAAACGACCTACGTGTCTAGCCATACTAGAGAGTTGTGATACAACGAAACAGTCCCTCTAGGGATGACAATATATATATATATATATATATGTATATATATATGCTTGCAGCACTTTATATTTTAAACATACTTGATTTAATGAGACAGATACTTCGTGGTTGCTTATTTTGTCTTTGATTCGTTTAATTCTCCTTGTGAGACATTTGACTTTTAGATAAAAGGAAATAAGAAGGCGCCTAAGTATTTTCAACTGAAGTCATCTTCAGAGGAGCGAATAATGACATTACAAAAATAATGGTGTGATATATATATATATATATATATATATATATATATATATATATATATATATATATATAAATGTGTGTGTGTGTGTGTGTCTGTGTGTATGTGTTTGTACAATTAGAGAATGAACAAAAGAGAGGTAATTTTACGGAAGATAAGAATGTTATCAGAGGTAATAAAGAAGGATTTAACCTGAAGTTGGGTGAATATTTCCCAAAGGTATTTGTCTGAAAGTAAACTTTTTTTGCGCGACTGGAGATCGAACTCACTTTTGAATAGGACTGATAATAATATAACATCTATCGATATATAGAAAAATATTTTTATTACTTATGAAGACAATTCCTCAAAGATTTGAAATATTTGGAAAGTAACGCCACTTCTAGTGGAAATTCTGCCGTGAGTTTTAAAATGAAAAAATGGTTTGAAAACTGAAATATTTGTTTATTTGGAAAGATTTAAGTCCTTATCTTAGAAAAAAACTTGTAGAAAAATATATATATATTTTCGAATCTGTTACTTGATTTAAATTTTTTGAACTTTCTAGAAGAAAAAAAAAAGAAAAGAAACAATTATATTGTTATAAATTATGTTTTTCTTCATCTGATCAACATTGGGTAGCCTTTCTTCTAAGTTATTAATTATCTTTTTATTTATGCAACTTTTACCCAACAAAATTACAGTAATACATATAAAACAACAATACAGATAAAAGTCTCTAACCTTAAGAATAAAATATTTTCAAATCTAATTGACAACTGCCTCTTAATACGAAGTCTGCATTGCAGAATATTTTTTAATCACACAAACTGTCGATGAGAGATTGATAGAATAATTTAACGGCATTTCAACCCTTCTAGGGTTATTTTATGCTTAGAGGTTCGTGGATTGTGTTCATATTTACAACTTTTATTTAGTCGTTTCTTAAGTGTTAAGTTTTTCACTCAGTCCAATCTTATACAAATAATTTTTAAAAAGATCTATTTCACACATCGTTTGGTTGCTAACAGGTACTATCACTCTGTGTCAGAGTGGATCTGGGAGTAATGTTAATGAAGGGGTACTCTACACACCCCAGATCTCCAGAACTGGAGTCTCATCATCAAGTGCATTTAGGTGTTATATATTTTTAGTAGGGGTGTCTTACTCGACATCAAGGGATACAGTCAGCGACAAATAAATTGATTCCACATATAAAAATATGAATTATTAATAAGAATGTTCCATTCATTCATAAACAGAAGTTCCAATATCATTGTGAACAATTATTTAAACACAAACCCAACAAATTCCTGGTTCATTTAATCGCCACAAGTATTTGTTATCATAATGTTGCAATAGAATTATAATCAAATTAAATGCAAAGGAGGTTGAAAATTTAAAAGCCGCAAGAAAAGTTAAACTACCTCATGTATATTGATGATAACTTGACAAGAATGAAAAACAAAAAACAAAAACCTCGAGACACTTATACAAACTATTTGAATCTTCAGCTAAGATATTGGAATGAAAATTAGTATTGAAAAAATTGCCATCCTTGTAATGGAAAAAGTGAAGAGACATCGTAAGAGGGTTTTATGGCTTAAGTTGTTTCTTCAGCAAAAAATTAGGCCAACTGAGGAAAAAAACGATTACAGATACCTATGAATATTAGAAGTGGGTTCAAGCAAGTCAACTGAGATGAAAGAAAAAGTAAGATAGGGGTACCTCAGAAGAACGAGAAAACTTAAAACGAAACTCTGTCGCAGAAATCTCGCCAAATGAATACAAACCTGGGGAGTCCCTCTTGTAAGTTACTCTGGATCCTTCTTAAAACTGACAAGAGAGAAACTTAGGCGTATGCACCCAAGAACAATGGAGTTAATAGCGATTTACAAGACCTTAATTCCGTTGGATAACACAGAAAGAACGGGACTTGTGCAGATTGAGGGATGTGTAAATACAACAATTCAGAGAATCGAAAAATATACAAAAATTGATTACAACAGCCACTAACAGCAATATTAAGAGAAATAACTAAAGTACCAAAGCGAAAACAACAAAAATCTTGAAAACATAAAGAAGATTAAAACATTTGCGTGAAAGCTTCAAGCGATAAACTATGGAAATTGCTCATGAGATGACCTTGATATGTCTAAGAAATAAAACCTGATGATAATAACTGAATTTCTTTTAATAGCAGCACAAAATAAGACAATAAAATCTAATTATGTCAACGCAATTCATAATAAGCCAAAAAATTCCAAATGAAGTTTATACGTTGTTATGGTTCGTTGGTTCGGGTTTTATGGCATATCAACCTTTGTAGGCTATTTAACGCCAAATCCATGTATATGCAAATAGTCAGTTCTATTTCAAACAATTCCGTTTAGCATAAGTACACAGTTTAATTGTCAAAAACATTTCTATTTCAAGCTATTCCGTTTAGTCAAACAGTTCTTATTCAAACAAATCAGTTTAGTATAAGTATGCAGTTTAGTTCTATTTAACCCATAGATAAGGTTATATCAGGTGCTACCATTCTGGGCCAAAGTGGACATGGGAGCAATGGCAAGGAAGGGTTGCTCTGCATTCCCCAAAGCCTCAGCATTGTTTAGTGTGATATCCAGGACACTCATTGGCGGGGGTCTTACCCCTCTGCAGACAAATGGTGTTATGGAATAAAGCAGTTGATCATATAAGCGAGGGCAGCAAAATGACCAAAGAATATTGGTGTAGGGACTACATGCTTCACTGGGAATTGTGCAAGAGTCTAAAAATTGGCCATGCTAACACAAGCCAGAATCTCTAATAGAAAATGAGACGCCTAAAATTTTCTGAGATTTTGCGATACAAACGTGCCCCCAAAATTCCGACTAGAAGGCCAAATCTAGTGTTAATTAACAAGAAGAAAAATGTTTTTTTTATCAAGTTGATTTTGATATTCCAACAAACCATACAGTGAAAATAAAAGAAAACGAAAAGAGAGACAAATTATTGGATATTAGCTAAGATCTAGAAAAACTGTGGAAAAATAAAGATGACGATGGTACTAATTATTGTTGGTATCCATGGAACGCTACTTAAAGATCTGGTAAAGAGACTAAGGGTAATGATCAAAGACATCTAGCTAAAAGCGCAGTTAACATTGATTTGTCCTAGAGATTTAAGACTTTTTGTGAAAAACCATTAGATAAAATTTGCCTTAATAACTCTCAAGAAGTAACATATTAGAATCATAGACAGAAGTTTAACCAGCTAACCGGCTGGCAGATGAAAAAATGATCCTTATTCATTAGAAAAGACCCTTGATAAATAAACCCACTTTTAGGCTAATGTTGCTTAAACGTAACCCCCTTTGGGACTAACTTTAAATGTTTAACCTAAATATTTATCAAAATATCTTTACTGATCTCGCTCAAAAAATAAAACGTAGTTCTTCCCAGCTAAAAGCGTTTCATAACTATTGTAAGGTTGCTCCACTGGGACTTAAGCGAAACGCCTCTAGAACAAGAATGCTGCGTGTTGTCTTGAATAAACGCTGGTAGCGGCACCCGATAAAATAGCAGTTGTATGGATACTCACGTCCCAATCCCAGAAACAATCCAAGATGAGCAGGACATGTTATACACAACTAAGGATGACTCATAACTGACTCATGTTATAACTGACTCATGTTATACACAATTAAGGATGACTCATAACTGATGTTCTTCTGTGGACTTCTGCACATGGTCACACCAGTGTTGGTCAAGCATCAAAAACTTGCATTCATTATTTCATCGGCAACCGTCTAGATGACTACCAAAAGTGATGGCCAATAAGTTTGGATGACGAGATAGAAACTTTGCTATTGCCACGCTTTGCATTCATGAAGAAGAAGATGATGATGATGATATTTATAGTTTTTATTTCTGCAAAAGCAAAAATACTCTTGATGCAACATGATAATTTTATTTCTCCTCAATTAATTATATTTTAGTTTGCAGGGGTGAATAGCAACCCCATAAAACTAATCTGTGAATCCCCTTATGAGTACAAGTTCTAAATAATCAGTCACTGTTATCATTTCGTTACTGCGCAGATATGTTGTAACTGAATATATCTTCCGACAACGTACTTTTCTCTTTCTTTTTTTTTTTGGTTTTAATTCAGCGATCACCCAAAGAAAACTTAACATTTCCCTACGGCCACGTCCAGACAGATAAACTATTGAGTAATCTATCAACTTCATTTTCCAAGAAAAGAAAGATTTATTTCTTTGTATTGGGAATGTACGTTCTGCTTGAGTTGAGAGAAATGTGAATGTATGTTTCTTTCCTCTCACTAGTGCGTATGGATCCGATAAACTTGTTTAACAGCAAATTAAGTTTGTTTCAAATAAGTAGAAAAAAGTTTCCTTTCATCCAAACATTTATTACTACTTGGCCGTTTGTTTTTCACAGGAGACTCATTTTTTTATTCATTGGCTTAAAACTATCTTTAGCAGCCATTAAGTTTAATGTCAATTCATGCATATTCTATTTACAAATATTCTTTTTATGGGATTGATTGCTTGGTTGATTTTAATGGCATGCTAATCTGCCTAGGGTTATTTCATGTCGAGAGATCATCATATCATATCCATTGTACGTTTATATCTACAATTTTTGTATAGTTATTTCTTTAGACTATTTTTTCATGTGGTCCTATTGAATACGAATGCTTTTTTAACAAATCTATTTATTTTCATAGATGAGACCATAAGAGATACCAGCACCCACTTCTGAGTTGACCTGAGCACTAATGATTTTCTCTGCATCTGAACCTGATGACGAGATCAAATTTATTTCTATGACTCTTTACATAAATCGGTTTCCTCTGAATGTTGTGCAAACTGTTAGAAGGAATAAAATAATTGATTTTAATAAAATAAAACCTGCTCCAGTAGGAAGATATCCAGTTTATTTGTGTCTTTCTTAGCTTGGTGAAGCTGTTCAAAAGTGCTATTTTTCAGCCAATGTACATTTTTGACATTTAACCGTAAAGACGTTCTCTCCCAACCATCATAATAGTTCTCTTATTTGTTTGTTTAAATGTAGTTGGGATGTGCGCTACATTAGAAAAACGAATCGAAAACCGGATGCCAGAATTAAACAACACGTCCTTATTAAAATAGATAATTTTGATGTTCTTCTTACTGCTGATATATATATGTATACATAGGAAATATCGATTGCAGAACACCTTATTAATAACTGTGAATGAGATGAGAAATTCACTATTGACCCGTTCTCTATACTAAGCAAGTAACACACTTCTTTCCATTTAAAAATACTGAAAACTTCATATTTTGTCCTGCAGACCGTCTCTTTGTAAACAGAGGGAATGTCTGCTGGACAAAACATCATTTCCATATAGTCTTCAAAACATTTTTCCATTCAGCCTACATATTTCGCATATTTTTTTATTCAATATTATCCTCGATTTAGCTATGTCGGGCGAGCATCGAAACCGGTTAAATAGCCTGTCACTTTTTACACTTTCACTTTCATTATGAATAAAACCTTGGGTCTCTCATCGCTATTACTAAATGTTGTACCATTAAATACATCTTCATATATACATATATTCGTCTGCTGTTCGTCTGCTTTCTGGAATTGTATTTATAGAAAGCCTACGTTCACCGGTTTGTATCTGAGTTGGTATGCTTTTACTCCGAAGTCTAGAAAGGTCAAGCTGATTAAGTGTCTTACATTCAGGCCTTTAAATATTTGTTCAGATAGCAAGATTAAAAGTGAATTTGAACAAATTAAAAATCTATGTTGGAGTAAAGGGTATCCCAAGGAAGTCATTGCTGATACTATTAATTTAACTGAGAACAAGTTAAGGAATGACAACAGGCTATTTGGCCCTTCTAAATGTCCAGTTTATGTTAGACTTCCTTGGATTGGTTCTCCCAGCCAGTTAATTGCTGATAAAGGTTCTTCTTCTGTTATACGCTGATATAATGTTGTTAAGGTTCCAACTATCTTTATTAGAAGACCTGCATTTCCTCTGTCCATTAAGATGTTCTCTCTATCTTTCAGCAGAGTAATTTAATTTATAAATTTCAGTGTTGTTGTGGTGCAACTTATATAGGGCGTACTTTCCAACGCCTTGAAGTAAAGGTGAGACAAAATGTTCCACGGAAAATACGTGATCGTACAACATCTGGGCATTTTCAAATGTTATCTGTGAGTATTTAAATGCTATAGATACCAGAGTAGTCAATTGTAATGATGAGTACTTTGCTGTTTTACACAAAGCGAGGAATAAACAACAACGAGGCATTTTATATTTTGTTTAATCGCCCGTCTCTGTTCAAACAGAATCTAAAGCACTCCTTACATCTTCTTGGAGATGGTTCCGGCGTTACTTAAGGAGGTTTTATTCTTATTTTCCCTCCTCTTTTGTCGAGCCAACATTTTTCATATCACCCCCTTTTTACTCATTTGTAGTTTACATTTTTTACTTTTACATTTTAACTTGACAAATCACCGGATTAATGAGTTTTGGTGTCATCTATGATAAAATCTATAAAAAAATATTTCCTATTTAATTTTTTTGCTTTGTAACTCTCATTTACATTTCTCTATAACTACATATGATTCTTTTAAATATTTTACTATATAAATATGTGTGTGTGTGTGTAACCGTTACGGACTAAAAACTGCACCTCATAGCGAGATTCTTTTTTGCAGCACTTAAAATTCCTTTACTGCAGCGATTTTCCGTTCCCTTTTCAATTTTCCTATTTTCTGGAGGTCTTTTTTATACTGAGCGTCTTTTTAATCACTCGTATAACTGAAAAATCTATCAAGTATTCACATAACCCAGAGGATCTTACTGACAAGAAGTGATAGTACCGGGCAACTCCATCTGTTTGAAAATTACTAGCATCCGATATGAATACTTTTAAACTTATAACTACAAGCAAATAATTACCTGAAGCTATGATTATTATTAATATAATATATATTATATACACAGAAATATGTGAAATCAGATATTAATATTAATATATATATATATATATATATATATATATATATATATATATATTATATTAAAATATATTAATATTAGTATTCGGTAGGAATACTAAAAAAACATATAATTATGGATAAATTATTGGTATTAGAAAAATATAATTAAAACCGAATAATAATAAAAGAAAACAGATATCGTTAGGTATTATCTCAGCAGAATCAACGGTATTGGTTCACGGTAACTGAAACAAACAATATTACCAACCAATTTATTAATCAATGTATCTATCAACTCTCTCTCTCTCACACACACACACACACACACACATATATATATATATCGGGCAAATTATCCGTATCATTGGAGAAATTTTTTTCTGGTTGGTTGGTTTCTTTGTTTAATGGCATATCAACTCTTTTTAAATTATTTAATGCCAAAGCCATTCTCCTAGAAGAACAGTAGTGGTGCTATTTAACCCATAGCTGGGAGGATAAGGGGGTTCATACCTTTCCCAAGGGTATTTGCCCGAAAGTGAATGTAATAGCGCGACTGGAGTACGAACTCTCTTACTACGATTCCGCAGTCCACCGCTTTAACCATTACACCCCCAATTTTTTTCTGGGGAAAACTGCTTTTAAAAAATTCCAATTAAAGATGAAAAACTTAAGTACACGGAAAGACCTTGAATTTAAGAACTGACTGAAAATATCAGTGAACATGTCTGTCAACTTAGAGCTTGTATGACAAATCATTAACTAACTCACGAAATGTGAGTGCCTTTTAGTGTGTGTGTATGTGTGTGTGTGTGTGTGTGTGTGTGGACTTAATTTTGATTTTTGTGTTTGAGAGGTATAATTTTTTTTTTTTGCTATAGAGTGAAGTGATAAATAAAACCAAACAATAAACATTTTGATTGTATAAAATTCCACCAGAAACAATAAAATCCTAGGACTTTTTCAAAAGAAAATCAATATATCTTATGATTGTTAGTGTGCATGCATTAGTGTGTACAGAGTGATACTTATATATATATATATATATATATATATATATATATATATAATGTTTATACGTTTTTTTCTGTTATATGTAAATAAAATAATTTACAGATATAAACGTAAATAAGATAATTTACAGATATAAATAAATAAAAGATAATTTACAAATATAAATAAATAAAAAGACAGAAGATGCAGTGACAAAGTCTTTAAATTGATAGACAGGACTGAAAATGGATAAGATGTATGTATATATATATCTATACATACATAGATATAAGTATCTCTATGCATAAATACTTTGATAGATGCCTGAAGGATTTCTCCTTCTTCACTGAGAAAAGTGACTTTTAAACAATTCCAGCATAAAATGCAACGATCAAATTCCGTTTAAAATGGAGTCATAGATTCGAGAAGCGAAGGGAATTCTTTTGAAAAAAAATCTAGAAAACTGCCGAAATGCATGAAAATCGCTTCGGGTATTAATAACTTGATGGATTCTTCAAATGCTTTTCATGTGCTTTCCCAGTTTAAGAGCTTGTTATCTTCAAACACTTTTTGAATGTTTTATAATTCATAGCTTTTAGTTATGATTTGTTGCCTTGTAAAAAATATTTAGTCAAGGGTTTCAGTTTTGAATAAATTATGCTGTGCAGGAAAGGAAGAATGCATTAAAAAGATTCTCTAAAGAAAATTACCCATTAAAATCGGAAATGATAGTTTAAAAATTATGAAAGTTTTTATCCATAAGTTTTACTATTTCTTCTAAAATACATCTTTTTGCATCAAGTGGTCTTGTGAAGCCATAAATTTGGTCTGATCAAGACTGTATGAGAGATTAGCGTTTAACTATTCAACATATTTTCTTTCTTGATGATATACATATTGTCCCCAAAATGGCTACAATTGGATACAATTTTGATATCAACGTGGTCCTAGGAGTTGCCAGAACAAAGTGGAAGGCAATGTCGGACTCTATAAGGGAATTCGGCTCCTGATTGTGATTTAGGATATTTTTTTTCTTAGACTTGACCCACCGATGCTATAGAGTCAGTCTGTCATACTATTTATTTCTGCTATGGACTGGGCACCTCACTGAGTGCATTTTCTTGGACAATAATCATTATGCCCATTAGGCCTCTTACACTTCATAAACTCATCTATATTCGCAAAATAAAATAATGAAGAGCAATGCAGCTAGAAAGAGATTATTCATAAAACAAAAACTGACAATTGTTTTTAATATTTTTTAAATCTTTCTCCTGTTATATTTTCTCATCGGAATTTTAAGACTCTTTCTTTGCTAGTGTTATTTTACTTTGTTTTTTTTTATCATATTAAAAGAACACGAGTTGTTGGGTAAACATTCGAATATAAATTCGGATTATTTTCCCTTGGGACATTTTTTCCTCTACTAGCTTTGCAAAAAAGAAGTCACTTTGACTATAATAACCAAAAAGAGTATAAATACAAAAAAAAAAAAAAATAAATGAAATAAAAGAGGCCACCGAATTAACTTGATAGTTTGGCAACTTTTCTAAAATAGACATGGGGGTTGGCTTTTTTAACACTCTTAATCGATTCTAAACAAGATTTTCGAAGGACAGAAAAATACATTTTTTTTTTCATGTAAAAGTTTGTAGATACAAAACCTTTTCTCTGCCCCGTGTGTGTAACTTAGAATACACTGACTGTACACCCTGCAGAGATGTAAGACAACCACCAAAATAGGGAGTCCTAGGTATGATTGAACAGCATCTGATGGTGATATCAAGTTCTAAGATTTGGGAGGCGTGGAGTATTCCTTGATTGCCATTACTACCAGGTTCACTTTAAAACCGAATGGCAGTTCCTGTTAGGGTACCATCTATGAGTCAAACAGACTTGTTCGAAAATTATTCGTACTCGATAAGACCGTGTGGAAAAGAGCTTTTTAAGAAACACCTATGTAAGATGTGTAAATATGAATATAAAAAAAACGATTCCCTAACTGTTAAGAGTAAATAACCCAAGACCAGTTGATATGATATTAAAAACAATCAATAAATCGATTATAAACATTTTCTAGAAATTTAATATTTACTATTAACTGTTTGTATTTTTAATGGTATATCAACCTTCCTGGGTAATTTGATGACAAATCCATCCTTGTAGAAAGACAATAGTGATAATATTTAAATATGTGGTGAATAAGGTAGTTGATCTTTTTTCTTTTTGGTATTATTTGTTTCTGCGTCTATTTATGTAGAAAATTAACAGAAGTCAGTCTTCCCAAAAATTACACACAAGTTCTTTTACCTTTGCTTGTCATTCCAGTCTATGACACAAATCTTTATTCAACGTAACCAGCTCATTGGCCAGGTGGGTAGAGTGTTCGCAAATGGTCCGGGAGGCCTGGATTCAGTCCCAGGTCGTGTCATACCAAAGACTTTAAAAATGGTACTTGGTACCTCCTTGCTTAACACTCAGCGATATAAGGTACGTATCAAGGGTAAAGTGGAGCAATCTAGGGAAAGGAGTAGCGTCCTTCCCTACATCTCGGTGTAGTAGCTATTGAAAAGGGAGCCTTCTGCTCGCCCTCGACTATAGTCACCAACAGCAACTACAATGTTTATATATATATATATATATATCATCAAGTCGGGCGGCTAGCACAGATTTCCTTCACCCTCATTTTCTCTCTCTCTCTCTCTCTCTCTCTCTCTTTCTCTCTTACTATTTGATCTGATACGCTATCGCTCCTGGCAGGTCCTACAGACTACATTTTCTGTCCGTACAGGGCGGTTGTATGTAAGTACTTCTTTATGGCCAATTTGCTGCCAGGAATTGTTCAATATTGCTCATAGCACTATTCGACAGTTCCCGTTTAGTTTTTTATCTAGACGTTTTGTCATCGTCCCTGTGGTGTATCCGTACGGTAGTATTGACACAACCTCTGCTTGGAAGAAATTCCGTTTTGAAGTATCAGATAGAGCTCACTTCCATATGATAAATAGCTTATCGATAGCAGTCGATGCATTTGCAAGGAGCATATTGACATCACTGACACTAGATGAGACGCTGCTGCCGAGGTATATGAACTCATCCACAAATATAATGCTCATGTATCCCTATGTAGAACTCCAGCAACAATGTCAAACAAGTATGTGAGCCGGTGAGTGAACCTTGAGCTTCGTGTTTTTATAGAGCATCAATATGGTTATAACAGTTTCTTTAGGGAGACAATAAACTAAGAGTATTTGTTTGATCTTCTCTTTGTGTATAGAATCAAATGCCTTGGAGAAATCTACCAATAATTGTGCCACCACGAAGTTTTTTTTTGTTTTTTTTTTTTGCATGAATCCCCATGATTCGACCGATTGTTAGAATCTGTGGTGTTGTGGGTCGATTTCTCCGAAAACTTTTGATATTCCCCTAAGATGTTTTAAAAAATTTCTGGTTCGATGCAATTGAGAAGCAGAAGGTTATAAACTTTAGCCATAAATAGAAGTAAGAATAATGCCTCTATAGTTCTTGGTAATTCCGAAGTCACTTTTCTAAGGGAAGGAAAGGATGCAGTCTTTTGTTCATCTCTTTATTGTGTTCTGTTTATATACGGCCTTGCAAAATCGAAACTATTATGCTATTGAATTTCCTTGTCTTCCATACTTCCGGGGGGCATTTCGTCGAGGTCGGCAACTTTTCTGCTTTTTTTTTTTTTTTCAGTTCTACGTCAAGACTTTCTAGAGCAAACAGTCCTAGTTTGATGTCAAGTTGGTTATCAATGATTTTTTCGATTGGTCTATCTGTGACTTTAGCTAGATTCCAAGTAGACTCTTGAAATAACATTTTTTTTTATCTGTATTCGTTCTTTAAGGTTTGCAGCTTTTAGCTTTGCTCTTTAGTTACTCTTTCTTTTACTCAGTGTGTTTACTGTCAACCATGCTATTCATGATTGTCTATCTTCTACAGAGTTTCTTATTTCATTGAATGTATAAGTTTTGCACTTTTTGGTGTGTATTTGTTCTCTTGATGCCTTCTTAAGTTTCAGCGAGTTGTCATTTGTTAGGTTTCTTTTATTACATAACGATACTGTTTTCACGTTATCTCATCTTTCCCTAACAGCTAGAGTTTCCTATGGAACTGTACACTTGGCTATTGTTTTGGTTTGTACGCATTCTACTGTTACTTCCCAGTATGCCTTGGTGAAATTTTCTTATTCGTCATTCGGAGTAAATGTTTCAGATATCTTCTGAAGAGTATCGAATTTATTTCTTACACTTACCCTATATTCATTGTTGATATTTCTTTTTTTAAGTGAGGACTAATCCTAGTGTGTGGGTTTGGCTGTTTGTGTTTTATTCCTGCGTAGGCTCAGACGCATCTTTCCTATGACAATGTGATCGGAAGGCACTCACTCAATATTACGAATGCTATTAATCAATTGTTTATGAGTATGCAGTCTATCCGGGCTATAGGTCCATAGTTTTCCCTTTCTTTTCTGGAATTTAGTACTAAGGCATATTTGTCTGTTTTCGAGTGAGAAGTCTATTAGATGTTCCCATAACTGTTTGACAAGTGTCAACAGAATTTGTTTTTTTCGTCTTATTAATTTGAACATTCATGTCTCTACCGATGAGTAGAACGTTGTGTTGGGGAATGCTATGGATAATGGAGGATAACTCGATGTTGGTGATGAGGACCGTTTCATCGACGGCATTGGTGGGACTATAGCAGGACAAGATTATTGTGCAGGAGTTGCCGTTAAATATTACTAAGGGATTGCCGTTAAATTCCCGGTTGCTTATTTTCTCGATAGTATTAAGTGATTTTAGTGTACGAGGATTGAGTATCATTCCTTCTCCTTCGATGACGGCATTGACAGAGTTTTTTCATTCTATCCGTGGCCATTTATTTCCATGCTCAGTTTGGTAGTGTCGATATTTTTGTATGCATATGATATCTGTATTGTGATCTGCCGCAGTTAAAGTTCTAACGCTAAATGTCACTATGCGTATTGTGCTTTTACATCAAATCCTTTGTTTTCCCGTGTGAAGAGCGATTGGTTTGGACAAATGGTTTTAATTAGAATCACGGTAATCTTTCGATTGCTTTTTTTATTTCATCAATTGACGCCATCCCTATAGATGAGTATCAGTAGTTTCCTGACTAAACTATTTGATCCTGGCCGTTGACATGATTGTTTCTTCCGCTCAGCATCAGGTGAAGAGCGCCGTTGACCCAATTTGGGGCTTAACAGTATTACTTCACATTCACTATGCTGCGTCCCATGGTTTCTGATGTTATATGTTCACAATTTGAAAATTGACTTTTTTTCTTTTTAAATGTGTCACTAAGTTAATACTTAAATTTAAAAAAAAAATTTTTTCCTCTTTAAACGTTTTAAAGTCCAAATAGCATTTTTATTTTCATTTTTTCCCTTTCTCGAATACAATTGTAGGTCATCTTCGTTCGACTCCTGCTTACAAATGTTGAAATTCCTTTTCTGAATTCGAAAGTTGGTCACCTGATTTCAATGATTATTCTAGCAGTCTCCAATTCACTACCCCTGTTCACCACCCCTCTTCCTCTTAAATGCTTTTACAAAAAAAAAAGCAATCCTAACTTAACAGATGGTTTGGTTTGGTTTGGTGGGTTTTATGGCATATCAAACTTTGTAGGTTATTTAACGCTAAATCCATTTTTATGTAAATAATCTGTTTTATTCAAAACAATTCAGTTTAGCATAAGTACACAGTTTAATTGTCAAAAACATTTATTTCAAACTATTCAAGAAGTTATATGTAACAATTCAGTTAAGTGTAAATACGATTTTAATGTCGAGAATCAGTTCTATTTCAAATAATTCAGTTAAGCATAATAACGCAGTTTAAATGTAAGTACGGTTTAATTGTCAAAAACATTTCTATTTCAAGCTATTCAGTTTACTCAAACAATTCATTTTAGCATAAGACTGCTGTTAATTCTATTTAACCCATAGATAGGGACCTATCAGGTGCTACCACTCAGGGCCAGAGTAGACCTGGGAGCGATGGTAATGAAGGGGTACTCTGTATTCACCAAAGCTCCAGAATTGCTGGAACCTCATCATCAGATTGTTTAGTGTCATATCCAGTACACTCTTTGGGGGTCTTACCCCTCTTCAGAGAAGCAGTCGGTGTATTCTACAGCCCCAGCCGACTGGGCAATAACTTAAGAGATACTACACTTATGTTTTCAGACAGATGCATGTAGCAGAAGGATTATGAACGAATATAAAATTAGACAGCCTGTATTTGTCAAGAAAATAAGAAGGAGGAGGATTTGCAAGCATTCAAGTTAGCGTAGATGCATCGATACAACGACTAGAAGACTATTTCAAAAATCTCGGAAGATGACTGATTATAGCGACCAGAAAAAATACAGGCAACACAAGCCGCAACAGAACAAAAATAAACAGAAAAAAAGAAATGGCAAGAAAAACAGTTGTATGGGACATTTCAAGCGACAAAAAAGCAAAATCTCAGACGAGAAAACTTGGAAATTAGAAAGAAAGGGAAATCTAAAGTGAGAAATTGAATCTCTTCTGATAGTAGCACAAAATAACACCATAATGACTATGTCAAACTAGGATAGAAAGGACACAACAAAATAGCAGATGTAGATTTTTGGGTGAGAGAGCGGAAACATTATAATCAAATGCAGTAAATTAACACAAAATGACTAGACACTATTGGGTAGGCAAGGTGATCCACGGGGATTCATGCAAGATGTTTGAATTAGACCATACGATACTATATGCACAACCCAGAATCCGTCCTATAAAATAAGATTTACAAAATTCTTTGGGATTTTGGAATACAAACGGATCATCTAATTTCGGCCAGACGACCAGACCTAGTGACAGTCAACAGAAAAAAGAAAACCTGCAGAATAGTGGACTTTGCCCTTCTGGCTGATCAGTGAGTAAAACTGAGAGAAAGCTAAAAAGAGAGAAATACTCAGACCTTGCTAGAGAAATGAAAAAACTATGGGACATGAAGTGACGGTGATACTAATTGTAATTGGTTCACTCGGTACAGTCACCAACGGATTTGTACAGAGAGGGGAGGACATGAAAATTAGAGGAAGAGTGGAGACTACTAAAACTACAGCATACCAAGAGGAGTCCTGGAGACTTTAGTAGACTTGCTGTCATCCAGACGCCATTAGAAAACCACCAGTTAACGCGGGCGTGAAAAATTCAAAAGAGTCAAATAATTTGGCAGAGAAAATGCAAATAATAAAAAGCAAAAAACAGCAAATAAAAAATGGAATAGAACTATCAAATCAAGAAAAAATCATTATGCTCTGCATAAAAGAAACAAAGGAATACTGGAAGCGAACATCGTTAAAGAAGCGAAGATGAAAGAAAAAAAATAAAATAGAATATATCAGGAGAACGAGAAAACTACTCGAAACCAAAATATATAACAGAAATCTCATCAAAATGATAAACATACGGGCTGTCCCCGTCGTATGATACTCGGGACCATTCTTAAAGTGTACGAGAGAAGAAATTCAACAAATGAACCAGACAATAAGAAAACTCATGACGATATATAAAGCTTTATCTCATAAAAATGATATCGATAGACTTGGTTCACTTGGAAAAATCCCCAAAGTGGATGGAAAATTTGAAATTATGACAAGTAACGACTATTCAGGCTACAGCATTATTAAAATTGGCCAGAATACTGAGATAAGTCCTGGAGACTTAACGAGACGTGCTTTCACTCAAATTCTAGCGGAAAACGATCAGGATTTGCAAGCATTCAAAGTCACCACAACGGTCAACACAACTGGTATGAAAAACTTAAATTAATAATTATATACGGACAAAATAGAACATGCTTTCATTTCCAAAAAGTTGTAGCAAAAGATGTGTGTTAAGTTACCCATCCCCAACCGGAATATCTATCTATCTCTCAAGCCAGCTAGCTAGCTAGCGAGCGTGCATGTTCACAACGTTTATTATATATAAATGGCAAACCAATTTCTAGGCTGACTTACCTGTTTTTTTTAGAACACACACACACACACACACACACACACACACACACATATATATATATATATATATATATATATATAGTTATATGTGAGCGCACATATGTATGTGTCTGTCATTTTATATTAACGTTTTACGTGCATATTCGCGTGTGTGTCTATGTGTACTTGTGTGTTTTGATATGTGCGTACGTATGTTCGAGTGTATGCATGAAACTAAATCTACATAGGTGTCTGTGTTTTATGCGGATGACCCTGTGTATATGTGTGTGCACACGCATAAAAATTAAGTGGATTGGAAGAAAATAATGCTAAGTAGTTAGGTAGTGGTGTAGAAGCTATCAAATATATGTGACACTGAGGTCAAATACAAGAAAAAGAATGACAGATCGACGTGGGCTATGGATCATTTCCTGTCAGTGTAGGAACATGGGAAACGAATCAAATAAAGTTTTGGAAATGTGCTGCACTCTGGTGGGATGATGCAAAACACTTGTTAAGAGTGAATACGTTTGGAATTTAGCTAGATTCTAAACTTCTGTTGGTACCAAAATTCGAATCGAAGCAGTTTCATAGATGAAGCTTGGTATTTAGACAATGGGTCTAAGCTTTCAGAGTCAACTGTGAAATGACTTTAAAATGATATTTGCGAACATTTAATCACAGACAAAAAGGATGACTTATTTTAATAACCACCAAAGAATTTAACTTACACTTTTTTAGATACCTACATTCATGTGGAAATCTAAAACAAATATGTGTATCAACTTCTTTCCATCACCCTTCCACGGGCACCTTCCGAGGAGGTGTCCGTGGTGTAATGGTTATCGTCGTAGGATATTGACACGGCGATACGAGTTTAATTCCTGGACAAGACTGATTGCATTTCACATAGCACTAATACCCTTGGGAAAGGTATGAATCCAATTATTCTCCCTCCAGCTATGGGTAAATAGTAGGGCAGACTAGGTTCTTCAGGCTTGGTGAGGCAACTAGTCTAGGAGAAGGAAAACTCTGAATTCAAACCTGCTAAACTCCGCTTTAAAAATTGACCTTGTGTCATATCCTGCCCGAGCGGAGGGGTTGGGTAAATAGGATACCCTTCCGAGTCACCACAACGGTCAACACAACATTGAAAAGGAAATTTGACTAGTTGGGCTTATCGGTAGCTGCTCACACCTGGAGTAAATAAACAATCAGGATTTTATTTTTATTTTTTGATTTGTGTCAAAAATAGCATACTGTTGTATGCAGTGTAAAATGGGTTTAGAAAAAATTATATTTTTTGAAATTTATTGCGTCGAAATGTCTTTGTATGTACGAGCTTTTCAGTCTGCACATATAGCAATAAAAAAAATCGAGTAATAAAATATCTACGTCGACACAGACATGTTTACATTCACAATACAACAATGGACATTCTCTTGAAACCAAAAAGAGGTTCTATGTGTCGGGGTATGCTTACGTACATGACATTATTGTATAGCAGAAAATCCATAAAAAAAACAAAGCAAAAGAAACCTTAGTCGTTTGAATAAAGTTTGTTTATGTAGACAATTTATCCAAGTTTTTTATAGATGCGCATATTTATAAAACATTTGTCTACATGTATTAAACTACGCAAATATATGAGCGTTTTTTAAACGACATACCAACAAGAGAAACAAGGAAATAAATTTAGTTATATATAGACACACACACACACACACACACACACACATATATATATATATATATATATATATATATATATATATATATACATGTGTGTGTTTTCTATTTCAGTTTGTTCCATTCTATCTACATTAGTCCCTTTATATCTAATCTATTCAACAATTTACTTATTTGGGTTTATCTTCAACTAGCTAGTTATATCAGAATGTTCATGTATATCTATCACCCATTGACTCATTACCTATCTATCTATCTATCTGAGTCTGTTCACACACACACACACACACGCATATATATATATACATATATATATATTCACACAAGGGTCATTTAAAAAGTTGTAAGCCTCACCCAAATTTTAGGTTTTATGTACGAGCTTCATCTGCATTGAAATTACAACTGAAATCTTAATTAGTTTTTATGGTTTTATAAGAAGTAGTTGTGCATTTCACATCGAAAATGCTCAGATATAGGTCTTCTCCATGGGTGAGTGTTCCCATTGGTCTCATGGGTAGAGTGTTCACCAATGGTCCGGGAGACCGGGGTTCAATCACATGTCAAGTCATACCAAAGACTAAAAAAATGGTAATTGATGCTGCCTTGTTTAGCACTCAGCAATATGTTAGGATCAAGGGTAAAATAGAACAATCCTTGGAAAGGAGTAGCGTCCCCCTCTTCGGTGTCGTAGCTATTGAAAAGGGAGCCTTCGGGTCACCCTCAACTAAGGTCGCTAACTTTACGTATACTTATATATATTTGGAATGAAAAAAATACTATTTCAAACAATCCTAAACGCTTTAAACTATTTTTCCAAACGAGAAGCAAAAACCAATAAACTCGATGCAATAAAAGTAAAAAAATCTCATACAAAATAATGTTTCCCCTATTGACTCTATCAATAAAATAAAACTTATCATATGTTATCCCAAATCCAATACAACGAACTGCATCATCTATGCTGACTTCTCTTTTTCGACTAGTTACCTTAGTACAACAAATGCAACGTAACAATTTAAATGTCCACTATAAGAATGTTTATCCGATGAAATATGTACCTACATAAGCCTGACTACAACTCTGTCGAGAAGTTTAACAGTTCACTTATCCAATACTAATTTATTTTCTCAACACTGCAAAACACATTCATGCTCCTCCTTTAAATACGGAAAAAGAGTCTTACTAAAAACTCCTCCATATGACACAAGGAAATAACCAAGACTCAGAATTCTTGGATATCTATATATTAACAAAATTTCTTTACGCCAGATCAACTAGGAATTCAAGAGCTACATATAATATGCATATAATACATTTCCCGCCAATTCTTTCTCTTACCTCTTGTAAAATTATTTTCTCTCATAAATTCTCCTTCCTCTTATTCTTCTTCCCCTTCTTTATATAAATACGTATGACACATCATTGTGTGTCTCATTTCATTATTCGTTCCCCTGAAGATGATTCCAGTTTGGAAAAAGCGGGATTTTCATGAATTCATTGAATCCAAAAGTCAAACGACTTACACCAAGACTTAAAAACATCAAAGATAAAATCAGCAGGGATGGAGTTACTATTTTATTTTATCAAACCTGTTTAAAAGTGAAAATACTGCCTATATATATATATATATATATATATATATATATATATATATATATATATATATTATATTCTATATATATGCTGAGCAGAAAATGAACAACGCATAAAAAAAGAAAATATTTTATTACTGATATAGCAGTAATATGATTATCCTTAATGACATTTGGCAATCACCATCCTACTTTCTACGTTCCATCGAGATGTTGTTCTTCTCTAATTTTTTTTTTTATTAAGGGAATTTATTTTTTGACCGTTAAGTAAAACTACATTGTTTTCAATATAATCACAACTTAATTAAAACGCTTCTTTTTTTTATAAAACGTCGCATGAAGATGTCTGGGAAATAATCAAAAACAGTAAACTGAAACATGAGAGTGAAAAAAGATCTATTCGTCGTCTTAGTTCAAGTAATACACACTTAAAGCATTTTCAAAAATAATTTTCTGGATTCCATTATTTTTCCTTGAAAGTGTATGACAGAGAATTTATTAAGATAACAAAAAAGAAATGGGTTTTCATACTTTCGCGTTCCTCAACGCTCAGTAATAAAATCGATTTTTTATAAAGTGCCTTGTGAGATACATGCATTCCAGTTTCTTTCTCTCTTTCAAATTAACATAGTTTTAAGATGATGACATTTCCTTGCACAAAACCCAACGAACTGAAATAATTATCGTTATTCTGATGTTAAACCTTTAGCTGAAGAAATATTCAAGTTTTTTTTTTATTTCTCATGTATTGTTACATGCATTTGATGTTTGGGAGAGAGCGGGAACAAAGAATTCTATGGATACTCAATATTTTGGGAAATTCTAAAACCAGATTTCAAGAAAAGAGTCGAATTTTAAGTAGAAAAACAACGTTTCAATGACTTCGCTTTAACGGTTCACTTCAAATATTTTTCATGAAAAATAAACAGCTCCGTCTTTACAATCATATGTATAGTTTCATACAAAGAATGATATGTGAAATTAACCTTAAGTATAAAAACTATTTTCTACATAATCTGTAGACTAATAGGATATTTTTATGGTTTTGTTTGGGATAATTAGAATTAAATGTCGAGTCTTTTATTCATTTAATTTTTGATGTGTTCTAATTTTTCTTCATCAAATCTAATAATTTTAGTTATATATCCTTGTCAATAAAAACTATTATTCAGTAACGTTATATTACCTGCTGAGGTTTATTGATTCAGTTGTATTTTGATGTCTTTGTTTCTTTCGGAATTCTTGTGAAGTTGGGTGGAAGTGTAACTTTTAAGATCATGGTCTTGCTAAAGTGGTCAAATTCCTTTTCTTCTTCTTCTTCTTCTTCTTCTTCTTCTTCTTCTTCTTCTTCTTCTTCTTCTTCTTCTTCTTCTTCTTCTTCTTCTTCTTCTTCTTCTTCTTCTTCTTCTTCTTCTTCTTCTTCTTCTTCTTCTTCTTCTTCTTCTTCTTCTTCTTCTTGAGTCTGATCCGTAATATTCGATGTCTACCCCGCCACCTGATATTGATCATCTCAGTCGTACAAAACAGGCTTGGCTATCAGATTGTTGATTTTACTAACAAAGTTGGTCATTCTGTCTATAGTTTTAATAAAGGTCATAGATATTCAAACAATTTATTTAGAACATTGAATTTCCTTTTGTCAAAACGATTTGACAAATCTATATTGTATTAAAATATAAAAGAGTTGTCTTCTCACGTGGAGCATAAGATATCCCGAACCAAAACCAAAATCAAAGATCAGATATGGCAAATCCCATAGAACTTTATTGTCATCTCACATGAGAAGATATGATAGCCAAGCGTACTACTATTATAAACACTCGGTCAAAAATCTTACAACCAAGATATTTTCATTGAAAAGCAATCCTTATGATATATATATATATATATATATATATATATATATATATATATGTGTGTGTGTGTGTGTGTGTGTGTGTGTGTGTGTAATGCCAGATATAATTTTGACTACATTTATACTTTGATAAAGTGAACTCTTTGCTTATATTCCTGTATACCTGTGTGATGTCAGTTAATTATTATAATCATGTGTTTATCTTCATCAAATGAGGACAAGTTTGGTTAGTTATAATTTTCTTACCTTTAGTCTTTGGCTTTTTCGCCGTCTGATCATGAAAAAAAAACATCTCCAGAAAAATCAGAAGTGTCAAACAAGATATTTAATTTATAAAGCAATTGAAATATTTTGTCGACATGAGCAATTCGACAAAAATTAATTGGTTTGTTTTCATATTTTTAAAGTTTGATAAGAAAGAACGATTCTGAGCTGAAAATCTGTTTCCTTGTCTTATATAAGACATATATATATATATATATATATACATGTCTTATATAAGATATATATATATATATATATATATATACAACACACACACACATACACACACACACACGCACACATATATATATAGATATATATTAGAAAGGGGAAGTAAAGGGAGATAGCTCACCGGCTTCGTACCTGGCTACACGTGGCAATAATCGAAGTAATTACGCAATTAAAATACATAAGAGAGTGGAAAATTGGAGTATTGAAGAGAAAGAAAAAAAGAGGAAATTAAATACAAAGTTCATTAAATTTAAGCAAGCCTTCCGTCTGTTTAACGGGGGACCTAATATTGTTTAGTGGAAAGGTGAGGGTAACTAGCTTAAAATAGAGAACAAGTCAACATTAAATTTATTGAGGCACTTACGATTATTTATGAGATTATCAATGTTGGAAGACACATATTTTCGCTTCTTTCAACAATATTCTCCAATCCCTTAAGTTTACATTAGATAAGGAAGCTATTTCTTCTTCACCCTTTCTCATTGTTTTAATTCGTTGAACTACTTCCTATTTCGACACTTCCTGTTTCTATACTTCTTGTTTTCACACGTCTGAAGACAGAAAACCAATATTCAACTTTGACTCACCTTCTGTTCTACCCCCCAAAAATGAATTTAACTGTCACATGTAGGGCTTTAATGATTTGAACTGAGTCTAAAGTTGATGATAGCCTTGATGGCTGGGGCTGTATAATACACCGACATCATCTTCGCTGCAGAGGGTTGAGTCTCTCTCCACGAGTGTCATGGATATGAAACTTAACAATCTGATAGGGAGGCTGCAGTAACACTGGAGCTTTAGGAAATTCGGAGTACCCCTTCATTAGCTTTGCTCCCATGTCTACTCTTGCTCGGAATGGTAGAACCTGATTGGGTCGTATCTATCGGTCAAATACAACTGTTTGACATTTAAACTGTAATTTGATATTTAAACAAAGCGTAAACAAATGACTGATGCTAAACTGAATTGCTTGGAATAGAACTGCTTACTCATTTAACTGTGTAAACAAATGATTGATGGTTAGTTGAATTGTTAGTGATTCATAGAAATACTTGGAAAAAATTATCTTTGTTGACAAGCTAAACTGAAATGTTTGAAATAAAACTGTTTCATCATTTAACATATAAAAATGACTGATATTTTATTGAATTGTTAATGATACCTAACAATACTTAGAACCATTTAACTTTGTTGACATGCAGCACTGAATTGTTTGAAATAAAACTGCTTAACTGTTTAACTGTGCGTAAACAGTTGATTAATTGAAATAGAATTATTTGTATTCGATAGAAATGGGTGAAACCATTTAATTCTGCGCAAGAAAATGTATTTAGAAATCATATATTCAATATATATGTATGAAATGATTTGGCCTTAAATAATCTGTGACTCTTGATAACTATGGTTTTCTATTAGATATTGCACAATTTCTAATTAGAACCAACCGATATAATTTCAATAAAATCAAAACAGCTTCAGCACAAAGATGTTCTAATTATCTTCACCTTGCTTGGATTGGTAAAATGAAAGATAGATTCGCACAATGAAATTCATCAGTAGTGCAACTGTATTATTTTACAGTCAATACGCGTGTTGTATATTCTACTAAAGCGATCTTTGCGTCTATCCGAAAGGTCGTTCTTTCCCAACCATAATAGATGTTCGTTCCATCGTTGCTTTAACGTGCACTCTATAGGAAGAACAAATCAAATGTTGGATGTTATAATCAAATGTGCCTTCTAAAATCCTAAATTTTACCTAACTTCTTATGGACATTCATAGGAAGAACAAATCAAATGTTCCTTCTAAAATCCTAAATTTTACCTAACTTCTTATGGACATTCATGCACTCTATAGGAAGAACAAATCAAATGTTCCTTCTAAAATCCTAAATTTTACCCAACTTCTTATGGACATTCATGCACTCTATAGGAAGAACAAATCAAATGTTCCTTCTAAAATCCTAAATTTTACCTAACTTCTTATGGACATTCATGCACTCTATAGGAAGAACAAATCAAATGTTCCTTCTAAAATCCTAAATTTTACCTAACTTCTTATGGACATTCATAATAATATATACGGTCTTCCGTGACACACCATCTCATAAATAAACGGAAGTGCGCTACCCAATTTAGTGTTAACTTGTCTTTTATTTTAAGCAAGTCACACTCTCCTTTCCATCTCAAAATGTTTGAAACTATATATTAAGGCATTTTTTTTCTTCCTGCAATATTGTTCAGAACACAGACTAGTCGGAGAGTTTGCTAGGTGCGCGTATAAGAAACTGACATTAGGTTATTGCATATGAATTGTACTAAAACAGATCTTCAGTTGCAGTTGGCTTTGTATATAAATAAAATTTTAATGTAAAGTACAAATCAATATATATATATATATATATATATATATATATATATATATATATTTACTTATTCGTATAAAATACCGAACAATATCAAGTTTTTCATGATTTTGAAAAATTTCATGGAATTGTAAAGTCAATGTATATGTCATCATTTTTCGAGCATGAGTAACCCATTTGTGCATCCCACTCCATATATATTTGCATATATTTGCATATACAAATAATATTTGTTGGCATGAGTCAGTATTTCATTGAGTAGCTTGTATGGAATACCAGCTGTTGCTGGTAAATCTTTCTTTTCCACAACAATGTTGTCAAAGCGGAAGAAGAGGAAGAGACAATGGAACCTGGCAGCAATGTCGTTGTCAGAACTGCCAGAACAATTTTGAAGAATTCAAGCTTTCATTATAATTCAGTTTCCTTTCTTCAAACCAATTATATATATATATATATATATATATATATATATATATATATATATAAGGCCAATGGTTTTCGTTATTGTCGTAAGAAATGTAATCGAGTTCAAATCCTGTGCGCGTATGTTTGCATTTCATTTCATGTTCATGCCTTTAGGAAAGGCACAGATCTCTCTATTTACTACCTATTTAGGGTAGACATTAACGTAGATTAGATTTTTTAGTCTCTGTAAGGCAACCAGGCTAGGAGAACGAACAATTAAATTCAAACAAACTTTACTTATTTTAAACATTCTCCTCGTGTCAGATCCCACCCGCTGGTGGAGGGACTCAGTAAATACAAACATCCATCTATGCATGGGTGCAGAGATTGTTATACTCTTATGAAAAAAAGAAAATATGTACAATACACATTGAATCTATTTTTCAAACCAATCAATATTGCATATTGATGTAATAAAAAGCAAAAGCAGAGACTTAAAATTTCAGATATTCAAACTGCTCTGTCTTGTCGTTTTGTTCTAAATTCTAAATTGTGTTGTTCGACCGTCAAATTACCAACTATGCTTAAATTAACCACTTTACATGGAAAACACTTATTTCTAGCACCCCCCCAATCTTAAATTATGATAAATGTATTATTATGATTAACGACACTGGAAATATCGAAAAGGAGGCTAATTAATTAAATTTGCTATGAAGTTTAATGAAATCACAACATTGATTTTATATTTACAGTATACATACATTTGCACTTCCTGTATATAAAAATATAAGTTCTGTCTTCTTTAAAGTAAATACGACAGGATTTGAAACATTACTATTTATAGGGAAACGTTTTACAACCAGAATAAGTATTGTTAAGTTTTATTTTTTTTACTACAGAATAAAATCACTGTGAGCAAAAACAATATTGCAAAAATCTACATTAAATATATAATTATTGGTTGTTGCTGTGTATTAGTATTTTTGATTTTAGTTTCAGTCCTGTAGTATTTGGTAATGATTAATACCTACTTATATACGTTTTGATTGTATAATTTTCGAATGCAAAAATAGAATCTTGGTTTATTGGTTTGAAAGAAAATATATTTCAATAAAAATTGTTATCGGTTTTATTATTATATATATATATATATATATATATATATATATATATATATATATATATATATAAAAGGTAAAAACAGTTTCTATTTCATTTTATTTCAGTTAATTAGCTCCAGTCATGACATCCAACCTTCTTATATGGTTCAGTCACTTTTTGTTACCACCTACGACTTCTTGTACAGTTCCATGAGCGATACTTCCGCGTCATCTTTAACATCCTCAGGATTGAATTTATCATCAGAGCCGCTTCAGGATGAGGAGTCAACGCCTTCCCAAAATTACACAGTAAGGTGAATATTCCACTACGCATCTTGACAGAGGAATACGAAAAAAAACGATACAGGTAGTTTTTGAAAAAAAAACCCTTAGTGCTCGTCACATTTAACATAATGTTAACATTAAATGTTAACATTAAATGTTCGACATTTTCATCAGTAACTAAGGGGGAGTTATTGTAACCAAGTGACTAATATGTTGGACTGCGATATCCTAGTAAGCAAGTTCGAACTCCAGTCGGGGTAGTGAGTTCTCTTTCGGAATAATATTATTAGGAAAAGTATGAACCTCGTTATCCCCCACACCAGTTATCGGTGAAATAGTACCATGCCTGTTCTTATATACAGATGTATTTGGGATTAAATAACCCACAAACATTGGTATGCCATTAAAAGAAATAAACCAAAACCAAATCAACAACTATTTACCGTAAACAGTCTTGGGTAATATCATAATTAGAAAGCCTTTAAAATAAAACAAAGAAAGCTTGAGCCAAACGGATGTGTTATGATTTAAAATTAAGAAATGAATCTGTTTTTCTGGGATTCAAAAAAAAATCAACTGCAGATCGAACCTTTAATACTTTCAGTTTTGTTATTGGATGAACCAAATATTTCGATCAAGATATTTTACTTTCTCTCTCTCTCTCTCTCTCTCTCTGTATGTCTGTCTGTTAGTACCTATCCATCTATCTATCCCTCTGTTTGGTTATGTTTCCAATAGGATTATTTATAAACATTTATATGTATTGTGTACAAATATATTAAAGTATTTTTTTATGCATGTGTGTGTGTGTGTGTGTGTGTGTGTGTGTGTGTGTGTGTGTGTGTGTGTGTGTGTGTGTGCGTCTTCTTATAACATGAGAAGTAAAATCATTATGGATATTGTTTTCGGTATTATCATCTCAATCGAATTGACATATATATTAAGTGACATCCTAAATAAAAAAACCTTTAAAGTGATATCTAGGAAATCTTGCACAAATCCGATGTATTATTGTTTTTTGTGAAATTTTACTCAGAAAACATTTAAATGAGTTTTCTGAGTAAAATTTCACAAAAAATAAATTCGTTTTTTTTCTCAGATTTAAAAAAACAAATCTAAATTTGAGCTCATGAACAACTGAGGATTACAAACGAACAAACATTCTTGTCAATATATCTATCTATCTATTTATCTATTTTCTTTCTTTCTTTCTTTCTTTCTTTCTTTCTTTCGTTCAGTTTTTATCTATCTATCTATGTTTAGGAATCGTTTTATCGATCTACCACATTGCATATATTTCTATCTTCATTTGCTTGTGTCTTTTTTATAGCAATATTTATAAGAATGTATATATTTTCTGTTTGGATATATCATCGAAAGCGTTTGAACCTATATAGTGGGCTCACGTGCGTGTTAATGTGTGTGTGTGTGTGTGTGTGTGTGTGTGTGTATTTATTTGTAAAATGTGTAGATTTCTACGGTGTTCTTAAATATTTCCTAGCTCTTTAGGAGAAAAGAATTGCAAAATATAATAAAGAAAAACAATGAGAATTTCAAGACGAATCACAGCCAAAGAGCTAAACACACTTCCCCCCGTTTCTTGTATTAATATTTCAAGACACATTATAGCCTCAAGTTGTCTCGTAAATATTATTAAAACTTTTCAAAATATTTTCGCTTTTTTTGCATCATAAATTCGCTGCAGCTCCTGACATCCTTAGGATAAGATTTTCTAAAACATCTGTCAATTTGCTGGTGGGAAAATATATGATCACAAATAAGGGACTGCATTATAGACAGCAAAGGAGTATGGCTATATTATAAAAGGCAAGCTCAGAAACTCTGAAGGCTTTAGATTCAGATATTTCATTATCCTTTTCATTGGGGAAATGGATTTTAAGGAAGCCTGCTTACATATAAATAATTATCCCTCAATGGCTTGGTTTATTTGTTTAAAGGGACGGCAATGACAAAATTTGATTCAAGTAATTTGCAGTTATTCCTATTTAATATCAATAATCTATACAGAATTTTAAGGTTTCATAGTTCTGAGGGAATTGACCATAAAATAAAACAAAACCTAAAACTTATTTCAAAATTCAAACCTAAAAGTGATTTTAAGTTATTCTAAAAATAAAATGAATAACGTAATAAAATAAAAAAAAAATGAATAAATGAATAACTACTAGTACTGGGTCCCCCCACCCGCAAGGGTAAGTTTGGAATGGGAGATTTTAGAGGTACTACGTGCTGTCCATTTTTTTGGAATGAATATGATGGGCAACGATGTTTCCAGAACATTGGAGTGGGTCGGGGTGAATGAGGGAACAGATCTGTTGCTGTTAGTTCTGCTCAAAGAAAAAGTTTTGGTAACTATGTCTCTATTTAAAAACATTGATTTTCGTATCTCGTAAAATCGTTTGCTTAACAGTTGTATTTAAATGAAGATTTAATAATGGCCAAAATTTATTTCAGGTAAATTTTTTTGAGACATCGAAATAGATTTGTTTTAGATTTAGCTGCCTATTATCTCCTATATCACTTATTTGACTATTCTATATCTGAGTAAATCTGTATTTGATGTAGCCTGAAAGTATTACAAACAATTACAAACCCATAACTTGCCTATCAATGATGTGGAAAATATTAACAGCACAAATAAGGGAAGAAATTTACTATTCGTTAACAAGCCGCAGATGGATGCTGCAAAGGACCCAGAGGCACAGCAGAATTACTTTACATAGATCAACTCATTCTAAATGAGAGCAAAACCTGACGGAAAAATCTAGCAATGGCCTGGATTGACTACAAAAAGGCATATGATATGATTCCGGATAGCTGGATTATAAACAGCCTCAAAATGTACAAATTATCACATGAAGTCATAAACTTCATCGACAAAATCATGAAAACCTGGAGAGTGGAACTGACAGCAGGAGGAATAAGCTTAGCTGAAGCAAAGATCCAAAGAGGGATTTTCCAAGGAGATGGACTATCACCCTTTCTATTCATAATTACCATGATGCCACTTAACCACATCCTCAGAAAATGCACAGCCGGATACAAACTTAGTTGGTCGCTGGAAAAGTCAATAATTTAATGTACATAGATGACATCGAACTATTTGCAAAAATGAAAAAGAACTGGAAACTCTAATACACACAGAATATACAGTCGGGATATAGGAAGGAAAATTAGCATAGAAAAGTGTGCAATGCTTGTAATGAAAAGTGGCAAACGACAGCTAACTGACGAAATGGAACTATCAAACCAAGATAAGATTAAAACGCTTGCAGAAAACGAAACCAACAAATACTTGGGCATCTTGGTAGCTGACACCATCAAACAAGCGGAAATGAAAGAAAAAATGCAAAAAGAAAACTACTCGAGACAAAACTATCCAGCAGAAATCTTATCAAAGAAATAAATACCTTGGCTGTATCACTCGTTAGATATTCCGGACCCTTTCTCAAGTGGACCAGAAACGAACTTAAACAAATGGACCAAAGAACAAGAAAACTAATGACAATGCATAAGGCATTACATCCCAGAGACGACGTTGACAGACTATATGTTTCAAGAAAAGAGGGAGGAAGGTGACTTGCCAGTATTGAAGACAACGTTGACGCATCGATACAACGACTCAAAGACTATATACAAAAAACACGATGGAGGACTCATTACAGCCATCTGAAACGATACTGATAACACAATGAACAGAATGACAATAACTAGGAAACAAAAATGGGAAGGGAAACAACTCTATGGGCGTTTTAAACGACTAATAAACAACATCTCACACGACAAAACCTGGACATGGCTAAGAAAAGGAAACTTTAAGAGAGAAACAGAATCTATCCTAATAGCAGCACCAAACAACGCATAATAACCAATCACATCAAAGCGAGAATAGATAAGACTCAACAAAATAGCAAATGTAGGCTATGTGGTGACAGAGATGAAACTATCAATCACATAATAAAGGAATGCAGCAAGTTAGCGCAGAAGGAATATAAAACTAGACATGATTGGATCGGCAAAGTAAGCCACTGAGAGATGTGCAAGAAATTTAAATTTGACCATACAAACAAATGGTATATTCACAACCCAGCACCAGTCCTAGAAAATAACACACATAAACTCCTATGGGACTTTGACGTACAAACGGATCACCTAATATCGGCCAGAAGACCATACTTAATAATAATCAACAACAAAAAAAGAGAACTTGCAAAATTGTCGACTTTGCTATCCCGGCTGACCACAGAATAAAACTGAAAGAATGTGAAAAGAAGGATAAGTACCTCGACCTTGCTAGTGAATTGAAAAAACTGTGGAACATGCAAGTGACTATTATACCTATTGTAATTGGTGCGTTTGGAACAGTAACTAAAGGATTACTAAAGGGACTGGAGGACTTGGAAGTTGGCGGACGGTTGGAGACCATCCAAACGACAGCATTATTGAGAACGGCCAGAATACTGAGAAGCGTCATGGAGACTAGAGGAGACTTGCTGTGACTCCGGTAAGAAGCCATCGGCTAACGCTGGACTGAAAATATCTCAAATGAGTAATAATAATAATAATGGTAAGGTGTGTTTTTCATTATTATTATTATCACTTTTCTCATGTATCCAGGACTCTTTTCAGTATTCTGACCGATCTCAACAAGTGGATGGTCTGGATTCATCCTACGATTTCAAACTCTTCGAATCCTCTTCTGAAGCCTTTTGGGACCATTCCAAGTGCGCCAATTACAACTGGTATCACCCTCATGTTCCACAACTTTCTTAGTTCTCTGGAAAAGAGTCGGGAGTGCTAAGTTTACTCTACAAATTCTTTTTTACTTTACTAATCATCACTAGGTCTGGTCCTCTGATCGGGATCAGGTGATATATTTATATCTCAGAATCACATTGAATTTTCTGCGGCTCATTCTCTCGGTCGGATTTTCAATTGCGTATATACCATTTAGTAGCATTTAATTTATTTAAATTTATATATATATATATATATATATATATATATATATGTGTGTGTGTGTGTGTGTGTGTGTGTGTGTGTGTGTGTGTGTGTGTGTGTATTTATATGTATATATACTCAGATAGATAACGAGTGAGTAACTGACATACATGAGCATTCTGAGATAGCTAGCAAGATATAATCAAACTCAGATAAAGTTTGAACGAACTTATATATATATATATATATATATATATATATATATATATATGTATGTGTGTGTGTGTGTGTGTGATCGATAGGAAAAGGCTATGGTAGAAGTAGAAGTCCTGTCTTGTGATGGTATCAGTTTATGCAAACACGTTTGTGCCAGCCAGTGATTTAATGGCTTCTTTTAAGAAACCATCAACTCGTCATGTCAACGTAAATTGGAAAACTACAAAGATTTTTGACATATTTGACATCAATGTTTATACAATGACTGAGCAAATAATGTCGCGGTCGAACACAGTAATATTGTTGCCAATACATCCTCTGCATGCCAGATTAAATTCGAATCGTCACAAAAAGAATATTATACATCTATCAAGAGGCTCCAAGATCAGAAAGAATTTGTACCTTTATGTACATTAACGGAACCCCAAAATTGCCTGGTATATCATAAAGTATTCCAAAGTCACAGTTAATGCTGCTTCAATTCCTAACAATGCCGGACACTAAGGTTGTCGTTAAAAAGGTTCGTTCGACGAACTGCTGTTAATTTATTTGTGTTTACCGAAGTTTTTTTTTCATCACACAAGAGAATACCTACAGTTACCGTACTTGTTTTGTAAATTGATTTTTGAACATTTCAAAAGCCTGAAATTTTTAACGACGTGATACATTTACAAAGTAAGAATACTGTTAAACTGCGCCTTTCGTTTGAGCCCATCAGGTTCGTTACACTGAAGCTAACTTTTGATTAACTGTAGAAAGTAGCCAACGATTAAAATGTCTTAGCAATTAATTAAACTTTTTTAATTGATTTTTTCCTGTCACTGGATAATTAAAATAAAAAAAAAAACAGTGTAATGTTTGCATTTTTTGGAAGATCAAAAATAACAAATTGTTCATAAACATTAACCAATCAATAACATTTATTACAACTCTTCACTAAAATATACTCTGTAATTACTTTCTGAAAATGACAACTTATGGTGGTAGTCCTAATAATAATACGTGAAGGATTTGTCTGATTGACTGATTTTAACGGCATTTCAACTCACCCCGAGTTAGGTAATTCTAAGAAATTAGGAAATCACATTCATGCTTACATTTTTGTGGAATTGTTTTTTCATTTTTTTTTTTTTGCACATGGTCCTATCGAATACAAATAATTTTCAGACAGATCTATTTGATCCATATATGGGACCCCATCTGTGACAAACATTCCAGAGCAGAGTGAACCAAGGATAATTGAAATTAAGGGGTATTCCACGCTGAAATGGGACCTCACTATCAGATGCTAGTAAGTGTCATATTCAGCCCACCCCTTTTTGGTGGGATGAATCTTACTTCTCTACATTCTAAGATTCGAAGAGACATGGTGTAGGATTTACTTAAAATGAACATTTTCTTAACTGCCTGATGATTGTTGTTTTGCAAAAAATCTCTATGGAACCCAGGGGTCGCAGTCTAAATTCCATGAATTATATATATATATATATATATATATATATATGTATATATATATATATATATATATATATAGTCACAAGCCATTTTGTGGGATACTGGGAAATGATGTAATGATTATTTTAATATCGCACTCTAGAGAGCATCTGTACCAAACATTGGCGGAGGCATAATTTATAGAAATATGGAGGAAAGTTCTGCAGTCTTGAGGAAACTCAATCTTCAACGATAAACACGAAACAAATGTACTATTAGTACAGCAACTTTAAATATCCTTTTACTACTTTGAGAGTATCACCGTCACCCTAATGCTCATTAGGTTTTTTAGTTCTCTAGCAAGGTCTAGACATTTATCAACTCTTTTCGCTTTCTTATAATTTTACGCTGTGGTCTACCGGGATGGTACATTATCATCACCATCATTATTAATATTATTATTAAAGCATCGCGCACTGCAGAGGTCAACTATCAGTGTTGGTTGTAACTCTGCGTCTGATCAATCTCTTTAGACTCTCTTTTAATTTCTCAAAATATGTGCACTTTCAAGGATTAAATTTTTCAATATTATCGTTTCGTTTTGATTTGTTTATTTAATGGCTTATCAAACTTTGTGTCATTATTAACAGCGATTTGAGATACTAAAGGATCGCGTTTTTTCGCCCAGACAACCACACCTTGTCTAGATTAACAAAAAGGCCGTGTAAAATGAAATTATATTTAACGCGCTAGGAACAGTCCTCAATGATTTGGACAAAAGACAGGTAGAAATGGATATCAGAGTAAGAATCGAGACCATACTGACAACAATTTTATTGAGATCGGCCAAAATACTGAGAACAGTCCTGGTTGGGTGAGGAGACTTGCTGTCTCTCAGACTCCAGTAAATGTCCATCAGATAACACTGGTGTGAAACACTCAGTGAATAATAATAATAATAATAATAATAATACGTAAGAAATGTGGTCCCGAATGAGAGCGGAAAAATCTTGTGGAACTTCACAATACAAATCCTAATCGAGCTTATCTAATCCGTGTTAAGAAGAACACTAGAGATCAACTTGACATTAATGTTGATGTCTCAGACAATGGTCGAGTGACAATGGAAGATTTTAAAAAATTACTGAGTCTGCTGAACTAAAAGTTAAATGAGGGGGTCCTCATGGCATCGTGGATAACTAACAGGATTGTAACTTTGTTGCGATTTCGAATTCCACTCACACTATAACTTTTACTTTCGGACAAACACCTTTAGGAAAGGTGTGAAACCCATAATCCCACCAGTTATAGGTTAGATAACACAACTACTGTTCTTCTACAACAGAGTCATATGCATTAAATACTCCACGCAGGTTGATATGCCATAAAACAAAGAAACCAAACAAAATAATCTACATTTTGATATCATTCTGAGTTTATCAATTTTTTTGCTTATGATTTTTTTTATTTCAGTTGTAACTATAGGTTTTCGCTGAAGTTTGAATATCAAGTCTCTTCGGCTCTTCAGAATTCTTCTCAATATTCTTCTCAATATTTACAATGCTTCCTGTTTTCTCAGTCGATTTTTAGAAATTGCCTTAAATGTTCCATGATAACTATTTTTGTCAGCTGCATGTTCCTCAATTTTAAAACTCTTCAACAAAGTTCAGATATTTATCCAGTCTTTTATGACCTTTACTGTAAATTTACAATCTGTTGGAACAATAAAGTGTATTAATTGGTAAGTTATTTTCTTTTTATTTAATTAAACTAGATCTAGTCTTCTAGCCTAGGTTAGTTGATCTATTTGTCTCCCAAAGACCCAGAGAATTTTCTGTATCTCGTTTTCTATTATATAATAATAATAATAATAATAATAATAATAAGATGAGGTCAAACCCTAGCAGAAGTAAAAATCTAAATCTGCATCTTCCAGGGAGACTAACGATCAGCACAGCAATTCATTACAGCAATGATGCCACTGAACAATGTATTTAGATTGTCCAGCCGGCTTGGGCTGTAGTATACACCGACTGCACTTCTGCTGTGGGGTAAGACACCACCCCGCAACGAGTGTCCTAGATATGACACTAAACAATCTGATGGTGAGGTTCCAGTAATACTATATAGCTTTGGAGAATGCAAAGCACCCCTTGATTGCCATTGCTCTCAGGTCCACTCTGTCCCGGAATGGTAGCACCTGATCGGGCCCTATCTACGGGTTAAATAAACTAAACTGTATACTTATGCAAAACTGAATCGTTTGAATTAGAACTGTTTGACTAAACTGAAGAGCTCGGAAAAGAAATGTTTTTGACAATTAAGCTGTGTACTTATATTTAAACTGCGTACTTATGCGAAATTTGAAATAGATAAGTTTGAAATGGAACTGTTTTTGACATTGAAACTGTACTTGCGCTAAACTGAATTATTTAATATACAACTATTTTGACATTTAATTGTGTATTGATAAAATCTATACCCACGCTAAACTGAATTGGTTGAATTAAAACTGTTTAATTAAATTGAATAGCTTGAAATAGAAATGGTTTTGACATTTAAACTGTGTACTCATGCTAAACTGAATTGTTTGAAACAGAACTGATTTTTTGTATAAAAATGGATTTAGCATTAAATAACCTACAAAGGTTGATATACCACAAAAAACAACCAACCAACCAACCAACCAACCAACCAACAATGTATTTAGAAAATGCATGGGAGGCTACAACTTCACAAAATAACAAGAACACATTATTTACAAAATCGTCCATGTATCATATCAAGGTATTTGCAAAAATGATAAAAGAATAGAGACTTTGATACAAACAGTCCAGCCAAAATATCGGAACGAGATTTTGCTTTGGAAAATATGTCATATAAGTAATGAAAAGTAGTAAAAGAGAATCTATGGAATGATTCAGAAAATGATTTCAGAGAATCTATGGAATGATTCAGAATCTATGGAATGATTCAGAAAGCATCAGAACGCTCTGTGAGAAGGAAAATTTCAAGTACTTTGGAATAATGGCACCATCAGAAAAAAAAAAAAACTTGAAAGAAAAAAATAAAAAAGAATACTTTTGAATAACGAAAAAACTTCTCAAAACCAAACTCATCAAAGTAATTAATACATGTGAAGACCTCATCCCCAAAATAGACAAATAGTATATTTACACACTAGGATCTGACCGAGAGAATGAGACACATAAAATTCTTCTGGAACTTGAGATACAAACGGATCACCTAATCTCGGCCAGAAGACAAGACCTACTTTTGATTATCAAGAAAAAAAGAACATGTCGTTCAGTGGATTTACCATTCCGGCAGATCAGAGAGTGAACATGAAAGAAAACGATAATATAAACAAATACTTTCACTTTGTCAGAGATCACTTATCGAACATGTGGGTTACGATGGTATCACTCGTTATTTATACGCTTGAAATAGTCCCCGAAGTCGTCGAGAAAAATCTGGAAGAAGTGGATCACCAAAGTAAGAATCAAGACCATCCAGATTATAGCATTGTAAAGATCAGTCAGAATACTGAGAAGTGTTCTGACTAAGGGGACTTGCTGTCACTCAGACTCCATTGAAAGGCCACAGGCAAACGTTGGTGTAAAAAACTGTGAATAATAATAATAATAATAATAATAATAATAATAATAATAATAATAAAATGCCATTTTATATTATTTTTCATGGTTTAAGTATCCTAAATTTTTGTTATAAAAAAGATGTATGCCTTTTTAGTTGTTTTTCCATATGGACTTATACTACACTCTTATCTAAGTCTTCACGTTTTGTTCATTCTTTCCCTCTTTAATGTCAATAGAAATTATCTCAATAAAACTAATTTGTTTGTAGGGCTTCCAATATTCTTATTATATCACTTATAGCGGGGAAAGACTCTCCAAACAAAGGTGTATCCTGAGTATGACACTATTTTAAATTCTTCTTTTTGTAAAACTATCATTTCTCCATCTTAAAACCTTTTTATTCTAAATTATCTTCACTGCTTATATTTTACAAGTCGGCCGACTAGAGATTTGAAATTCACATATGCATTTATGTGTTCAATGGACCTCAAAGTATCGTTTTTGAGGACATTTTGCTGGCATAGCATTTAACTTCAAAAGCCTTAAATACTAAAAAAAAGAAAAGAAAAAAAGCTTTTTTGCTGAGTTTTCCATTCGTCTCATAAGACGATAGATCTGCTCCAGGAAAATCTACGGATTAAACAAAGGAAGTTCTAAAATTCCTCGACACAAGTTGAAATCAATATTATTTCTTTAAAAAACCTACCATATAATCATAGCAGCCAGTAACAGCAACATCAACAGAAATAACTTGAGGAAAAACAGTAAAACAAAATCTACAAAAAATAGTGAAATAACTGTATGAATAATTTAAGCGACAAGCTATAGAAATTGCAAACGAGGTGACCAGTACATGACTATGAAGGGAAACCTGAAACGAGAAAGTGATTCTTTTTTGAGAGAAGTACAAAATAATATCAAAAAAATAATTAAGTCAAAGAAAAATTGATTATAGGCAGAAGAATAGCGAGTGAAAGCTATGTGGTGGCAGAGATGAAATAGCTAATCAGATGAGAAGCGAATACGGCAAATTAGCACAAAATGAATACAAGACAAGTCACGATTGAGAACACTGCAAGAGATGAGAATTTGACTATATTAACAATTGGTATATTCATTAAGTAGTATCGGTTCTAAAATACGAATAACAAATGGGTTACTCAATCCCGACCAGAAGACTTGATATGATATTAATAAATAAGAAAAAAAAAAGACTCGTCATCTTGTGGATTTTACTGGTCGAGCAGAAAACACAGAAAAATGAAAGGAAACGACAAGTTAGAAAAATGTCTGGACTTTGTCAGAAAGCTGAAAAAACTGTGGAACATTAAACTGAGGGTCAAAGGACATGTAGCAGATGACCTTGGAACTATAGTCAGAAGTTTGGAAAAGTTTAAAGGAAGAATCGAGTTAATCCAGACCACACCATTGTTAAAATCAACTGGAATGCTTCGAAGAGCACTTGGAAACCTTAAAAGATTCACTATCACCCAGACTTCAGTGAATAACCGCAAGTCAAAATGTTCTGAAAAAACTTGTGTAAAGTGAAACATGATAGAAACTGAAAAAAAAATAATTGGATTTTGTTATATAAATGGAAAATCTGAACAAATATCTTGAGCCTGCAGTGAGCTGAAATGTTGCAGAGCATAAAGGTGACAGTAATAGTAGGGGCTCTAAGAACAATCACAAGAAACCTAGAAAAGAGAGTATGGGAATTAAAATCAGTGAAAGAATTGAGAGAGTCCAGATTGAGGAAATGTGGAGATCTGCTAGAATACTTAGAAGAGTCCTGGAGAACCAAAATTTGCTATGAGAGATCACCAATTGCTACTTGTGTGTATGCTCCTAAAGAGAAAACATAATAATAATGAAACGACTAATAAACAACATCTCACACGACAAAACCTGGGTAAGAAAAGGAAACTTTAAGAGAGAAACAGAAATAGCAAATGTAGGCTATGCGGTGACAGAGATGAAACCATCCATCACATAATAAGAGAATGCAGCAAATTAGCGCAGAAGGAATATAAGACAAGACACGACTGTGTCGGCAAGGTGATCCACTAGGAGATGTGCAGGAAATTTAGATTTGACCATGCAAACAAATGGTATATGCACAACACTGTCCTAGAAAATAACACACATAAACTCCTATGAGACTTTGACATACACACGGATCACCTAATCTCGGCCAGAAGACCATACCTAATAATAATCAACAAAAAAATAGAGAACTTGCAAAATAGTCGACTTTGCTATCCTGGCTGACCATAGAATAAAACTGAAAGAATGTGAAAAGAAGGATAAGTACCTCGACCTTGCTAGAGAATTGAAAAAACTATAGAAAATGCAAGTGACAATTATACCAATTGTGATTGGTGCATTTGGTACAGTAACTAAAGGGTTACTAAAGGGACTGGAGGACTTGGAAGTTGGCGCACGAGTGGGGACCATCCAATCTACTACATTATTGAGAACGAACAGAATACTGAGAAGAGTCCTGGAGTCTTGAGGAGACTTGCTATCACTCAAACTCCAGTGAAAGACCATGAGCTATCGCTGATGTGAAAAACTCTAATGAGTAAATAATAATAATAATAATAATAATAATAATAATAATAATAATAATAATAATAACAGAGCCTCCTTTTCCCTGACAAACATCGTAAAAAACAAAATAGTCTGGTTCTAGTGAGCAATTTTCGTCACAACACACGCAGTTTTCAGTACCCGGATGGAATCCAGATTAAGCCGAAAGAATTCTTTGATAACAGTCATTAGTTGGCAGGAAAAAAACATCCTTCAACGTTTCTCTTTTTTGCTATGTCAGACTTTTTCTCATATTATTTGTGTTTTTATCGAATTTGTTTGCTTTTCTCGTTTTTACTTTTTAAATATTTTTTCTGTTTTTTTTCCTCCCTTCAGTCATTTCTCTTTCTTTTTTTCTGTTTTTTTTTCTTTATTTTGCTGCCATTTTCTCACTGGATTTTTTTTATTTCTCTTTCCTTTTCTTTTCTTTTTTTTCTTTCTTTACCTTTCTCTACTTGATTTCTTCTTTTATTCTTTCTCACCAATTTTTTTTTAATTGTCTGTTTTGCTTATTCGTTATATTGTCAATTCTTTCTTTCTTTCTTTCTTTCTACTTTTTATTTAATTATCTCTTGTATATATCAATTCCCATTTCTTTGTTTTATCTCGTCTCATTCATTCCCGCGTTTGCATTCTTTACTTCCTTTTTCTTTGTTTTCCTTCTCTTTTTCATTCGTTTTCTCTTTCTACTTTTTATTCCATTTTCTCATTCTATCTCTTCTGTTCATTAGTTCCCATTTCTTCCCATTTCTTTCTTTCTTTGTGTCTTTTGTTTGTTTGTTTGTTTCTTTCTTTCTTTCATGAAATTTCACTATTCTCCATCTTGTATTTTTATTTCATTTTTCTCGCCTTGTTTTTTTTTCCTTGTTTTTATTTGCTTCTTTCAAAAATTTCTGTTGGCTTTTTGTTCATTTCTTTCATTCTGCCTCGCGCATTCCTAAATTTTTCTTCATTTTTTCTAATTTCTTTTTTATTTCAAAATTTTCTAAAAACGAAACACATTTATTTTATTGCTACACTTCATTCTCTATTGATGTTTTCGTCTGTTTTCTTTCTATTGTTTTTCCTTTTCACTTCCTTCAGTTTCACTTCAACCTTTTACTCTTTTTTCTATCTATCTATCTATCTATCTATCAATCTCTCTATCTATCACTCACGCCCGTTTTTTTTTCTTTACTTACGATTATTTTCTGACTTGAATTTTCAACGAAATGTTTTCCCATTTGTAACCAGTTTCATGCCGCTCCTAACTTCCAAGGTTGATTTACGTATCAACAGGTTTCCACCCAATTTTGTCTTGCACAACATCCGAAATCTTTACAATAAACTTCTACGAAAAAATCGATTTATTTATAGCTTTTTTACTGATTTTTTTTTCTCCTCTCCTCTTCATTCTACATATACACTTGATTCAAAAAGATACTTTCGTACCTTTTTTTCGGGGGCTTCCCGCTCATTCTATACAAGAGACTAATAGAAAGTTTGAAGGCTTAATTTAATTTTAAAATGAATTAAAATTTATTATTCAAAATGCAAATGAAGTATATTTATTACAGTTGTATTTTAGTAATATTATTTAAACCATTCATCATTTTTATTTTATTTCAAAGGTTAGACATTTTGGTTCTGTGCAATTTGCAGCAACATGACGCACAAGTCGATTATTGTTAATTGTTAATGACCCCTCTCGATTAGTTTATTCGCTTTCCTCACGTGAAACAAATGTTTTCTTTTTTTACTGTATGATTTATTATTGTCCAATAAGCATGGCTGTGTGTACCGAATATCATGCCGCCTCATCAAATTGTTTGACCCTCTATCATCATCATCATCATCATCATCATCATCATCATCATCATCATCATCAAGGCGTGCCAACAGTACAGCCCTCTCCCACCTGTCGGCCTTATCGGTCATCGCTACTGACAAGCCTTGAGACAGCATCCAGTGTTCCCATAGAGCTGATGAACATAAGTTTTTGCTGGTCGTCCTACACTGGATATGTATACGAAGAAGTTCATTGAATAACATAGCTTTTGAGTTGGTCATTACTTCACCATAAAAACCTAGCATATCTATTTCGTCTTACTTGGTGGTTTTTAGAGACGGGAGTTAACTGGTCGTACATGTGCTGTTGTGTAGGGTGATTCTCTCTGGATACTAAACTATTCCCTATCCTTGATATAGATAAGTAGATGTAGGAGCTAAAATGTCCATCTTCTAAAACAGACGAGAGAAGATATAACTATACTATTATTTTCTAATCTTAAGATGTAATTTTATGACAGAATGTTGTATCGGACTGTGCACGTCAGATGTGAATTCTGATTTTTCCTTGTAGAAATTCCGATCTGTCCCTCACAGCATATCCGAAGAAGAAATCTAAGCGCTTAGAGACTGACGGAAATGACAGGCTATTCGGCTATTTATTTATTCAGGTAAAACAAAATAAAACAAATCTTAGAGACAAGGCAGCATTTTCGAAAGAAAGAAAGATTAAATTTACTTTCAATGGCAAGGAAAACCAGTTTACTTCGAGGAACACAAACATTACTGCATATGACACAAAAAGGGCTCCTGCATTTTCTTCAGATTTTTAACAATAACTTTTTAGCTGCAATTATCAAGGACCGGTTCAATAGCTCACAGAAAGCGGAACTTCGGCGCCTTCAAGAAAAGATTTATCTTTTCTATTTATTCATTTTCTGAAAAATAGATACATTTATGAATAAGGGTTTGTTACAATAATCAGGTAAAAGAAAGCTCTAATATTTTAGTTGATTATGCAGTCAAGTTTGAATGTTCTGGCTCATTGGAAGTGTTGAGATTTTAGTTTCTCGCAGTTTAAATCCTTGATAAGCTTATTTGCATTTTACTTCACGCTGTTGGAAAAAATATCAATTTATCTTTTCTCCCTTCACCTATGGCTAAATAATTGGTCAGCTTGAACAAACTAAATAAAGAGAAAAGAATCTGTATTCTCGGGAATTATACTGTCCAGTAGACTATAGAATTAAAGTAGAACTGAGCAACAAGATAAACAAATACCTATATCTTGCCAGACTCTTGAAAAAGCCATGAAACATGAAAGTCTTAATGATACCATATATAGTTGGAGTCATTCGAACTGTCCCCAAATGTATAAGACTGGAGACATGTGGATCAAAGGCATAATCAAAACTATTCGGACCACGACATTTTTTATATCAGAATTCTAAGAAGATTCGTGGAGATTTGAGAAGACTTAACGTCACCTGGAAAGCAACTTGTCTAGGAAAAGTAAAACAGTTTATTCAAACCAACTGCACCACGCTTAAAGATGAATCTTGTATTGTAACCTGCCAGTGGTGGAGGTGTTGGGTAAATGCACACCACACATCGAGACATTCTGAATAGCAATGTAAAGAAAGTGAAAAAAGTCAGAGAACATTAAGAACACGTGACCTGGAAAAGTTCATGTAATCTCACCCAACGTTCAACCTGTTTTCTTTATGTAACGTTGTCACCGACGATTGTTAGATCGATAATGAACCTTTAATGGGAGAGTGAAAAACAAAAATGGACTCACCTCAACTGTAGGACTTCTGTTGTTTATTTTCACCGTTCAGTTACTGAGGCCATTGAAATATGTGGAAATGTATTATACACACGAAATACATGGGTTAGATTTGTGTGTCTTTTTTGTTTGTTATTGTTTTCTAGTCGGAACTAAATCTTTTGGGGTGGGTGATTATTTCTCTGTCAGTTCACATTATGGTTTCCTTCGCTCCTGCCCCAGGCAAACAGAGTGATTCGAAAGAAGACGGCTTGTTTCATTAGATGTTATCAGTCCCACCTTTGTAAGAGCAATACGCGTGACCTGCTGTCGCGACAAATTAGATAGCTGATGTTATTTGATAATTTCGATGACTAATTGCTTTTTTTCATGCCGGGTGCAGATAAACGTGTTTGATTGCATTTAGCCAATCAGTCCTGACATTTAATTTTGTCAACTCGTTTCTTTTCCGGCTGTTGGCTTTAAAAAAATTAGACAAATAAAAAATAAACAACAAAATATGTATCTACTTGCACTCTGCGACCTCTTCAATTTGGTGCTGGTTTACAATATTACACGGGGTTCCATGTGTAAGTTTACAATTAGAGATTACGATATAATCAGGGATATAAAAATTTAGAAAAGAAATTTTGCTCGAAAAAATTTAATCACAAAAATTTAATCTAAAAAGGAATCACTAGATTCTACTTATGCAGATTGTTAAAATATAAAAAAGAAAAGATGGCGATGAATAGATGTGTGTATAAGGCTAGATTTGTACTTCTGATCTTCATAGCATTTTATTAAAGCAAAAAATGATAATTTCGTAGAAGCAAAAAAAGGTGATTGAGGTCCAATCATGCTGAAACATTATTAAGTGCAGATTTTTATGGGCGACTAATCGAAGGTAAGATATATCAAGAAAGAATGGTGTAAAAGAGCATGACCTTAGTTTGGATATCTTTAAGGTTTACGAATTGTTATATTTTATTGTATAGATAGAGATTTACCGATTAATAATAATAATAATAATAATAATAATAATAATAATAATAATAATAATAATAATAATAATAAGAAGAAGAAGAAGAAGAAGAAGAAGAAGAAGAGTAAGCTTTGCAGTGACAGGGATGAAAATAATTATCGAATGCTGGGGACGAATAGTTTTTATACCCAAAGTAAAGATAGAAACTTAAAATGGTCAGGTATTTTAAGCGAACCAACATATTCTAGCAAGAAGACCCGGCTAAAGATTTAATTAGCAAAAAGTAAAGAACCTGCCATCTAAAACAGAACTAAAAGATAGAAAAATACCAAGATCTTGCTAGAAAGCTGAAAAAAGTCTGGCAACATAAAAGTGATAGCGATACCAATTGTAGTTGGAGTCTGTGGAACCATTCTCAAAGGACTGGAAAAGAAACTGGGAGAATTAGGAATTTGAGGAAGAATAAAGGCTACAACACTTTTAAGATCAGGTAAAATAATTAGAAGCGTCCTATAGACCTGAGGAGACTTCAGCAAAGAGGCCACTTGGATTTATATGATAATTTTTACAAGCATTTACTTATATCCTCTTATTTGCAAAAAAAAAAACAAACATAACTTTCATAGCGTAGTTGGTTGCCCAACTGGTACAAATAACCACTCTTCTTAGATAGAAAAGGGGACGTACGTTCGAGTTACAGTGATTTTGATAAGCGCTGTTTCACACTGGTTTAATAACAACGACCTGGTTGAGTTGCAATAAAAAGAAAAGGAAATTGACGAAAGAATATATTTGCAAGTATTTCTGTTATGAATAACTGACAAATCTTCATTAAAATATGATATTAACATGTGTACTGTTGAAACCTAACAAGAAACACATCACTGAAAAGATGAAGTTGACGCAATGAAAGGGTTATATGTTTGATTTAAACTTCTAGGATTCCCCTTAAAAAGTTTTGATGCTGCTGTTATGGATAACCAAACTTTTCAAACGAAAGAGGAGACCTGAAATCCAATCTCATCGATATCTTATTATTTATTATTATATCTGATACGCACTGTGCTTTACTGTCAGAGAAATAACAACCCGACCAAACTGTGATAAAACTAGCAAAAGATTTCAAAGAGGAAGAGAAACTTGTTTTGTCGGAATAATCCAAAGGAGAGAACTTCTCAAGAAAGGAACTTTCGGTTGACATGTTTGCCATACGAATCCAAGTTTAGGGCAAAATTTAGATCGTAAACTGTAACTCATTTCTTAAGCCGTTGAGAATTGACGTAACAGCTTTTGAAAAGCTATTTCCTTTCTGCTCTTTAGCTCTTCTTGAATTCGACTTATAAAATACCCAAAGCATGCATACTATTAGGTAAAGGGTATTTACACATATTGAACTGGAAAATAGTGTGAGAATAGAATAAGTAGAGGTGCGATGTGTGAGCCTATGTGCTTAAAAGCCTGTTTAAACTGCCTTCATAGTCTCCTACCATCAATAACGTGGATAATAGCCGATTGAGGAGAACATCAATTTCTCGGCTTGGCAAATTTTCCAGTTTCTCACTGCGAATCAATTACGCTTCACCGTCTTTGAGATGAAGGATCTTTCTGGCATTTATCACAGTTCAGTTTTCTTCGAAATCGATCATTCAGAGAAACCTATCATATATCTTTTGATTTGCACACACACACACACACACACACACACACACACACACACACACACACACACATATATATATATATATATATATATATATATATATATACCAGTATACAACGCATGTGTGTAAGGATACATGAATATATGTCCATGTATATGTATACTCACGTATATTAGAGTGGGATAAGTAATGTCACAACATATATATGAGTACACATATATCCACAAACTTTATTTATGTCTTTAAAGTAAAGTATGTCTTTGTGGTAAATACTCTAATGTATTTATAAAATATCAATCCCTGCCCTTCACTTTGTATGGCATATGTGTGTGTGTGTGTGTGTGTGTGTGTGTGTGTGTGTGTGTGTGTGCCTGTCTGTGTTGAGAAAGAGAGAAAGCATATATTTGGTTATAACTCTAGGTATAAGTTAGTATTTCTCTTTTTTGTATTCTTTCATATGTCAATATATATTTACAAAGACATCTCTCTCATCTAATAGTCTTGCCAGTCCTAGGAATTATGCAAACAAAGTTGAGATTTATATTGCATCGAGTCTTTCCTTTTGAAAACTCAGGAATTATCCAAATCAGTAGTTTGAACAAAGCTGAAAACTGTACCTGACTGCTCAGATACTCCAGTTCCGGGCTCTTTTCTCAAGGTTAAAACCTCAAACCATTCCCATTTGACAGTATGACCTGTGTTTAGTGGAAATTTTATTCCGAATATACTTTTCCTTGACTAAATATTTCCAACTGCCTTATTATTTAACACGGAGCAGGGTGAAAACGGATGGATGCATGCTTTGACAAGGGAATTAACGTTAAGTGAATATGTCTCAGACTGAATATGAATTCTGTTATTTGGTTCACTGATTCTGTAACCAAAACAAAATATCAACATCTCAATATAAAGACGTAAACTTGTATGAATATATTTGAGGTATTGCTAAATTATTCGTATATAACACCCACTCAACTCTAACTTTGGAAAACGAAATTCCGGAAAAGATGTTTTAGAATTTGAAGCTGCAAAATTTACCTAAATTTAACATTCATACTTAGTAAATATAATAATTTATATAATCTACATCTTGTCTTAAAGCATAAAATTTACGCTGTATTAGAGCAAACACGCAGACATGTTTAGACAAAATCATAAATCTCGGTAGCGAAAATAAACTCACGTTAAGAGAAACAAAATTATAAACAAATGAGAAAATTGTAAACAAACACATTTCAGTTAATAGTTAATGGTTTGTACTCTAGATAGAATTTAAATTTGGTCATATTTTCTTGAATAGGATGAGATATGTTTTTGGAAAAAAGTTGATTATAAAGTTCCCGCCTATGATATGTAAATTTGGGGCTGAAAATTCTGGAAAAAGTGTGCGCCTTACGAATAATTAATGATGGCATTTAATTTTTGCGTCGTACTTATTTTATTATAATTTTCAGTGCTGTAGACTTTGGCAATAAATCCTACCTAATAATGTCCGTTCGGAGAGATTAATGTTAATTCGAAATAAAATCACAGTTTAGTAGAAAATCTACTTTTCTAACAAAAATAGTGTGAGTTTAATTATTTCTAGGCGATACTCTATGTACACTTGTGTGTAAACATATTTCCCCATGGGTCTCTCTCTCTCTATATATATATATATATATATATATTTGTGTGTGTGTGTGTGTACTTCTGTATTCATAAGATTCCCTTCCATTCTCCTAAAATTAACACCTCTTTCGGAATTTTTTTCTAGGTAAGTTGATAGCATACAATGAAACTTTATGTGTCAGAGAAGACTCACTGGAGAGGTTCTGAATGTTCTTTTGCAAATATATAACTTCAATACCGCTGTCGGGTGGTACAAGGAGATTCCCAGCGAATACCGTTTAGCTTACAGCCAACTCTCGTTTAATAATTACATTTACATCGACTGATACGATTATATGACGTTATCACAATATTCATAACGTTTAAAACACCCCAAATTTTAAGGATATAAAGAGATTAAAAAATGAGTGTTCCTCATAATTTTTCGTTTTACAGGCAAGATTATTAAACGTTTTTACATAAAGGGAAATTCGTTGGGATCTAATTTGCTTTTCCTTTATTCCCAATGTTATGTGTATACCGAAACTTTTATTAACAACTTTCGAAAGATAATGGAAAGGTCTAAATAATCTTCTTAAATTGGATCTGTTTAGATTTTCGTGGATATCCCTTGGCATTTTAAGAAGAAAGTGAATATTCTACGAACCTAAACAAAGAAAAAAATGTCTTGGTAAGAATTTGATAAGTAATATTATATTTATGAACTGATTTTGTTTGATTTATTTTAATTGCAAGTTAACTTGTCTCGGATTATTTTATGCTAAGAGTCTAGGAAATCGTATTAATTGTGCGTACATATTTGTATATTTTGTTATGCTTTCTTAGGAGTGTTCTTTTGCACACTCCTATCAAATACGAATCATTTTGCACACTACCCAATCAAATTCTAATAATTTTGTTACACTGTCCCATCAAATACAAATAATTTTTGCACAGATCTATTTGATACAATGATCAAACCCTAACAAGTATAACCACTCCAGTTTGGTTTGCTTCCTTTCTTTAATGGCATATAAATCTTCGTGGATTATTAAATGCAAAAGCCATTCTTGTAGAAGAACAACATTGATACTATTTAACTGATTGCAGGGGGGGGATTTTTGGGGCTTCATACCATCCCCTAAGATACGAGTCTGTAAGTGAATGTAATAACGTTACCAGATTTCGAACTCGCTTACTTTGGGGCATTAGTCCATCACGTCAACCATTACGATACGGGTACACCGTACCGGTCCAGTTCAGGGTTGACCTTGCAGTAATAGCAATGAAGGGATGTACTACACTCCTCTTTTCCAGAAGAGAAGCCTAACCACCATGTGCAGTTTAATGTCAATCCCAGGACACTTATTTTTTTTGGGGGGGTGCAGGAGATAAAGTTAACGTATTCTAAATCTTACCAATTCGACCAATTGATTTTGAACAGGTACGTAACTCATTAAAATGCTTTAGTATAATTTCTAATATTTGTCTGAAGATTTTTTTTTTCAAAACCAAGTATCCGGTTTTCCTACAAGACGAAAGTCTATTAAGTAATGAGACTGTGAGTTTTTACTCCGAACTTACATTTAAGTAAGTATTCTTATGTTATAATAAGTGTGTGTTTTGTGTCATGATATGCAACACACCTTCAAATTTTCTGTTAAACTTCAGGATCAACTTCTTACACGAATACCGGGTTTAAACTAAGCAGAGGAAATTGCAAGGAATGTTGGAATGTTAATCAAATCGTCGTTCGATTTAAAACTTGAAAGTTAGAAAATTTAGTATGATTACATGATTTTCCCTCAGAGTTATAAATACTAATAAAAAAAAGATCAGTCTCATTATTTTCTTTTAACACACTCTAATCCCTTTATTAATCCTTTAAGGACTGTACCAAGAGCACCGATTACAATTGATATAAACGTCACTTTCATGTTCTACAGTTTCTTCAATTCCCGAGCAAGGTCGAGGTACTTATCCATCTTTATTATTATCATTATTATTATCAATCCTTGCGATTTTTTTTGCACTGGTGCTTGCTGATGGTCTTTCACTGGAGTCTGAGTGATAGGAAGTCTCTTCAAGTCCCTTTGACGATTCTCAGTATTCTGACAGTAATGCTGTAGTCTGGAAGAATTAAGCTCGTCCTACGATTTCCAGCTGTTCCAGCCCCCGTACCCGTTTTCAGATCTTTGGGGATCGTTCCGAGCGCACCGAGTATCACCGTCAACTTCATGTTCTTTATCTTTTTTCGTGTAAGCAATGGTCTACCATTTCGTTTTCTTTAATTTTTATGCGTGGTCTGACGGGATGGCAAAGTCCACTATTCGGCAGGTTCTTTCTCTTTTTTCTTTTTTTTTTTTTTGTAAACTATCAGAAGGACTGGTCTTCTAGGTGATCTGTTTGTATCTCAAAATCCAAGAGAAGTTTGTGCGTCTCATTTTCCGGGACGGATTCTGGTTTATGAATATACCATTTTGTAGTATCTTCAAATTTCAATTTCTTGCACAATTCCTAGTGGAACACCTTCCCCACCCAGTCAAGTCTAATACATCACTCAATAAGTCCCAGAACTAAGTAATAAAACAACATAATTTAAGCAAAGTTTGATTTTATTCAACATAGTCTCCTTCTTGGGTGATACACTGATTCCAACGCTTTTCTAACAATTCGATGCTTTTTTTAGAATGATTTGTCTTTGGGCTCAAAATACGCCTGACTATCCGATATCACTTATTCATTAGAGCTAAATATTTTTCCCGGGAACATTCTTTTGAGGTCTGCAAACAGCCAGAAGTCTCTGGGGCCCAAATCTAGAGAATAGGGTGGTTGCAGAAGCAATTCGAAGTGTAATCATTTAGTTTTGTCATCGTTGCGACACGGTTCATTGTCTTTGGTGAAAGAGCATTTTTTCATCTTCTTTTGTGACCTTCCAACGTTCTAATAATGCTATATGATATTCGCTACTGATGGTTCTTCCTTTCTCAAGGTAATTGATCAACAAATTACCTTGTGCATCCCAAAATACAGAGGTCAAAACCTTGCCTGCTGATGTGTGTATCTTTTGTCGCTTTGGACGGCTTTCACCCGCTACTGTCTACTCAGATGAGTGCCGATTTGACTCCGGAGTGAAGTGGTCGATCTATATTTCATCCATTGTCAAATATTTCCGCTAAAATTCCTTTTTATTGCATTAAAACAGTTGCAGACAATGTCCTGAATCGTCAACGCATTGTTGTTTTTTATCAACTGTGAGCAAACGTGACACCCACTTTGAACACAGCTTTCTCATTGACTCATGTTCATGCAAACTGGTGAATAAACTACCTTCTGATATCTTTAACTCTTCTGCTATCTCATGCAACTTCAATTTACGATCTGCCAAAATAGTTTTTTTAGTTATTTTCCGGGAAAACTACCGAATTTGGGTGACCTGAGCGTTCAAAATCTTCAGGTCTGTACGAACGCGTTTAAAGTCAGCATACCACCTTTAACCGTTGTCTCCGACAGAGCAAAGACTGAATAACACTTTCTAAGCCAATACTTTGCTTGAACAGTAACTTTTGCCATCAAAAAGCCAAACTTTATCAACACACGAAATGCAGATTTTTCCATTGTTTTTAAGATTTGCTAATGTCATCATCATCATCATGTTGTGCCGCGAGCACGGATATCCCTGACCCTCTCTCACCACTCCTCCCTATCGTTCATCGCTTCGGCTAGGTCCTCAGGGCTACATTCCGTATCCTCACAGAGCTGCTGTATGTAGGTTCAAGCTGGTCGTCCTGCTTTTGCTCGGCCATATGAGGGGGTCCATAGGAGAACATCAATTATGAGCTCGTCCCTGCCTCTCCAGCAGTGTCCTGCATGTCTAGTTCGTCTAACTTTGATAGTTTTCCTGATGAGAGGTAGGTGGCCGTATAGTTGGTGCTTTGTTGGGTGTTGGCTCCCGGACTTGTTCAAAATTGCTCGCAGCATTCTTGTGTAATTGCCGTCAAGCTTTTTCTCTATACGTTTGCAAATGTGGGCGATCGTAGTCAAGGGCAACCCGAAGGCTCCCTTTTCGATAGCTTCTACACCGAGGGTGCTACTCCTTTCCTTGGATTGCTCCACTTATCCTTGATACGTACCTTATAATGCTGAGTGTTAAGCAAGGAGGTATCAAGTACCACTTTTGAGTCTTAGGTATGACTCGACCTGGGATTGAACCCAGGTCTCCCGGACTATTAGCGAACACTTTACCCACTAGACCAATGAGCCAGTTGTAAACTAAAAATCCGATTGGGCTCAAATTTCCCCACGTGCCATTTGAAAGTTAGTATTTTATAAAAATTTTATGGAATTCTTATTAGTGGCTCCATCTATATGGCAGGCCCAGGACTTATTGGGTGATGTCTTAATACTCCATTTCCGATAATTTGCTGCATTCGTATATTATGTGATTAATCGTTTTGTTTCAATCGATACATAACACACACTTGCTATTCTATTGCTTCCTATCTATTTTCTCTTTTTTATTGTTGTTCTTATGGCGTTGTTTTAGAAGAGCTCCTGTATTATTATTATTATTATTATTATTATTATTATTATTATTATTATTATCGTTATTAGTATTTAGGTTGTTCAAGGAGATAAAAATGATTTGCAGTTAAGCTGATAAGTAAAGAAATGCCTCAAAGTCATTATGTTTTAGAGACTGGCCTTTTGAATTGTGTTGTTTGAAAAATTCTTCTCTCTCATGCTCTAGATATCATACGTGTATAACAATAAGGAGGGGTGAATAATTGTTTGAATAAAACAATGTTTTATAATGACAATACTTTATCTAAAAAATAAGACAGAAATTTATCACTTCGTATTTAAAAATTGATTTTCATTAGAAGAGTTTTTGTTATTTCTTAATGCACGCAATTTAAGCGACCAAATGGATGATAATTCTCATTTCATTTGCAGTAATTTCGCGCCTAAAGCAAATACATTTCTCTATCGACCATAACGAATCAGTTACTTTTTTTTTTAAATATGTGAGTAGAAATAAGAGTCTCAACAATTATTTTGCAAATATTATTTCATGAATTATAATCATGTTTGAATTTTTCGTAGTATTTCGATAATCCAAGATTTCTAAATTGTTTTCTTATTTGAATTTAATAAATTTAGTGATCAGTTATTATTATTATTATTATTATTATTGTTGTTGTTGTTGTTGTTGTTGTTGTTGGAATTATTATTCACTCCGTGAGAGTTTTCAAATCAGTGTTAGCTGATAGTGTTTCATTGGAGTTTGAGTGACTGCAAGTATCCTCAATTCTCCAGAACTTTTCTCAGTAAACTGACCGTTCTCAATAATGTAATAGTTTAGATGGTATCCACTCGTCCTCTTATTTCCAAGTCCTCCTGTCCCTTTATTAATCCTTTGGTGACTGTACCAAAAGCACCAATCACGATTGGTATAATTGTCACTTTCATGAACTATAGTTTTTTTCAATTTCCCTAGCAAGGTCTAGGTACTTATCCATCTTTTAACTTTCCTTCAGTTTTCATCTGTGGTCAGCCGGGACTTCAAAGTCTACAATTTTGCAATTTCCCTTTTTTTTTCTGGGTTATTATAAGGGCTGGTCTGCTGGTCGAGATATGGTGATCCATTTGTATATCAAAGTCCAATAGGAGTTTCTGTGTGTCATTTTAGATCAGATGCGGGGTTGTGCATATACCGTTTTGCTCTTTCTGTGCTAATTTGCTGAATTCGCTTATTATATGATTGATCGTTTCGTCTCTGTCGCCACATAGGCTGCATTTGCTATTTGGTTGAGTCATATGATTGGTTCTTGATATGATTGGTTCTTATAGCGTTGTTTGGCGCTGCCATACGGAGAGATTCTGTTTCTCTCCTAAAGTTTCCTTTTCTTAACCATGTCCAGGTTTTGTCGTGTGAGATGTTGTTTATTAGTCGTTTAAAGCAGCCATAGAGTTGTTTTCCTTCCCATTTTTGTTTCCTAGTTATTGTCATTCTGTTATCTATCGTGTTGTCAGTATTGTTTCTTTGCTTGGGTCCTTTTGGGTTAATGTGGTCTTTCCTTTGGTCATCCAGTCAGGTATTTGCGCATCTTGTAAGCATCTGTTCGTTTTTATTGCTAGTCTGTGATGAATGGAGGTGATTTTCTTGAACCAGAATCCATGTATTCCATCATGACCAGGCGTTTTCCACTTTGATATCTTTTTTTAGTGTCCTTTTGAGTAGTTCGATGCGTATTTTCGCTTTCGGGCTTTGTTCGAGTTTCTCTAGTTCTCTTGTCATTATTATTATAATAATTATCATTATTTAATTTTTATTTTATTTTCCGTGTCTTATAGTTCGTCTCAGGGTTCTTACCAAGGACCTGGGGAGATGGAAGGTATGTTTTTTATGCCTATTTTGGATGATAATCTTCAGTCAATAATAAGTACTCTCCAAAGGAGATCAGCAATTCCACTAAGTGCATTTTTTGTATCTTATATTCACTGGGATTGCATGGTAACTTTGTTAATGTGTTTATCTGTCCCTTTCTTGATCCTGTGCTCCTTCTATTCCTGGATCAGTGGTAATTTTAAGGTGCCACATTTTTCTCAATTTCTTTTTCCAGATATTTGTGTTTACTTATTTCATTATAATTTTTTTGATTATAAATACTAAACTATTTTACTCCTTGCCAGTTTTTCACTTCCCTGTTAACTGTCAGTCTTTCTCAGAAACAGTAAGTCTCTTCAGATATCTAGTATTCTGCTAAGTATTTGGACCTATCTCAACAGTTCTGCAATCTGGACGGTCTCGATTGTTCTTCCGTTTTCCAATTCCTCCAAGTCTTTCTTTCAAGACTTTTGAGACTGTTCCAAGCTCATCAACTAAAAGTGATATCACTGTCAACCTCTTGCTACAGAGGATTTGTTTTTGTTTCCTGGCAACGTCAAAATATTTGTCTATCGTTTCGTTTTCTTTTTTTTTTTTAATTTGTGGGGTCTGCCGGAATTGCAAAATCTACTTGATCACAATTTTGTCTGAATTTTTATTTTGTTCTTAATTAGCCTGAGGTTAGGTTTTCTGGTCGGGATTAGATGAATCGTTTCTGTCGTAAAATCCCATCGATTCTTATGTGTCTTATTCTCTGGGCCGGATTCTGCTTTGTGGATATACCATGAAGATAAATGGTCAAATTTCAACCTTTTGCTAAGTTCCCTCTCAGTCTATTTTCCTCTCCAACTATGACAGGTATTGTACTTCTTTCAATTTTCCTTGACAAAAGGCATTCTACCATCTCCCACATTACCTTTCAGGCGTGTGTTTATTACCCAAACCCTCCGGTACAAGCAGATTGCGATAGGTGGTCAATTTTTAAGCAGAGTACTGTTGGAATGAATTCAGAGTTTTCCTTTTCCTAGAAGAAAGGACTAATTAAATGGGACCCTAGCAGGTACTGCCATTCCATGTCAGAGTTGACCTGGGAGTAATGGTAATCAAGAGATATTTCACATTCAACAAAGTCCTAAGACTGGTGCTTCACCATTAGATGCAGTTTAGAGCCATAAACATTCCTTTGAGTGTCTTACCCCTCTGCAAATGTGCAGTCGGTGATTTCTACGGTCTCAACCGACAAGGAATAATTATTTCAAATCTTATCACCCATTAACATTTTATATGAATACTTGAAACCATTACAGTGAATATTTTTATTAGTTAAAAATAATAGTGTCAACAATGTTTTTGACTGAATGAAAACGTATGAGCTGATCTTAGAATTTACCAAGGTTTGCATGATCTGGTGAGGTACTGCCTCGCCCTTAGCAGTCATTTGATAAGTAAGGAACACCTTCATTGCTGCTAAACTTTGGGGATTTGGCAGGAAACTGGCCATAAATAAATTCTATCATGATTCGTTCTTAAATTTAGTTATAAATTTATATTCTATTATCATTTTTTTTACTATTCATAAAATAAATGCTATTATTATACTCATTGTAAATTTTCCCCATCAGCATTAGCAGATGGTCTTTCATTTGAGTCTGAGTGACAGCAAGTCTCCTCACGTCATAAGGAATCTTTTCAGTATTCCCGCCGATCTTAACGATGCTGTGATGAGAATGACTTCGATTCAAATGTAGCACTATGTGGGTGGGCTGCCAAAGCAGACGATTCCTTTGTCTGTTTTGGCGCGAAACCAGACAAAGGATTCTTGGACCTGAAATCTCGCCGTATCCGGAAGTGGGAAGGGGATGCGAAAGAGAGTTGACGACGCGACCAGGCCGAGGGCAGTTGACGGGGGGCCTGGACGAGAGCAGTTGGCGTTGGACAGCAGAGAGGCGAGCAGCAGAGAGTTGGCGTGGAATCACGGACAGGGGCAGAACACCGGACACCGGAGCAGAGAGGCGAGGCAGCATGGGATAGGGTCCAGCGACAGTGAGTCAAGATGAGTCTGCATTCGAGTAGCTTTGTGGAATTTACGCTAGCGTTAGTCCATATATGCTATCAGGAATGCAAAGTGTTGCATACCTTCCTCTGCTCTTGGTTAACCCCAAGCTTGGTTCGTGTTTGTTCGTTTGTCCTTCTATTTTCTCCGTTCCCTCGATCGTATTCTTGTGTAGGTAAAGAAATGTGCGTTGCCCCCTCGAACCACTAGTTGATCACCGGCCGGCGTAAGAAGTGACATGGTTAGAAGAAAGTTAACGTGTGTGGGGGCGAGAGGGTGTAACGTTACAAATGGTGCCGTTGACCAGAGAAAAAAAAACCTGATGAAAAAAATTGGAATTGATCGGGGAGCGGGAAGTTTAGAGGCTGACAGACGAGCGGAAAAAGAAAAAAAAGAAAATGCCATAAGGACCCGCAACCAGCGAGACAGAGAGAAAAGAAAAAGAAAACGAAAGAGACAAAGAAAAAAAATGGAAAAGAAAGAAATCTACAAAGGTAGGAATACACATTCCCCCTCCCCCCACTGCACTCGAATATAAGAACACAAAAAAAAAGATTTGTTAGATTAAGGAAATTTTAACATGTAGAAAAAAAACCAAGTAATCTATTTCGTTTGTGTGTGTGTGTGTGTGTATGTTTAACCCCTTAACTGCTGATAATTTTTGTTTTATTTTTCTTAGAAGAGAAGGGAAAGTTTTCTTCCCTTACCCCCTTTTCACACTTGACCAGTAGAATTCAAATGCTTTTTTTTTTTTTCCCTTCTTCGTAGCAGTTTCACATAGTAATTTTTATACCAGTGTTAGGACCAGTGGCTTAAAAAAAGAAAGTTAGTCCGTTCTGGGAAGTTTTATAGCATTTTTTATGCTGGAAAGGGGATAAGTCACCGATTAAAAAAAAAAATTTTGCTGTAGGGTTCACTGAAAGAAAAAAAAATTGTGGTATTTTAAAACCCCGAGAAAGGGAAGATGAAACGAAAAATAAGAGAGAGAGTGAGATCGCTAAGCTAGGTTAAAATCGACTGGTCAAAGTCGGATCGTTCCGGGTGCAGAGGGTAGAAGGTGGAGGAAAGCTTCTACCACAAAAACAAACAAAAAAAATGGAAAATATAAAAAAAAAAAAAATGGAAAAATTTGAACAAAGAAAAAGAAGGAAGAGCAGATAAAGTCATGAAAAAAAAAAAAAAGAAAAAAAAAGAGAACGAAAAGTAGAAAGAAAGAGAGATTGCCAGGGAATTTTTGTCACTGCATCCATGCCTGTCTCAGTTAAAAAAAAAAAAAAAAGTAAACTTTGATTTTTAGGAAGAAAAGAAAGTTTTCGTTTTTTTTGTTTTTTGTTTTTTGTCGATTTAAAAAAAACGGTTGGAAGCAAACGCTATCCCCTCCCACACCACCCCCGGTAGAGGGAAGAAGTGACATGGTTAGAAGAAAGTTAATGTGTGTGGGGGCGAGAGGGTGTAACGTTACTCAAAGCCTTTGGGCACCGTTCCAAATGCACCAATTTCAAGATATCATCGTCACTCACATATTCCACATCTCTCTTAGTTCTCTGGCTATGTCTGAGATCTATAATTTCACTTTCTTTGATTTTCCCCTTGTGGGCCACCAAGGCAGCCAAATCCACTATAGGACAAGTTCTTTTTGTTAATAATCACTAGGTTTGTTTTTTTTTTACTGGGTTAGGGGATCTGTTGACCTAAAATCATGGAGAATTTTGGTTGTCGAATTCTCCAGGGAGAATTCTGGTTTGTGTTTGTATCATCAGGTCGTATGGTCGAATTTCACCATCCCTAACCTGCTATGTCAACTCTTACACCCTTTTTTACACTAGTTTGATTCATTCACTTATGTAATTAATCGTTTCGTCTCTATCACCACATATGACCATTGTATTACTCGTTGCAAATTTTTCACACCAGCGTTAGCTGATGGTCTTTTACTGAAATCTGAGCAACAGCAAGTCCCTTTGAGTTTCCAGGACTCTTCTCAGTATTCTGGCCAATCTTAACAATACATTAGTTTGGATGTTACTTGCTCGTCCTTACCAAGTCTTTGGGGACCGTTCCAAGCCCATTTAACTTTACTTTCAGTTTCTTAAAATTTATTATCTCTTGGTATTGAAATGTCAATTATAATAATCATTTTACTTCTTTAAGAGATTTTAATATTACTAATCTAAATTGAAGAATTATGAGAATCTACTGTATGAGTACAGGTGACGATCATCATTTATATAAGACTTTTTTCTTATACACATCCTTATATATTTTCCAGTTTTATTTGTAGTTAATGCAGCTTTCACGTTAGCAGAATGACACTTTTTTTTTATTTAGCCAATAACAGAATGATTAATCACGTTGGATTTAATTCTCAGCGTCAAACGTTGACACATGAATACACAAAATTTAACCTTACGATACAAAGTGTCAAGTCAATTAGACACCAATAGATCCATTTTATTCCTTTAAATTTTTACTTCAAAGTTGGCAGTGATCATGCCTGACTCTTTAATCCTACATCTCACTCCCTTTGAATTTTTCGGTTTTACTCTTTTCCAGATAGACAGCATTTGTATTTTCTTTTGTTTGCTTTTGTTTTCTTTTTAATAGGTTCATATATTGTTCGTTCCAAATGTAGCTGATTTTATAGATTTTTCTCATGAGTAATATATTTTCTTTTGTCATTAAAACTATTTTTAAATGGGTAAAAATATTCTTTTCCTTTTCTTAATAATGAAATTCAAAGAGATTGGTGTACGAATTAGATTTTGTCGTATTGTTTTGAAGCCTAACAAGATTAAAGAATTCTTACAGTAAATATATGTTGATTAGTTTCTTTTTAAAAATAATCATCTCAAAGAAATTTAAATATAACCGTTATTTTTCAAAAGTCATAACTAAGTAGGCAATCTCTCTCTGTCTCTCTGTCTCTATCTGTGTCTCTTTCATAAACACAATAACGATCAGTACTTTCAGTCTTCTTTCTTTGCCTTAATTAGCATTTTTTATCTCTTAAAATTTCCGTTTCTAACCAACTTATTATTTTTACAAGTTTTTCTACTTCATATTTTTCAAGTAGAGGCACGTGGCATTATGGTTATTTGCGGAAATAGACAGCGCGATCCGAATTCAAATCCTGTACAATACTGATTTCATTTCCCTTTTCGCTTTGGGAAAAATATGAATGCATTTCTTGTTTCTTCCAACCATGGGTAAATATTAGAGCAGACAGGTTCCTTTACCCTAGGGTCATAAATCGATCAATGAGAAGAGAAAATCTAAATTCAAATGTGTTCGTGGCGTAAAAATAATCTTTGTTTGAAATAGACCTGAGTTCAATTCCTGATTGAGGCTGTATGCATTTCATATTGCAAATAATACCCTTGGGAAGGGTACACATCTTATGAGAAAATAGTGGGGCAGACTCGGCTCTTTAACTTTGATATGACAACTGTTCTACAAGAAGAAAACCGTGAATTCAAATCTGATAAACTCCGCAAAAATTGACCTGGTGTCACATTGTGATCGTGCTTAGGGGTTGCGTAAATGCATACTCCACTTAAAAATTGACCTTGTCTTGCATCTTCCCAGTGACAGAAGGGTTGGATCAATATATTATTTTTTTCCTTTTTAAAAATTTCCTTTTTTATTTCCTTGTTTCTTTCTTTATTTCAATTTTCTGTTCTGTTAACTCGAATGATTCAAAAGGATTTCAGTAGACCAATGCATATTGATATGCATGTGTACGCGTATATGAAAAACTCTGTACACATATATAATTTTACAAACCCCTCTTGAATATCATGACGTAATCGCCTTAAACAGCCTCGAATATATCGGACATTTATGGAGCCGTAATTGACTGATAACAAAGTTAATCACTGCTGAAGCAAAAGGTTTAGATTTTAAAATCATTTGAGACCGAAAGAGGTTTTTTTTCTCTCTATTTACTTGAAGAAGAGTCAAATTATATCTTCCTTTTGAATCAACAAAAGAATTTGTATTATTGAAGAAGATGACATTATAATCCTCGATTTTTATCTACTTTGTTGGTAGCGTTTTGAATATGCTGTCATAAAAGCTAATCTTAATCTGTGGTCGAAGCTCCAGTTCTAGAGAACTAGAGAGTATGGAGTATGCCTTCATTTCCCAGGTTCACACTGAATCGGAATTCTAATTCTTTTTAGGGACTCATCAATGAGTAAAAAAGGTATTTTAAAAAGATTTTTATACTCAATTGGACCATGTTTAAAATAAACCAACAGAAATAACTAAACACAGAAAATGTAAATATGAACACAAAATGATAAACGCAATGTTTTAATCTCTTTGCATAATTAACCCTAGACGTGATGACATGTCATTAGTGACAATCAGTCAATTGATTTTTCAATGATCAGGCAAAAATCGGCACAATTGGGAGAGAAATGTTCACTAAAACATTATATGAACCAAGTATTGTCCCTTTAGATTACTTTTTACTGGGTTCATTACGATAATTTTCCTTATGAAAAAAGTCTGTTCCTTGAAATACCGAGAAAGTTATATACTGAAGTTCTTTAAATTGAAATTCAAATCTTCTTGAAGGATGCAATGATGAAGTTACCTGAAAAACATCTGAAGAAGATAATGGAAGAAAACAGTAAATATTTTGTACATTAAAATCAACGTCGACAATGAAAAAAATGTATTTGATTTTTGCTAAATAAATCGAAAGCTCTTAAGGTAAAAACACATTTCCCAGTTTGTTCATATCTATCTATCTAGCTAGCTAGCTAGCTCCTACGAAATCTCAAGATGATTTGAAAGAATGGGGCTAAACGACTACACATGAATTGTATCCTTACAAATGTTTTTCGAAATCTAGACATTCTAACATAATCTTCTTGCATATTTTTTTTAATTATCGTCCCGTCTTTGGCATAACTTCAATGTTCAAATCACTGAATGAAATATTAATCCTTCGTTTGATGTTCTATATGCTTCCTCACTCAAAGCAGCCAGGTGGAACTTATTTCGGTTTTCAATAGGAAAGACTTTCATATCTTTCTCTAATCAGATACCAAGTAACCAAATCTTATCTATTTATAGTTGCTTAGTACATTGCATCAAACCTTGTTACATTTTAACTAGATGAGATGTGCCCTTTGTGTACTTGTGTCAAAACTACGCTACCGTCAATAAAAGATAGGCAGTTGACATGAAAATCATTACTCATTAAAGTAAGTACAGTTCGAGCCTGTAGTCTAGCGGGGGCGAAGGCTCCCTTTTCAATAGCTCCTACATCGAGGTGTAGGGAAAGGTGCTACTCCTTTTCCTGGATTGCTCCACTTTACCCTTGATACATATTTTATAATACTGAGTGCTAAGAAAAGGGGCATCAAGTACCATTTTTAAGTCTTTGGTATGAACGATCTAGGATAAAGACTCGGTCTCCCGGGCCTTTGGCAAACACTCTAACCGCTAACAATCTTGGCCATGTTTGGAATAACCAAAGTTACACCTGGAAGTTTAGATCAACACCTGACAATAAGAAGCATGGCACTATCTATGCAATATTCTGGCAACCTGCTTGATACCACTTTTACGTGAAAGTATCAACGGTAAGATTCCCAAATACTTATCTGATGTGCATATTATAGGGGATGAATATAAGAAGATACTTAACCCTTTACATTTACCCAAGCCAAATGTTTGGAATATCGTCTTGAAGTATCGATTACTCTGGTTAATTGATTTATTGATTTTTACGGCCACTCAAACCTTTTAGAAATATATTTGGCTTAGAGTTTTGGGATTCATGTTCATTGTATGCTTATATTCACATTTTCGTTTTGTTATTTAGAAGTTTTTTTTTTCATACGGTCCAATCGAATACAAATGATTTTTAATCAGATCTATTTAACACAAAAATGGAAACCTAAAAGGTAATAACAAACTGAGTCAGATTAGAACTGGCAATAACACCCAGAACTGTAGCTTCATCATCAGATCCAGTAAGTGTCATAGCAAGGGCACACTTTTTTCGATTTAATTATTTTACCCGTCTGTAGGAGATACTGTCAGAGTATTCTAAGCCCTGTCGGCAAATGTTGCACGTTAAGTATAGATTGTTTTGCAAATTTAATTGTTTTCTAGTGTTCCTTAAATACGCACCTAAACCACAAATGAACAGCTACAGAAGGAATTGGATTACACCCTACTGGAGCCTGATTGTCAAAGCTGGTGAATTTCAAAAATGCAATCTGGACGTAAGGACACTTTGGAAGAACGATATGTAATAAAATTCTGTTTTAAATTTAGAAAAAAATGCCACAGAAACGTATGGAATGCTTCAGACTGCTTTTGAACCATTTTGCATGAATAGAGCATCAGTTTTTGAGTTGCATAAGAGATTCAAAGAAGGCAGAGAGTCTGTGAGGGATGATGAGAGGTGTGGTACTATTTACCAACCCCTCCGCTCGGGCAGGATATGACACAAGGTCAATTTTTAAGCAGAGTTTAACAGGTTTTAATTCAGAGTTTTCCTTCTCCTAGACTAGTTGCCTCAACAAGGCTGAAGAACCTAGTCTGTCCTACTATTTACCCATAGCTGGAGGGAGAATAAGGGGGTTCATACCTTTCCCGAGGGTATTTGCCCGAAAGTGAACGTAATAGCGCGATGAGAGGTGTGGTAGGAGTAAGGAAGTCAGAACACCAGAGTTGATTGGCCAGAGGGTTAGGGTTAGGGTTACTATGTTAAGGTTTTAAGGGAGCTCAGGAAGAGATTCCGTTGGAAGAGCCCAGCACTCTTCAAATCGGATCAGTGGCATTTCGACCAGGACAATGCACTAGTCCACAACTCCATCCTTGTCACAGACTATTTGACCAAGATGGGCATCAAGACACTTCGTCACCCTCCCTATAGTCCCGACATTGCTCCCTGTGACTTTTGGTTATTCCGTAAGCTCAAAGGCTGTCGTTATGGGACAATTGAGGAGATGAAAGAGGCTGCGACGAAGGTCGTTGACACGCTCACACCAGAAGACTTCCATGGGGCCTTCGAGAAGTTGTTGGAACGGTAAAATAAGTGCATTGCTGTTGGAGGAGATTACTTTGAAGGGGACTAGAGTTTCATGTGTGTACTATCAATAAAGGTGCCCATACGAAAAAGTCTGGAATCTTATTTAATGATCCTCGTACCCCACATCTCACTCTCTTTGTCTCTCACTCAAAGCTCTCTAATACACATATTCATGTATGTATATATATATATATATATATATATATATATATATATATATATATATGATACAGTTTATGAATATTCCAGCCCACCCTTGTATATATATATATATATGTGTGTGTGTAAAGAGAGACAGAGACAGAGACAGAGAGAAAGAGAGAGAGAGAGGCCAACGTACCCAAGCTTCGATGTAACATTTTTCAAGGTAAAATAACCATGCAATAAAAGAACAAAAGAGATTATATATATATATATATATATATATATATATATATATATATATATATATTACAAATGAATTTTTCAGGAGTGTTATTTATTAAGATAATTTTTAGATACTCCCTGACTGGAAAACGCCGTTTATTACTACTTATAAAACATCATCATTACCATCAAAGGTAGCTGATAGCTTAAGTTTACTTGAATCTCTCTCGCCATCGATCCCGATCGGCAATCGGTGTTGACAGGTCTTTTAGTCGGTATCTAGCGTCCGCACAGAGTTAATGGGTGTAAGTATTCTCTGGTCGGCGAAAACTGGTATATCTATATGTGGGAGTCCATAGAACCCCACTTCTGATTTCGTCCCTGTTTCATGGGCAGTGCCCAGTGTATCTTGTTCTCATTTGGATGGTTTTTGAGATGGGAGGCAAATGGTTGTAAAATTACTTTTTCGTGGGATGCTGTTTTCAGAACTTGTTCGAAAGAGAATGCGGCATCCTTATGTAATTCATATAAAGCCTTATCTTCAAACGCTTTTTAAATTCCAGGCGGTGCAGTAATTACTATAGTACTGACAGAACTACAACTTCAAACACTTCCGGATTTGTTTTAAAAAGACATAAGAAATTATGATGTTTTCTAAGCTATGAAAACGGGCACAGAAATGTGCATTTATTTACGCACGAGAACATACATAGATACATTTCATACGTTGTATATTAGTAGAAACGGAAAATTAGTTGTGTTGGAATAATACAAAAAGAGAAGTTGAATTAAACACAAGTGAAATGAACATTGAATGAAATATTTATTTTTTGAGAAACAGTTAATTTGGCATCCAACTCATCGAATCGTGTATTAGTCAAATCAACTAGTAAAGTCCTTTTGGTAAAGTGTTCAGTTTCACAGTCATATTCATTAATTTTTTAGTTGACTCCCAATCATTAATTCTTATCGATAAGATGATGCTTGAGTTGAGGAAACAAGAAAATGTCTCTAAGTTATTGGTCTGGTGACTATGGACGTGTACAATACTTAGTTTCACTAAAAATTCTTGTTAAAAAATACTTAGACTGACTTTATGGTTTTTTTCTGATTTGCTCTGACACGTCTAGACGATGTTGCGCCTGAGATGAATTTTCAGTTTTGGAAAAAAGAAAGTGTCACACATCACACGGGGCTTGGTCTGGCGAGTAGGGAGGGTGTTGCACACACACGCACATATATATGTATACACACGTACATATATATATATATATATATATATATATATATATATATATATATATATATATATATATATATAACCGTAGTACACGAGTTACGGCGTAACATTTTATAATGTTCATAAATAAAGAACAGTGTTCTGGAAAAAAATTGCTCGCAAAATATCTAGACTATTTTTTAAATCTATTAAGGATTGATACTGAGTAGTCTGGTGAGGGAGGGAGGAGTCACGGTTTCGTAGTGGCTAACCTGCTGGAGTGTAACATCGTAGTCAGCGAGTTCGAACTTCAGTCGCGCAATTACATTCAGTTTCTGTCTAACGCCCGTGGGAAAGGCGTTAAACCACTTATCATCCCTGGCAATGAGTTACACAGTAACACCACTATTCTACGATGATGACTTTGGTGTAAAATAACCCACAAAGGTTGATAGGTGATTAAAAATAAACAAAAGAAAATCTTGTTTTGCGAAGTGTAGGATAAATGAAATTGAATGATAATTCTCAAAATTCAAAGAAGATGAAAGAAAAACTAATTTGGTTTTGTTTATTTGTTTTTCTGCCTATCAATTTCTTTTGATTTATTTGATTTATTTATTGATGATTACTTCGTTGTAATCATTACGATATATGAACCAGTCGGCTGGGGATGTAGAATACACCAACTGCAGAGGGGTTAGACTACGCCAACGAGTGTTCTGTTTATGACGGTAAACAATCTGATGTTGAAGCTCCAGTAATACTGGAGCTTCGGGGAATGCGGAGTACTCCTTTATTACCATTGCCTCCAGGTCCACTGGTAGCACATGATAGGGTCCTATTTTGGGTTAAATAGAACTAAACAGTGTACTTATGCTAAACTAAATTGTTTGAAATAGAACTTTTACATTTAATAGCGTATTTATGCAAAATTGAATTGTTTGAAATAGAACAGTTGGCGGTTAAAGGTTATCAGGTATTCCTAACAAAGGTTTCATGCATTACTAACTAATACCAATAGTTTTCGAGTAGATTGCTTTGACATATAGACGGCGCCCTGATAGGTATAAGCTCTACAAATGAGAGTGGACCTGGGAGTCATGGCAATGAAGAATGTATTCCCACTCCTCAGAATTCCAAAATCGGTGCCTCGTCATATGATACAATGTTATACTCAGGACAACCCCTTTTTTGTAGAGAGGGAGTGTCTGACACCACTGCAATTTAAGCACCGTCGACAAGACGTAAAAAAAAGATGGAGACGAACAGAGAAAGTATACGAAATGATATACATCAGCTGGTCCAAGATTATGTTGTATAGTGGCTCGTACCACGTGACTTCCAGTATCGCGGAAGTATAGAAGACGCCGTGTCTCTTAAGCACGGAGAAGCAGAAGAAGGACGTCGGTCAGTAGTAAGACCAACTTTGGACGTAACACCAACAGCGCGAGACTTATAATATTCGTCGGACTGTACCACTTCAGTTAATAAACAGTTAACTCTATTTCACTGTGTATCTTTTTCTTACCACGATACAAAAAATTGTTTATTGAATAACTTTTATCATTACGAAATAAACGAGGAAAAGTCAAGTGATTTATGAAAAGACAGTTGTCCGTTGATTTGATCATTGTTGGTAAATCTATATAAAAACTAGAAGCATATTTTCGTTTATCCTTTGTATTAAATTGTTTTGCTTCATCTAAACGACTGATTAATTTTTTGATGCGGTCTTGTCGGCTGGGCCTGAAGAATACACAGACTGCAACTCTGTAAAGAGGTAAGACATCTCTAGCGAGCGTCCTATATATAAGCATAAACCATCTGATGGTGAGGTCCTAGTGCTGGAGCTTAGAGGACTATGGATTACTACTTTATTATGGATTACTTACCATTAATTCAAGGTCCACTCTGACCTGGTTTAGCAGTTAGTGTCCCATTTATTGATTAAATCGAACTATCTAATCCTTTAGTGCAGTTGAAACAGTTTAACACCGTTTAAAAATAAATAGCAAAATTTGAAACCCATCAACTGTAAACAAAGAGACGAGGACTGGCTCATTTGTAAATGTTACCGACAAATTGTTCGATTACAAATTATACACGCATATAATATTTACACATTGTTTGCCAATGGCCTGTGAGACCGCAGTTAAACCCCGGGCCCACTCATACCAAACACTCAAAAATGGTACTTGATGTCGTCTTGCTTAACACTCAGCATTATGAGATGCGGATCAAGGGTAAAGTGGTGCAATCAAGGTAATGTAGTTGCGCCCATGCCTACACCTTGTTGTAGTAGCGATTGAAAAGGGAACCTTTGGGTGGCCTTCAACTATGGTCACCAACATTACTTTATTTAATAATATTTATGTTTAAATAATATTTGCCATTGTATAGTCTAGAAGGATTGATATGCCATAAAACACAACCAACCAATTTCATTTGATATCAAATTTTAAATTATTTTTGAAACGGTTATTTAACCTTCTAGTGTTGATTTTTCTGCAAAATACTTCTATGATGTATTGATAGATTTTAATGACATGTCAATTCATCTAGGGTTATTTGATACCTAGAGGCTGAGAAATTACGTTGATTGTACATCCATATTTACATTTTTTGTAAAGATGTTTCATAAGATTGATTTTAGAAACCTTTTTAAATAGATGGGGCCAAAACAGGTACTACGACTTCGAGTCAGAGTAAACTTGGGAGTAATTGGAATGATTATCTCCCCAGATCTTCAGAATTGGAGCCTCAGCATCAGATTCAGTTTAGTGTCATTCACAGAATACATTAAAAATTGAAAGAATTTGAACTTCATCGTCAAAATCTCTATCCAGCGGAATAGTCTCACGTGTTTTAAATATAAATCGATGAAGTAACATAGACATTGAAGTAACATAGACATTGAATTCTACAATACAAAGAACAACATTTGTCATTTGCTAAGTAATTTTATACTTACATATCCTTTTACTTTAATCAAGGAAACATCTTAACACTTAAAATTATTCCTTATAATGAAAAGTGTCTCGGAAATAATTCATCTGAAGCCATATTACTTTAAGACATATCTAATCATAAAGAATTTAAATTTTCGAACATCACTACAAAAATAACAAATTATTTGTCTAATTTTTGATTAATTATTGACGTTACTCAGCTGTGTGCACGTCTTCATTTAAATTTTCAAAATCAAGATTCTGTTTTGATTGTTTGTGTCGCCCCTGATAAACGATACAGTGTAGAAAGTTCAATGTTTTATTTTTAAATAAATGGACAGTTGCCAAGAGCTCATTCTATCTATATTAATTATTCCAAACTTATCCTTTATGAAGGAGAAATTTGAAAACATATTGTCATATTTTTCTCATTTAGGTGGCCAAAAAAAAGGCACGATTACTTTCTGTTTCTAAAATAATGCACTGAAATATTTCTAACAATAATTCTACCTATTTTCCGACTATAAAATAATAATATTCAAAAACAAACGTGTCATTATAACAAATATAATTAAATGGTGTCGTTATAGCGAATTCTACTACACTCTTATGTTACCTAGTCGACTGGGCCTGTAGTATACACCGACCGCATCTCTACGGAGGGGTAAGACCCCACCAACGTGTGTCGTGCATATGACACTAAATAATCTGATAGTGAATTTCCAGTAATGCTTTGGTGAATGTGGATTACCCCTTCATTGCCATCACTCCAAAGTCCACTCAAGCTTTGAGTGGTAGCACCTAATAGGGTCCTATTTATGGATCAAATAGAACTAAACAGCGTACTTAAGCCGAATTGCTCGAAATGGAACTGTTTTTGTATGCTAAATTGAATAGCAATTGAAATAAAACTGGTTTTGACATTTTACTGAGTGTAAACAAAAACTATACTCATGCTAAACTGAACTGTTTTAATTACAACTGTTTAACTAAAGGAAATAGCTTGAAATAGAAATGTTTTTGACACTTAAACTGTGTACTTATGCTAAACTGAATTGTTTGAAATAGAACTGTTTATTTGTATAAAAATGAATTTGGCATTAAATAACCTACCAAGTTTGATATGCCATAAACCCAAACAAACAAACAAAAATATATCGAGTGTTATATATATATATATATATATATGGTTGAATATTACAGATATTTTTGTCTACATATTTTTTTGTTAATCCTTTCGAGATGGAATTGGTTAATAAACCTTCCATAATTAGTTATTTACTCAAGTAGTTTTTGCCCAACCTTGAGCAATCATCAGGGAAAGATGTATTACAAAAGTGATATAATGTTTGTATGTACATTATTACTTTGTAAGAATGAGCGTTTATATTTTGATTACAAAATAACAAGCAAAAACTACAGATCCCGTGCTAATGTACTTAAATGTTTACATTAGCACGGGATCTGTAAGTTTTTGCTTGGATAATTTTAGTAACCTCAACAATATAAACGCCCATTCTTATCAAAGTAGTCATGTACATACAAAATCACTATCACTTTTGTAATTAATCTTTCCCTGATGATTCGCTCCAAGGTTGGAGCAAAAATACTTGAGTAAATCTCTAATTACTGGAGGGTTTATCAGCAGATTGCCACCGAATATCATAAGATCGAAAAGGTAACTCGAAAAGATTAACAAAAATATGTAGACAAAAAAATGTCTATAATGTTCAATCAAATATGTATCAATGAAGATATGTTGCCAATATATATATATATATATATATATATATATATATATATATATATATATATATATATTTGTGTGTGTGTGTGTGTGTGTGTGTTATGAACGACTTTTCCAGACCATTTTTTTTGCATAAAACAACAGGTCGTTCATTACATAAGGCATGTTGTCGAAACATGAAAGCTTACCTTGTTTATAGACCTAAACTATATGATAAGAATATTTTTGAGTTTGAAGATTAGTGGTCGTTCATGACAGCAAGTTATTCATTAACTGATTCTATCTTTTGTCATGCATTACCCGACTCAACTTTCAGCAAATTTGAGTTTTCAATATGCATTTTTAAATCTAAACACATACCTACCGATATATATATATATATATATATATATATATATTTATATACCATCATCATCATAATGTCATACCTCTTCCCTGACTCTCTATCACCCTTCGTCTTCATCGTTCATTGCTTCCTGTAGGTGTTCTAGACTACTTCCTGTGTCCGTACAGAGATATTGTATATAAGTTCTAGCTGGTCGTTCAGCACCTGTACGTCCGTGTGAATGGGTTCATAAGATAATGTCGCTTATGAGTTTAATCTTACTTCTCCAGCAGTGTCCCGAATCTCTTGTTCGTCTTATAATGATGGTTTTGGAATGAGAGGTAAGTGGCCGTATAGGCTTCTGCATTGTGAGATGTTGTTCCCGGATTTGTTCAGTATGACTCGTAGCATTCTTGTGCAATTCCCATTGGGCTTTTTCTCTATACGCTGGGTCAGCGTCCATGTGGTGCATCCAGATAGTAGTATAAACACGACCGCTGCTTAGAAAAAGTAGCATTTCATTTCATCGAATAGGTCTGATTTCCATATGGTCAATAACCTATCGGTCGCTGTCAATACCGTCATTAGTATTGTATTGATGTCATTTTCCGTTGATGAGACGCTGCTTGCGAGGTACCCGAAGTTGTTTCAGAGAACCACCACTATAATTAAAGCACATGTACTCCATTTTGGCCAATGCCACCTGCTACCTATTCCAGACTATGCAGCTGGGATTCGGCCTTGGTAGGGGTATTTTCTTAAAGCGGTATGTCATCTGTGTAGTCCGTGTCTGTATTAGTTTGTGCAGGGTATTATCTGCATATATATATATATATATATATATATATATATATATATATATATATATATATATAATGCCACATCTTATTTATACATATATATGAAATATGTAAATAATTAGTTTTTATGTAACACTTATTACATGAGCCAGTGTTCATTTGTTTGTAAACGGTTAAATATTCTAAGATATTTAAAGAATATTTTTTTATTTACACACAGTTAAATGATTTCGGTATTACTATCTCTGAACGTTCTATTTGTCGTAGTTAGATGATTTCCATTATACTAAATAACTAAAAAGTTCTTTTTTACCCTTACTTTGGTATTTTAAAAGGTACTACTATTCATAATCATAGTTGACCTGGAAGTAATGTTAATTCCTCATTGCGCTAGAATGACACAATGGCCACCCAGGGATTCGAGGGCTATGAAAAAAATTATTAAAAGAATCAGGCACTTGGATTTCGTCGCTTGGCTAAAATTGGTTTGGAAGGATTTTTATGATGACAGGTCTCTGGTTGTCGTTAGCCAAAAATAATGATAAAATTTGTATGTCCACGGATCTCCCGGGGTTTCATCTGGGTAAAAAATGGCTCGAGAGAATTTTTATGTTTGACAGGTCAGATAACAAAGATTAATGAGTTAATCTTCGGGCTTACGCAAATTATGGGGGTTGTGTCGTACCTTGAATGCACTGCCGATTATGCGAGGGCGGAGTGAATTGATTCGGCAGAACCGAAGGTGATAAGAGGTATATTGATAAATAAGTCAGATTGATTGGCCCCGTTATTGAAAGAGGTTGAATAATTTTCCTGTACTTGAAAAATCACTGTGGGTTTGCGAAATTCTGATTAATGGAAATCGGTTAGGGTTTGTTATTTTGGAGGTATTCCTCTCACTTCCTCAGACTCTACCCCGATATAGGGTGGAATATTATTTAAACCATCGGGGTTTTTGGACTAAGGCACAAGAGCCAGTGGCCAGTGGCCCTTCGCCCCCCACAGAAAGACAAAGGGAGAGAGACGCAAAACTTGATTTTGCTATTTACAAAACTCCAGCGAAGCCAAGTATTTACCCTCAATAAATCTCAACCCCTGATACTTATTGTCTACTCCGAAACCCATTCCTTGAGCCAGAATAATATCAGAAGAGGGGATACTAAGAATTTTTATCCGAAGTTAAGAATTCAACATACTATCCACTGCCTCTGCCTTTGCATGATATATGAACCTTGTAACTTAAGTATTGTAATAACCAAGCTTATAAAATAAGATTTCGATGTTAAAAAAGAGTTTGTTCTTCTTTGAAGAATATTCTGATATCACTTCTTTCACAGCCGACAGATATTCTCAGCATGACCCACTTCGTCTGTTAAACCTTTCTACCTGAGATCAAATTCACAACGTGATGTTTAATTACAGGTTGACCTTCAATCCAGCGGGACGATGATAGTGGGGAGATTGTTGACACCTGTGTTTGACCAGAAAACAGCTTCTGGTTGATCGTGAGATAACAACAGTGACGCAGTTGCAACCCCATGTGAGGTGTGAGAGGTGTAGTAGTATACCAGGACTGGAACCTCACCGTTAAATAGTTCAATATCATTTCTAGGATATTCGATTGGTGGGGTCTTACTCCTTAGCTTTGATGCAGAGTATTCTACAGTGGCAGCCGACTGGGATATATATATATATATATATATATATATATATATGCATGTTTCATTAAATAGTAAAGACATATTTTGTCTGTATAATTTAATTAAGATCCTTTCAAGTTTCCTGATAAGTGTTTTGGTTTCAGGTTGGAATTGGTGGATGAATTTACCAAATTGTCCCGAGCGCTATCGGACTTTCCATAGGCCATCATCAGGGGTTGTTGGAGGTGCCCGTGGTGTAATGGTTATCGTCGTAGGAAATGAACACTGCGACACGAGTTCAAAGCCTTGACGAGACTGATTGCATTTCACATAGCACTAATACCCTTGGAAAGGTATGAATCCAATTATTCTCCCTCCAGCTATGGGTAAATAGTAGGACAGAATAGGTTCTTCAGCCTTGGTTAGGCAACTAGTCTAGGAGAGGAAAACTCTGAATTAAAACCTGTTAAACTCCGCTTAAAAATTGACCTTGTGTCATATCCTGCCCGAGCGGAGGGGTTGGTAAGTAGGATCATCAGGGGTTGTTTGCATGAGTTAAGAGTGTTGTTTTTAAAATGAGTTCTGAAAGTTTTTTTCTTTTTATAACATAACAAAAATATGCAAACGCACAGTTGGATAAAACTGAGTTACTGATGAATTTAAAAAACAGAACACCCTCAACGGAAATAGAATACTATCAAGGAATATGGAATATTGAAAAGAAATTCTAAAGGCATTTCAAAAAATCGTCGAAATTTTTAGAATTGATTCTATTGATTTTAGGCTTTTTTTGTTTTTATATGTAGGACTTCTCGGATTTGTAGTCGTAGCTTATCAATTCCACCAATTCCAACCTTGAAACTAAGACACTTATCAGGAAACATGAAAGAGCCTTAATTAGATTAAACCGACAAAATGTGTCTTTACTATTAAATGAAATATGCTTAAATGAACGACTGAAACCTAACCACACACACACACACACACACACACACACACACACACACATATATATATATATATATATATATATATATATTGTTCGTCTGAACAAAGAAAGCAGCACTCAGACTAACCCCAAGACATATATATATATATATATATATATATATATATATATATATATATATATATATATATAGGACGTAAATAATGTGTTTTATCCTTGGCCCATATGTAACTCTTTTTTGTAGGTGTATTAATGATGTCCTATTTTAATGTCATCAAATTTCTTTTGGAAGCTTCAATAAAGCATTTAGCTCCAAGGTCTCATATTTTTTCCTCTATTGCTTTGATATTTTCACAACTTCGTCATCTCAACAAAGCCAGCACGAAATCCGTGCTATTACGGTATATTTCGTCATGGGTTCGTTGTGTTCCTCAGGGAGCAATACGCGGATTTCACACAAATTGCATTCTCATCTAATTCCCAATACAAAATGGCGCTTAACGTAGAGAGAAAAAGTAGAAGATATAATCTCTTTCTTCTTGAATATATTTCTTCGTAAAAATATGATCTCTTAAAGGTACTTGTGTAGTTTGAAAGACTTTGAACATATAATCTGATCGTCAAACCAAAATTATTATTTCATTACCCACCCCAACGCCCAACAATGTATCATATACTTCTTGTCTTTGTCTTTTCTTATATAACTTAGCCGACTGCAGTCGAGGGCACCCCAAAGGCTCCCTTTTCAATAATTACTACATCAATGTGTCGGGGAGGGAGAAACTCTTTTCCCTGGATTGCTCCACTTTACTGTTAATCCATAACTTATAAAGATGAGAGTTAAGCAAAGAGGCATCAATTACCATTTTTTTAGTATGACTGGGATTGAACCCTGGTCTCCCGGACCATTAGCAAACACTCTAACCATTATTTAGTTTACCTTAATCAAAGCTATGGGGTCAGAAAAGGCAATTAGCAAGAAGGTAAGCACGAAAATGAAAGAAAGAAATATTTTCAATGATATAGAGATCGGATTTGATAAATAAACAAAGAGAATGGATGGATTGATTTAAATTTTATATCAACCCGCCAAAGGTTATTTTATGCCAAGAGGTTAGGAAATCACGTTTTTATCTACATTTTTTGTAGTTGTTTAAGAGTTTATTTTTTTAGCATACAGTCAAATCGAATATAAATAATTAAGAATAATGTAATTGGCCCATGGATAGGACGCTATAAGCAACTACCATTCTCTCTTAGAGTGAACTAGGAGTAATAGCATTTAAGATAGAATTCGATTTTACCATCCAAGCCAAAAATCAAACTCCTTAAAAAGATCAGAAATATTTCTTTGTAACTTTCAGTGCCATTTTTAACGGAACATAGCAATGGGTGTCCTCGTGGTGTAATGGTTAAAGCAATGGTCTGCGGAATCGTAGTAAGTGAGTTCATACCCCAGTTGCGCTATTACGTTGACTTTTGGGCAAATACCCTTAGGAAAGGTCATCATCATCATATCGCGCTGGTAGCACGGATATCCTTGACCCTCTCTCACCACTCCTCCCTATCGTTCATCGCCCTAGGTAGGTCTTCTGGACAACATCCTGTATCCTCACATAGCTGCTGAATGTACGTTCGAGCTGGTCGTCCTGCTTTTGCGCGGCCATGTGTGGGGATCCATAAGAGTACATCACTTATCAGTTCATCTCTGCTTCTCCAGCAGTGTCCTGCATGCCTGGTTCGTCTAACTTGAATAGTTTTCGTGATAGGGGGCAGGTGGCCGTACAGTTAGTGTCTTGTGGGGTGTTGCTGCCAGGACTTGTTCAGGATTGCACGCAGCATTCTTGTGTAATTGCCATCTAGTTTCTTCTCCAGCCGTTTTGTTAGCGTCCATGTAGTGCATCCATATAGCAGTATCGATGTGACCGCTGCCTGGAAGAAATTGCGTAGTCGGCGTCGGTAATTGTTGTTGCGGGGTACCTTCTGCTTCTTTTCTTCGTCAGTTCGAAGCCATTCTCTTTGATTTTGTCAATCGATGTTCTAAGTACGTAGTCTAAACAAATGATAAAGAGGTACGGGGCCAGCGTGTCCCCTTGTAGTACTCCTTCTACAATGTCAAAGTATTCTGTGTCTCCATCCGGTGATCGTACTTTTACTTTAGTGTTTCTATAGAGAATCGTTATTGCCGCTACGGTTTCTTTAGGTATGCCGTACGCTAGTAGGATTTGTTTCATCTTTCCTCTGTGAATGGAGTCGAAAGCCTTGGTAAAGTCGACAAATATTAATGTCGCTTGTAGGTTCTTTGCCCGTACACCTTCAAGGATTCTGCGGATGGTTAATATTTGTGAGGTCGTGGATTTATTTCTTCGGAAGCCATTTTGGTTTTTTCTAAGTATGTTGTCGATTTTGGGTTCTATTCGGTTTCGTAGTAGGGCATTGTAGATTTTGGCAGCTATGGATGTAAGTGTTATGCCTCGGTAGTTTTTGGCTAATCCGACGTCCCCCTTTTTAGGGAAGGGGAGTATGCATCCCTTCATCCATCTATCTATCGGATTTTGATTGTATACTGCGTTGCAGTGTCGGAGCAGTATGTCGTCGAATTGTCTGGTCTTCCATACTTCCGGGGGAATTTCGTCCAGCCCTGCAGCTTTCCTATTTTTAATTTTTCTGAGAACCGAGTCGAGTTCTTCTTGTGTGAACGGTCCTAGTTTAATGTCTAATTGTTTGCTAATTATTCTGGTGATTGGTTCATGCGTTATTTTTGGTGGGTTTCCAAGTAAGTTTTCGAAGTGCTGTTTCCACAGTTTTATTCTTTCTTGTTGGTTTGCTGCTTTATGTTTTGCTTTGGCTGTGTTCTTTCTTCTGCTCACTTCGTTTATTGTTTGCCAGGCTATTCTAGATTGTCTATCTTCCACCGAGTCTCTAATCTTATCTATCTGATTTTGAATGTATTCTGTCAGTTCCTTTATATATATGCCTGCTGATTGATATTGTGCCGTTTTTAGTTTTAAGGCATTTGTGTTTGTTGGGTTTTTTCGATAGTTTTTGGAGGGTGTTTTCACTAGTGCACGTTTTTCTCTCACCGCTAAAGTTTCCCATGGGACTCTATATTTAGTTTTAATTTTTGTTGGAATGTATTTTGCTGCTGCCTCGAGGTGTGCATTGACGAAATTTTCATATTCGTCGTTTGGTGTACTTTTTTCCGTCTTTTCTTGTAGTGTTTCGAATCTGTTTCTTTATTCTAATACGTATTTATCTCTTATATCTTTGTTGTTTAATAGGGCCCAGTCATAGTGTTTGGTGGTCGCTGTTCGTTTGGCGTTTTTTCGTAGGCTTAACCGTATTTTCGCCGTGACTATTCGGTGATCGGTGGACACACCCTCAAAAGAGGAGTATGCCTCGCAATTCAGTGCACTATTTTTCCATTTCTTGTTCATAAGGACGTAGTCTATCTGAACTTTCGTATTGTTTGCGTACGTGTATGTCCATAGTTTGCCCTCTCTTTTTTGGTAGTTTGTATTGAGGCATGCTAATCTATTTTCTATCATGAAATCTGTTAGATGTTGCCCATTCCTATTTGACGTGTTGTGGAGGCTGTATTTGTTGTTTCCGTTTTTCCCGATTTGGGCATTCATGTCTCCGCCAATGACTAACACGTTGTGTTTCGGGATGCTACGCACTAATGAGGATAACTCATCGTAGAAGGTGACTAGTTCAGTTTCTTCACTAACATTGGTGGGGCTGTAGCATGAGATGATTGTTGCTCTGGGGTTTCCGTTAAATGTAGCTGCCATCATTCTAGGTTGTATTTTCTCAACGCTATTAAGCGTTTTTAATGCTCTAGGTCCTATAAGTTATCCAACCCCTCCTACTGCGGCGTTGACAGAGTTTTTCCATGCGGATACAGTGGCGAGCGACCAGCCATTGCCAGTTTCGTGATATTTGATATCTTCGGTGTGTGTGTATCTGTATTCTTGTATGCATATTATGTCTATCTTATGTTCTTCGGCCGATGCGATTAGCTCTGAGAGTTGTCCTATTCTATTTAAGGTTCTTACGTTAAATGTGGCTATTTGTAGTGTTTGCTTGCATTTTAGTAGTTTTGATTGTTTGAGCTCTGTAGCTGATTTTTCGAACACTGAGGCCAGGGCTCCAACCTCAGGAGGACGCGCCCCTTTTTTACCCGCGCGAAGAGCGATGCAGTTTGTGTATGTGGTTTGAGTGTTGGTCATGGTTATCTTTCGATGGCTGTTTTATTCTCTTCTATAGAAGCCACTTTTATAGAGGAGCAGCAGTAGTTCCCCGATCGAACTAACGATCCTGAGCGTAAAGTCGTCAAACTCACGTCCAGGACCCGTTTAGGTATTGAGTTTGGTCGTCCATGGGTTTATTCAAATACCTTTCCGTACATCATGCTGCTTCCCATGTGTACGCAAAAAAAAAAAAAAAAAAAAGGGGAGGGTAATTTTGGTTTAAGTTTTCTTAAGTTTTAACTTAGTTAAAGTCCAAGATTAAGGTAATTTCGTCTGACTTTCACTGGTACTGACTTTTGCTTTTTTTTTTTTTTGCTGTATTGCGACTTTTCCTAGGCTATTTATTTATTTATTTATTTATTTTTTACTACAGTTGGGCACCTAGCAGGCTTCTGGAATTATAAAAAAAATTTTCTCTCTCTTTGGCGGGGGGGGGGGCTGTGGTAGCATTAGGTGTTTTAGACTTTTTCTTTTTCTTCTAAACTACTGTTAGGGCTTTCTTTACGAATTTTAAAATTATATTATAGAAGAGATTCAAAAACATTCTGCCTTGTTCGCTGACATTTGGAAAGACTAACATCAATTTGGCTTTATAGTAGAGTTAGCGTGTCTTTACATTTAAAACGCATAGTTTAAGCATTATTTCACAAACAAAATACAGCATAACATTTTGTAAAATTCAGCATTTTAAATTGATAGGACTTAAAGACATACTGACCAATATTGATATATTTCTTCCAGTTGGCTCCTGAGTTCAAATGCTTGGGTTAAATAGTACAACTACTATTCTTCAAGGAGAATAGCTTTGGCTTTAAATAACCTATAAAGGTTGATATATCATTAAACAAAGAAAGCAAACCAGAACTCATTAACTCAGCTTTGATTAGTTTCCCACAAGCAACATGTTGCACTAATTATGTCTTTTTCGTTTTGCTAGCAAACTATCACACGACGTATTGAATCTAAGATAGCCATCATGTAATTGTTTTACTTTCATTAACTCGTTGGGAGTCATTTACGTGTACTTCATGTTGTAGAAAGTTATAAATGCCGAAAAGGATCATTTATTGTTTTACATCTACAGATTATCACCATTTTGTGAATTTTATTTAGAAAGTAAAAAAAGAAACAGTTTCCAAGTTTTATCGGAATTCTTTGGAAAGAATGTTTATCGTTTCTCCAAGAAGCTTTCATGTTTCTCTGGGTTGTATGATGATACCTGAAGCAGGTAATGTAAATGCTGTAATTTTGAACAAGTTGGTTTGTAACATATAGAAACTATGGTTAGAGGCGAATTTCCATTTTATAAGCAACATAATAAAGTATCTCTTTAAAATTCGGTGCATTACCAGACTGATTTTACACATCGAAGCTTATTTTATAATATGGAAGTTAAAAAAACAAAAAACAAAACAAAACAAAAAAACTCCCAGAAATCTGAAATTGAAAGGAATTGATGCAAACCCAGAAAGGAATGAACTGTCAGAAATTTTTAAATGATTGCGACTATGACTTCTGAGGATAGATAAATTCAGAAAGATTTATATGATTCATTTGGTTACGAAGACGTTCAAATTTTATATCAAGTAGATGTGAGTCAACAAAGAACTTCTTAACCGCCAATGACGGCATTTAGGCAAGTAATTGTAATATTAATTTAAATCAGTTAGCTAAAGTGCTTGTAAGAGTGTTGGACATTTTTTGGCGACTAGGCATATTTTTATCTTTAGCGACAGTCACTAAAGGCATCTTTTGTGAAAGTGCGAATGTGAAATAAATAATAATATAAAAGAAAACAAGAGAACGAGTTATAGCAAGAGGATTTTATTTCAGTAATAACAGGAATAATAAATTCAAAAAATAAGAAGAGACTAAAAGTCTTGGAAAAATAAAACTTTTTTCTGTAGAAATGCGTATTCAATTTTACAAAGAATTAAAAAAAATACGTTCACATTTTTTGTTTCTTGAAGAATCAACTCAAACAAAACGAAAAATGGAAACAACATTGAAGGGTAAAAAAAAGAAAAAAAAACTTTATGTCAATCAAAATGAAGCAACAAAATAGTAAAGTGTTTAATAATCACTCCAAAAGTAAAAATTAATTCTTTCAATTTAATCGATGATAAAAGATTGTCTAGACAACAAGGTGCACTTTTTACAAGCTGACGTAAACTTTAATAGGTATATGAAGCTTTTAAGAATATTGTTTTAATAATACTCTTGTGGGAGGCCAAGAAAGTTTAGAAAAGAGAAAATAAATTGAAGGACATTTTAATAGAAGGACAAAGAAAAAATGAATTATATAAAAAATGGAAGAGAGAAAACGGAATTAACTAGAAAGCAAATACCGGAAAGAAAGAAAGAAAGAAAGAAAGAAAGAAAGAAAGAAAGAAAGAAAGAAAAACAAAACAAAACAAAACAAAACAAAAACAAAGAATGAAAAAGAGAGAAAGAAAGATAAAAAAACCCTAATAAATGAACAAACAAACGAAGGAAAATAAAGGAAAAGCACCAAAGAAATGAAAATAAAGAAAGAAAAAAGAGATGAAGAAATCAAATGAGGGATGAAAGAAAGGAAGAAAAAAGAATTAAGAAAAGAAAGGTTGAAAGAAAGAGGGAAAGAAAAGAAAAGGAAACAAAGAAGCAATAGGTGAAATAAAAATAGAAGAAGAAGAAGAAGAAGAAGAAGAAGAAGAAGAAGAAGAAGAAGAAGAAGAAGAAGAAGAAGAAGATAAGAGGTAATGGAGAAAATATGTAGAATAAAACCAAAATGAGAGAGAGACAGACAGACAGACAGAGACAGAGAGTGAGAGAGAGAGAGGGGGATATGAAAATGACATTCAACGTGAAACTTTAAAATTAAGCTGGGTGGATTTGATGTTCGAGAGGGAAGTTAATTTACAAGCAAGACACGTTGAATGACACAGTTCCCAATTGAACACCAAAGTTAAGCTGCAATATGCCTGTTCAGTATTTAGATGGGTGCTCACTTTAGTGAGTCCTGTGTGCCAGGCTTTGCTTTGTGAATAACCAACAAGAGAGGGAAATCTTTGAGAGAGAAAAACGAAAGAAAGAAATCAAATTAATTTATTGCTATCGATGATGACGTCATTAAGTTTAGTGTAGAGTGAATTAGAAAACTGATACAAAATTAAAAAGATGGGTTGTAGCGCAGACTCCCCACTGCATTATCAGGACTCGGACGACTGAAATCTAGCGATCAGCTGTTGTGCTAAACTTTATCGTCTTGTTGGATACACGTCACAAGTCGGTGTTTGCTTTTGTGCAGATGTATCCTGTTTTTTTGTAGGATCATTAGCCTCGACTTTTAAATTCGAATTTATCATTCACCTCGGCTAATCACCCTAAGAGTCTAGAGTCTGAACCTGATCAACTTTTTTTACACATTACTTGAGAGAAGGAAAGATGGATTTGTGTTTTTTTTTCAAATGACATTAGTAAAAAGTTAATACAACTAGCCTCCGTAAGAATTTGAATTCGGCTAAGTAAGAATTTTCCTCACCGATGACTGATACGTCGGATGCAACTCAGGAAGAGAAACAAAAAAAAATCGAACAAAAACACTTTTTACTTTCTGTCCTCTTATTTCTCACTTTTGACATATTCTCCAATTTGTCAAAATAAGAGAGATCACAATGAAAAATGATTTAAAAACTTTCATTTTTTTAGATAGAACATCAAAATCATCGTCGACCACAATGTTAAATGGAACCTAATCGGTAAACGACTCGTCTAGTAAATTGTAAAATAGGTTTCGATTTTTGAAGTGATAAACAAGAAATCCTAAAATCTGTTTTTCTTTGGGAACGGGAAAGCGAAATGCATTTAACAATTAATAGAAACCTTTTAAGGACGGAAGAATTAATTAGAAAATAGTGAGATCCTTGTTTACAGTTTTTAATCAAATGTATATTCACACACACACACACACACACACACACACACATATATATATATATGTCATAAGTCAACGATTCCAATTAATGTTTAATGGTGGTATCTTTTTGGCACAAAACAAAACCGACGAAAATTGCTCGCTATGATGTACTGTTTTTCCTGGGTTACGTGTACATACATACAGTCATACGAACATACATGTCTATTCAAACAAAAACATTTTGTACAAGCAATCGTGCTAGTTAATGGACCTGTAGATCTGAGTTCAATTCCTGGACAAGGATGTTTGCATTTCACATAGCGCTGATGCCTTAGTTAACATTTTATTATTCTCCCACACCAGTAATGGAAAAATACAAAGACTGACTTGGCTCTTTAACCTTGGTACAGCAACCAATCAAGGAGAAAGAAAACTCCACTGAGATTGCTCGCGGTGGAACAGTTGAGTAAATATATATATATATATATATATATGTATATATATGTTAGGGGAGTTAGACTTTTATAGGAGATTGGTGAAGATAGAACTGACTACATTAGTGAGACTTCATATCTCATGGGTGAAGTAATTTTTAGTAAATAATCAAGCAAACGAAAAATGGAAAAATGGCCTAGATATCTCAACATTCACTGTCAACTCATAACAAGTAACCAATAAATTTGATAAGCAATAAATTATCCTCACACCTCAACACCGAAGCACAATGTAATATACAGGGCGTTTAAAAGAACGATTTCATTTGGAGATGAACAAATCCCATTTCCCTTAACAGTGAGCCTATTTAGTTTCTTTTGCCTATAATATGAAGTTACATGTTTACATCTCAATGATATAGAATTTCATTTGCCTGGACTATGTATATATTCAGATATTTACATGTCACTGATATCAAATATTAAAACACACACACACACGCACACACGCACAGATATATATATATATATATATATATATATATATATATATATATATATATATATATATATATATATATACATTAACATAACATTAGTAGGCTCTAATTTGACCTAATATTTCTACAATGTGATGGAAAACCAATATATCCCCAGACTCTTCTCCATAAAACCCATATCAAAAGAAAGCCAGATTCCACTTTTACATTATAAAACAAGACCAATCATAAAAATGTTCATGTGGAACACCATATACAGGGACACATATTTTTGATGGAATACTGAAATCTTGCCTGTGCCCAAAGAAAATTCTACGGCATAAATAATATGTAATAATTTTTTGAAAGAATAGATCCTTATAACATAATCAACTGATTGAAAAATCCGGCCTCCAACCAAAGATTAAATCTACTGGCCAAAACCTCACCAGAAGTAGATACACACATTTCATGGGTGTACAAAACCTCAACCGAAATGCTGACTTCACTAGAGAGCAACAAACCGATCTATACAGCTAGACTGAATATTCAATTACCTGAAATAGTTTTAAATAACTGCACAAAAATTACCATAAGACACATCGAATAAAACAAGAAATTTCTTCGGCATGAAATAACCCAACGGTTGACATGTCATAAAAACCAACCAACGAACGAAACAAATGACCAATTTAATCTGGTTGTATCGTATGGCACATTAAAGACACGTTAGTTCTTTGCTCTGAAACCATTCATCAGTTTATTGATGGAAACATGTTTTTAAGCTGCATCTGTAGATAATGTTATATACACGTGGTGAGTTCAAATACCATCGAAACTGAAGCTAAATTTGCGAAAACAGAAGTGAATGATAAATGAAACATTAAATTATCTTATAATAATCTACAAGGATTTCAGAACGCTTATTATAGTGAGTTTTCTATGAATCGGTTCTTATCTGAAACTGATCTTTGATATTGTGTGAAGCTTTAATATCCTGAAGTCCTCAAAATTTAAAATGAAGATGTTTAAGAAACAAAAACGTCACACAGACCAAAGTCTGGTGGCTATGGACTATTGTGCTTGTAAGATACTCTTTCGCTAAAACCTCCCTTTTAGAAAGTATGTAGACGAATTCTTAGCAACAGACAAGACATTAACACTTTATTATGTAAGTTACTCATCTTGTACACGTCTTTATTTAAATTTTGTATTTCAAATTATATATATATATATATATATAAAACTTCAGTCACGGCAATTATTTTCACATTTCATATCGTTACCATATGGATATGGCACACCGGTGAGTTTTTCGTTATACCTCTTCTGCTGAAACAAATTTTGAAAACGGTCTGGGATATTATTACAGTTTCCTGACGATGATCTCTGGTGGGAATTAAATGAAAAAATATTAAATGACTAAAAGTTTAGTAATTATAAAGAGAAGTTATTTCTGTTTGCCTCCATTATTTTTCTCCCACTATCATCCATACACACACACACACACACACACACACACATATATATATATATATATATATATATATAATAACAGTCTATGGCTGTCACTACATTATTGGGTGGGTTTGTGGCAAACCAAATGCGGTATAATTTGGAAAATTTTCTGTAACTATGATGGAGTTAATGTGTTATTGTTATATTACGTATATGCTATTGTAATGTGTAATATGTATGTACGTAAAGAATATGGTTAATATAATGTATTAAGGGTTTGGAATAATTGTTTGCATTGACTATATTGTTGCGTGTGCAGTATTGGTTTTAACTCAAGGGCAAATCGTTATTATATTTGCATAATTAAGAAAATACATTTTTGATTTGACGTATAAGTATGTTTGGTTTGGCTTGGTTTTATGGCATATCAACCTTTTTGTGTTATTTAATACCAAAGCAATTTTATACATATAAACAGTTCTATTTCAAAGTACACTTTAGCATGAGTACAGTTTTTGTTTACACACAGTAAAGAGTAAAAACAGTTCTATTTTAAACAATTTAGTTTAACATAAATAGGCAGTTCGAATATAAAAAAAAAACAGTTCTTCGTAAGTTGGTTTGGTTTTATGTCATCAAAGATTGCAAATTGTTAAATGCCAAATCCTGTTTAAACTTATATATTAAATACACATGGAGTGTGAAGTTTTTTCTAATAATATTTTTTAACAAGCCTGAGCTCATTTTTCTTCACAGTTGATAGATTTCAAGTATTCCCATCTAATACGAATCATTATATTTACTTTTACTCATTTGTTTGCACACAGTTAAATTGTTACGAAAGTTGCAATAGAATAGTAACAATATAACATCAGTCATTTGTTTGCATACATTTCAATTGATACATATGATATGAAAGAGATTAACATTTAAAAAGATGAGTGAGCTTATAAATTTGCCCAGAGTTAAATGGTTTCAAGTATTTCAGTTATTTAATTGTTCTTCAAGATTAAGGCAACTATGCGGTCTGCGTCACTATCCATACTTTTTAAACAATATGTTCTTTGGAAGGGTTTTGTCGATCCCTAAGCATTGCACTGTTTGATTATTATTGACGACTTTGTTCTTGATGGCATTTTGAATGTGCTTCCTGGTCTTTCTTTGTTTAGTTTGGTGTTCATCTGTATTTTCGCAGTTTGGCTAATGGGAGCTTGTGTTTTTGTTGGTAACTTATGTAACGGCTATTTTGTTGGAGATTTTGAATTTTTAGGAGTAGTTCGTGTTGGAGTGGTAGATCGTACGTGTGTTTTTGTTTGGACTATAACATTGGATCTCTCCCCATTCCCAACCTGTTGCTGAGATGATGCTTGGTAAAATTCGGCCGAGTGTGGTTTTTTCAGGTGCTCCTGAAACTTTGAACAATCTTCAATTTATCAATTCATCCATGAGTGTTCTATATTTGTTTTCTTGTTTGTTTGTATCCGCCCTCAGTGCAACAAAGGCGTGGCTGTTTTCTCCCATGTAGGTCTCTCCAATTTTCCTGGCTTCCAGAAAGGACACATTCATTTTGTGCTTTACTTCAAGTATTTTCTTTTCTTTTTTGTAAACATAGCAAGATCTTACGTAAGCCCGGCGATCGTATCGGCAGTTGGCATATCAAATTTGCTTCAAGTAATATTCCTCCAAGGAGTTCGGGTCCTTTTCATCGCAATTGGCATATATCTGTCGTCCTCTACAGGTTTCCTAGTGGTGTCCTTAATTTTGGCATATGAAGCACTTCAGGGGTGCTGAAACGTACTGCTCAACCCTCTCAAGACAAGAGCCGATCTTCACCTCTATGGGAGTATGGGGCTGACTAAATGTCGGGATGTAAGTGTTGGTCTGGATTCGTTCTTCGCCTTTTCTAATGGAGATTATTCTTATATTGTTAACTCCTTATTTTCCAAGAGCTGATGCTATCTCTTCTTCTGAAGCCAATGTCAACTCCCTATACCTGATAACTCCATTGGAAATGCTGAGTTTTTCATGCGGGTTGGCTCTGGATTTTGTCGTATAAAAAGTTTTCTTTTTTACTATGTTTTCTGCCTGCCTTTAGCTGTCCACCTCGACTTGCAAGTTTCCGTTCCTGGTTTTCTTGAGTGTTTTCGGGGTAGCTCGAGTAGAAATAACTTTTTCGGTGAGAAAAGGCGAGAGTTTATTTTGACAGATCTCTTCTAAAGATTCAGAGCAATGAATATGGGGAAGTCTTTTGCCTCATTCTCTGAATCTTATTCTGGCAGCTTTCGTTTATTTTTATTTGTTTGAGGACGCCATATACGCTGTATATTTTTCGCTTGCTCTGCGCTCCACCACCTACTACCGAGTCCAACTTATGTTGGGAATGAACCAAGCCGGAAAGCCATTCGTCTTAGTTGAGACGGAGATACACGGCCAGTATAGTCGATCTGGGGGTTGGCTTTCGAGCCGTGCCCATTTTTAGGATCTCAAAACCGTTCAAGTTCCTATTATCTCAACGCAATTGACTCTCAGCCACCGGCTTCTTGCATCTAAAAGGGAAGAGCAGATTTAAAGTATGATCGGGATAAAACATATAGGAACAAGGGCTTGACATGACCAGCCGATTGGATCTGGCCAATCCGACCGGCTGTCAGACCAAGTGGTTTGTTGCAAGTCATTGACCATTCTGTTGCCGCATCAATGACTGATCAACAACCAGGATTCCGTCTTTACGCCTTACAGGTTGCCACTCACGGCTAATTCAACAACCCCAGCTGACTGGGCGAGTAGAAGTTAAATAGACGAAAATTTACACTGAATCTGTAATGTAAGTATAATAAGTAAGAAGGGATTATTTTGGTGTAGAGACAAGTTATATTATATTGTAATATATTATGGGGTATCAAGTAAACTAGTATTATGATGGGATATGTTCATTGTTAGGTTACAATAATTTATATTAGCTGTTTATGTTGTGTTAATGATATATTACGTATACGTTATTGTAATCTATGATGGTATGAGCGTAAGGAATATGGTAAATATACTGTGTGAAGTCGTATTTGTAGCATTCATAAAAATATAGTTATTGCCCAGTCAGCTGGGGCTGTAGAATACACTGATTTCTTCTCTGCAGAGGGGTAAGACCCCCCTAACGAGTGTCCTTGATATGACACTAAACAATCCGATAGTGAGGTTCCAGCAGCGCTCGATCTTTGAGGAATGCGGAGTGCCCCTTTATTGCCATTGCTCCTAGGTCCACTCTAGCCCGGAGTGGTAGCACCTGATAGGGCCCTATCTATGGGTTAAATAGAACCAACAGTATACTAATGCTAAACTGAATTGTTTGAATAAACTGAATAGTTTGAAATAGAAATGTTTTTGACAATTAAACCGTACTTTTATTTAAACTGCGTGCTTATGCTAAACTGAATTACTTGAAATAGAACTGTTTTCGACATTAAAACTGTATTTACACTTAACTGAATTGTTACATATAACTACTTGAATAGTTTGAAATAGAAATGTTTTTAACCTTTAAACTGTGTACTTATGCTAAACTGAATTGTTTTAAAAAGAACAGATTATTTACATAAAAATGCATTTGGCGTTGAATAACCTACAAAGCTTGATATGCCATAAAACCCAATAAACCAACCAACCGAAAATATAGCGAAAATTATGTGAAGAGGTGGTAAGTGTGCTTAGAGAGGGATAAAGTTTTAATGGAGGGAAATGGTACTTACGGTGCGTCGCGTGTGTTGTTTAATGGAGGAAAGTTGTGCTTACGGTACTTGGCTGAACCAAACTATATTTCTATTTCTGTGTTTTGGTCTCCTTTCTTTAGAGGTGTATATTCGAATGTTTGTTTCTAACCGCTAATTTTTAGTGCATTGTCATATATGTGTTATACCGCATTTGGTGTACCACAAACCCACCAAGTGAGATAGTGACCACCAGACGCTGTTATAGTATTAAGTTCCAAAATCGGTTGAGCATTCTGGCTGTATAAAATGGATCATATGGAGCACATCAACCTTGCGTATTCCCAAAAGAATATACGATACCAACCCACTCGGCAGGTAAGATCCTACTTACCGAGAAAATAGAGAATTTAATAAATAGAATAAGGTGCAAGGCCCACTTCTTCCTCAAAGGTGTTAACATTGATACCATTGATAAATTCAATCTGAAATAAAATAAAAAAATGCCCACTATTTTTTAAAGATACGCAAGAATTTGAAGACGATCAGATATGGTCGGAAACATCAAGTTCACGAAAAACCTAAACAATTTTCAGAAAAAAAAAGCATCAATGGCACTAAAAGATTACACAACTCAAAGAAAATATTCATATTCGCGGACAAAACAACTAATTTATATTCTACAAACTTTACAAGCTTTAAAAGACTGAGAACAAACAACGTAACACATACATATATGAAACTACAAAACTGAACATACATGTACTGAAACTACATTGAACAACATAAATGAGGAAGCCAAAGAAATTGCCATCAAATTAAACATTGACCAAAATATAAACTAGACTGTTTAGCCGAGCAACCCGCTTTTTACAATTAAAGATCACAAACGGAATTTCAAAACCAATTAATTAACCTCCAAAAAATCCGAAACCGGAAAGAATATGGGATAATGTAAATACGCAACTCAAAGAAAAACTATAGCTCAACCAGTGGAAGAATACCAAGGCCGTCACTAACTGGTTCACTGCCATTCTAACAAAAACAATGCAGCCTTCATCCAATTCGACATCACAGACTTTGACCCCTCCATCACCGAACACACGCCTAAAAGAGCCCTAAAATTAGCTGCCCAGCACGTGCACATCTCACGAGGGGATGTCAGAATCATCAAGCACTGCCACAAATCACTTCTCCTCCATGACAACAAACTATTGATAAATAAAACAACAACCAACTGTTCGACGTAACCATGGATAACTTTGACGGCGTGAAGGTGTGCAAGCTGGTCAGTCCTTTGATTCTTTCTCAACTATTAAACATAACCAATAATACTGATATGGGTCGAGATAAAGACGACGGTCTAAACATCATTAGGAACCAAAAGAGGTAATTTACTAAGCTTTTTTGCTTAGATGTAGCACAAGGCCGCATGAATTGGGCACCCAATGAGAATCGAACTCACTCGTGTAGGTTTGCTAGTCTACCTTGCTAACCATTACACCACCCGAGGTGCCCAAATAGGAACCAAAAGAGACCAACATTAAATTGCTACAGGAAAAGGATATCCAACGTACTAAAATTACTGGGATTTAGAACTACAATAAATATAGATGTAACACTAAACTTAAAGAAAGGCTCATTCGAACCTTATAAAAAGGATACACCTATTTAAATACACAATTCTTCAAACCACCGACCCACAATTATCAAATACGCAAGTCAGTTAGCTGCAGACTATTCGATAATTCTTTCAACATTGGCATTTTTCAACAAAAAGAAACATATATGACAATGCAATAGAAATTAACGGTTAGAAACAAATACACCCCTCTAAAATAGGAGACCAAAACTCAGAAATAGAAATATAATTTGGTTCAACTGACCTAACAACGAATGGGTAGCATCAAATATCGGTAGGGGTTTTCTAAATCTAATATGCAAACACTTCCCCATTCATAGCTCCCTAGCAAAAAAATTTCAACAGAAGCAATGTAAAGGTCAGCTACAGTTGCACAAGTAAGGTATCTCAAATCCTAAAAAGCCACAAAAAAAATTGAAACCCTCCACAGTAATACCCCACTAACAAACAATACAACTGTAGGGATAAAGAAACATGCCCCCTACAAGAAAACTTAATGTACAGAGCCACGCTAAAAACCCACAACTCAGTCAAACAATATATAGGCTCAACGGAAGGTACCATAAAACGACGAATATATAACCACAATCTTTCCTTCTCCAACAGAAACTATTCCACAGTCACTTCTTTACCAACACACCTGACACCTAAAGGACATTAACATCTTACCTACCATTACCTGGGAAATACTAAAACTAACATCCGTCAACGGCAAGATATCAAAAATGCTTCCTTTACCTTCATGAAAAATTAGCAATCATTACCCATCCATCAAAAAACATCCTGCTAAACAAAAAATCTTAAATTCTTTCCAAATGTCGTTATGAGAACAAACACCTCTCACATTTCGACCCATACATATAACCCACCCACCCTACTTATACCACCTCCATTACTAAAAATCCTCCGCAGCCCTTCACAAATAACCCCACAACACACCCGAAGTACCGTAAGTACCATTTTCCCCATTAAAACTTTGTCCGTCTCCAAGCACACTTACCGCCACTTCACACATTTTTAGCTATGTTGTCATGAACGCTACAAATATGACTTCACACAGTATATATACCATAACTCTTACGCACATACCATCATAGATTACAATAACGTATACGTAATATATCAATAACGTATACGTAATTTATCATTAACACAACAGCTAATATAAATTATTGTAACCGAACAATGAACATATCCCACCACAATACTAGTTTACATAATACCCCATAATATATTACAATATAATATAACTTGTCTCAACACTATGATATTCCTTCCTCACCCATTATACTTACGTTCCACATCCAGCAAACATATTTGCGTCTAACTTACACATCTAATTAGAGATTCATTTTATTAACAATGCAAAGATTTTGATAATTTGTCCTTAAGTTAAAATTATCACTGCGCATACAACGACATAGCCAATGTAAACAATTATTGCAACGCCTTAATACAGTATATTCACCATATTCCTTGCATTCATACAACCATACATATACTTAATATAACATTATCACAAAATAGACAGCTAACACAAATCATTTTTGCTATCCAGCACAAAAGTTATTCCAACATAAAATACTAATATTGAATAATACTTCAAGATACATTTCCTCCTCACCCATTCTTACGTTTTAGACCAACTATACTGTTGTAGAGGTAAATGTGTATCTCCCGTCGTATTAAAATGTGTTATTCCAGTGTGTATATATATATAGTTGATAAATCAAGATCGGGGAAGCGGATTTTGACTTCCACCGTTTATCGAATATAACCTGACTTGTCCTGTTTGTGATTTATTAACCACTAAGAAAACTACTACTTATTTTCTTGTTTAACGAAATAGTGTTTATAACACATACATTTTCATCTATTAAGTTTATTTTCTTTATAATGCCATACTGATGATAATTGGTTCCATAGTTATAATCGTCACTACAAACACACACACATACACACACATGCAGGCGCAGACATACCTAGAACCCCCCCCCCCAAAAAAAAAACATTAACACGACATTGCAACGTCTTAATATATATGGCTTACGTAAATACAATCATAGATTAATATATACGTAATTTAACATTAACACAACATAAACAGCTAATACAATTTTATTGTAATCTAACACAAAACAACACAAAATACTAATATTGCATAATACCCCATAATATATCTTACCTTTAAGACCTAGCATACATTTTCGCCTATTATGCTCACAAATCAAAATTTTCCTCCCTAATGCAATAATGATGATAATTCGTTCCTTTGTTAAAATCCCCGCTACAAAACACACATGAATACATAAAAAAAAAAAAAAATTAAAATAAAAAATAGTATAAAATTTTATTCAGTCAAATTCTGTCTACTGAGAAACTTTACTACACTTTGCAACGACCATATCCAGGAGTCAACCCCTATACTGCCGCGAGACGAGTGTATCATCATCACACACACACATACACACACACTAACAATCTCCAATACAAATTTAACACACACATACTAACAAACACACACACACGCCAAAAAATAAGGGTCATAAAAATCTCAACTTAAACATTCGCCTGACTGTATTTTTAATTTTTTCGATTTCTCAAATATCTTTCTTTCTCTGCCTGATGATTGTTCTACTAAGGTGGCAAGAAACCTTGGGTTGCTGATAAATATCCATGCCATCAAATGTATATAAAAACTAATACATATTCATTTATTATTATTGTTATATATATATATATATATATATATATATATATATATATATATATATATATATAAAATGGAATTCTTTCCAAGCTGTCGCCATATTAGTACTACGCCTTTTCTCTAAAGAAAAAGTTTGATGGAAACTTCACAATATTGCCAGGTGATAGTTCAAACAAATATTGGAAGAAGCCCATCCCCCAATAAAAACAAAGGTTGTTTATCAACTTACCAGTCACCTCACAAACTTGCCACCTAAAACGAATAAGATATGTTAGACACTGCTCATAAGTGACATTCTCCTATGAACTCCCACGGATGGAACCACCAGTATTGGCTGACCAGGAAAATCTTACATACATCAACTCTGTGCGGATACTGAGTAGAGTCTAGAGGACCAGTCAAGAGCGATTGAAGATTGGGATGGATAGTGAAAAACAATCGTGAGATTCTGTGTTATCAGTACATCTTGATAATGATTATATATATATATATATATATATATATATATATATATATATATATACAAACGATTTAAATGATAAATAAATTTTCCACAATGACTTTCAAATTTGAAGGATCCTTTTTTATGAAGAAATAAATTTTTGCAATGTTTATTTTCTCTCTTATTTAATGTTTATTTTGTCATTTTTTTCTAATTTTGACTATCAATTATATCTGTTATCTTAGCCAAGTATTCGGCAAGTTTGCACCAAAATGTCTGCCCATTTGGCTCACTACCATTCTAAAACACTACAATCTGCTTCATAATTCTACCTTTTGGCAGACGAACGGAGCCAATCAAGAATTAAGACGACATTTTGGAAATTATCGCTGTGGCATTAAAACTAAGGAATATGTAATTGTTTTTTTTTTTAAATTGATTTAGTCATCAATATTAGACTTCTGGCAACTGTTATCATTTGTGGTTTTAATGTCACAGGAATTGATGGCTTAAACCGTTGATCGTCCTATAAAATTTTATAACTACAACTACTACTCCTACTACACTATTAATACTACGTCAACTACTTTTATATCACTTTTCATACAAATATTACCTGGTCTTAAAACTGGTCTTTTTCAGCAGTTCTGTTGTATGAATGATGCAATACTACTCTCGATCAATAAGCCCCCCTCTTTTCTAGTTTCTTCGGGACTTTTCCATCGACTACGACCCTGATTAAAATCGTTGTCAGATTTGTGATACTTTATTATAATTGTCTCTTTGTAAATTTTGACTTGGGCAGAAACTGGTAAGATTCACTGATTTCCAAGAAACATCTAGGCTCCCCAGCTCTCCAGGACTTTCCTCATTATTGCTAATCATCTCAATATTGGTTTAGTTTTTATAATTTCCTTCGATTTTGTAACGGTAAAGTCCAATAATTGACAAATTGTTCTTTGTCTTGTTTATTTTTTATAGGGGTTTTAGAGGGAGATATATCTATGCGCCTCGAATTGTCTAAGTCGGATGAGATCAAAGCCATTGACATGAAAAATAAGATAACATTTTGAATGTGATAAAAAATTGTCCCTTGTCTCGTCTTAAAATTCTACCGCAGAAATCTAAACAAGAAAAGTTACTCAAGTCAGCTTGTGCCATCGAATCTAACCACTGAATCTTTGAAGAGAAGTAAGACAACCTTGCAGTAAATACCCAGGATATGACCCTAAACCATCAAATGATCGGGCTTTCTTGTTGCAGTTTTCGAGAGTATAGAGAACCCCTTTCATTGCCATTACTCGCAGACCCGCTCGAATCGAATATCTTTTGGGTCACATCTATGGGTCAAATCGAACTATTTAATCATTCGCCATACTGGAAGCCGTTTAACTGGCAAATAAATCTATTTCTCTAACATTCTTTAAACCATCTAACTTTGCTCAAACAAATGATGAATATCAAATAGAATTATTAGTGCTAAATAGAAATACTTGAAACCAATTAACTGAGAGCCAATAAATATACTCTGGCTTCTCTAAAGATACTTTTACCTGCAAACTAACTTGCTTACAAATCATATACATAATATCTATGTATAAACAGGATCTGGTATTAAATAACCCACAACGGTTGATATGCCATTGAACACAACGAGACAACCAGCCAAGCAAAATACCCAATGAAGTACAGCAGCTAACTTATGCGATTTCAAAGGAAAATCTTCGACCATTATAAAAGTTTGGGATGCAAAACTGCTTTTCTGTTCAGATTGATGTGAATGAGAAATAGTGACGCTGATAGAAATACGTATTTCTAAAAGCAACGAAAATTGACAGTTTTGTTTGATGTTTTCCTTTCAAATACATCAATTTGATAAAGTAAACTGAAAGAAAATACTTTGAAATCGCTTCTGCTATCGTGATACAAAAATAGAAAGCACTTCCGAAGATACTAAAATAAAAAAAAATCAGGTCAAAAAAGCGAAAAAGTTTAAACAAGTGACTATGACACTTATCAAAAGAACTACAACTTCAATTAATATATTAGACATAAAATAATGACTAAAATTGTTATAATAAAATGGCAGATGTAAAAATAATGCATATATTTGAGAAGACAAATTTAATTCAATATCATATGGAATGCAGAGAAAAATATCACTTTAAATATCGTCGAACAAACTCTCAAAAATTAAAATACTGCTGGTGCTCTACAACATTGATACTTACGTAGAACTAACACAAGATCTCATGTTTATGATAACAATTTTCTTATATGTATACAATTAAGTTTTCACACACACACACACACACACACACACACACACACACACACACACACACAAATATATATATATATATATACTGTCATCCACCGATAATCTGTTTCGTTGTATCACAACTCTTCAGCGTGGCCATACACGCGAGACACAAAAAGTCTGGACGGAAACCCGACTAACTTTACTTCAAGCCGATAACATACCCCTAAGCAAATATGCGAATCAAAGTCAGCTCCCGAATTTAAAGCATATGTATCAACTTCCGTTTGCTTATATATATATATATATATATGTATCATTCATTGACTGATTTAGCAGTATCGCTTCCAACAAAACCTTCATCAGATGATTACTCTGCATTCCGGCGTGGTTTCGGAGCCGAAGCATCATTACCACTTATCCATAGCACCCTAACAGTAACTCACGATAACACCAGACTCTGTTGGAATGACGTCACTCTGTGGGTTTTCCATATCCACGCTGATGCAGTTAAAGCCTTATTTTGGATCTTTTATAAGTATTTCCTCTTGTCTGATGGAGAAAGTCCAAGATTAGTCAAGAATACGGAGGTTGAATTGGTAATGAAACCTCAACATCTGACTTCGATTGGAAGTACGGTGGTTATCCAATCATTTTTGACACATTGTTCTCGCATATCCTCATATTTTTCCAACTTACACTTATGTGCCCAGTGGAAATTTTCTTGAAAAGGGACCGTTAACTCAATAACGAAAACATTTTTTTTTATTTTAACGGACCGAATGGAGGCTGGGTCATAATTGCTAATTCTGCTGGAAATACGAAATTATGATCTAAAACAGTTTCGACGTGCCAGTCTGTGCCGCCATCGAGCAATGATGATCTGTGCTTATTTTTACGTTAATGTTTCGAAATGTCTTCTTCTTTAATGAAATGAATCGTTCTATTGGTGATATCCTTTAGAGCTTTATTGGCAGTCTCACCGTCTCGGCAAAATCTCAAGGATTTCATTGTCTTCCTGTGTAGCTTCTAAGAGCATACTCGCATCCAGAGGGAATATGTTTGAGGCTGGCAGTTTTCCCAGGTGCTCTGCATCGGTTGGATGTAGTTAACCCCCAGGGTGACTGGTGTTGGTAAAACTTCATAGACTGCCTTTATAAGGAAACTCAATTTTTTGTGTTCCATGTGCTTAAGGTTACCTCATGTGGTATCTCTGTCTTTTTCACTTTCCCACTTGGTTCATGCGCTGCGTTTCCTTTGTCCTACAACTGTAGCAATACGCCTGACTTCCTCAAGATAATGAATTTCTTCCGAAACCATTTTCTTTTGTTTATTGTGGATTTCTTGGGCCACCAACGTTGTGAATGATGGCCTAGGCCTGCTCTTCCATTTGCCAGTGCCAATTGTTAATTTCATCTTAAGGGCCGATTCTACATTCTCTACAGCTATTTTCGCATTCCATTTCCGACCAGTTATTACGGAAAGATGGGCGTTCTTCCTAAGTCGGTCGCGAGAGTCACGCAGCATCTGGAAAAGTCGCGCTTTACCTAATTTAAAATTCCCATCAAACGACAACGTCGCTAGGTTTAGCTTCTTTGATGAACAGTATAATGTCAAATTTATTAAGGAGTTAGGTACTCTCAACCATTTCTTCGTATGTTAACTGATTAACCGCTCCATTTTTTCAACTTTTGTAATTGATACCTCATATACTTCAATTGTCCATGATAAGAAATAATCCAAAATAAATACACTAAACTTTATCTTTATTAAGGGGGTCACATTTATCAATGGAGCGTAATCCATCTTTCAGCAATTTCCGTAGGTCCTGCCAATGATGTCAATCAGCAAGTAGTAGGGAGTAGCAGCGACTGAAATTCTTAACACTTTTTCTGTGGACCAGAGAACTTTATCTTTCTACAGTTTCTTTTGATTATTGAAAAACTGCAGCATTTTGAAGGCTTTATTCTCATTGCAGCACATTTGAAGAGCTCCTGTAGGTGGGTCACCTGTTGTTCCGTGTGTTATCTGGATTTTGCGACAAGAGTTACATTACCCATCAAAGCCTTCATAGATGGACCGGTTATTAAATTAGTGTTGACTTGAACACTACTCAATAGGGTAGGTCGATTTTGGAACTGTAAAAAGAATAATGCGGTGAAAGTTGCAAAATAACATCAGAAATTACCCCACGAAATATTTTTTTTCCAAAATTTCGTATTTTTTTGCGAAATCCCATTTAAAGATATAATATTTTGTGATTTTAGTGGTGATATCGGTGACGCTGGAAACCTGTATCCATAAAATCAAAACTGAGACTAAAGGAAAATTAGATAATAAAATTTATTAAATAATTGATATTTTAAAGTTTATTATCCATTTTCATATTATGTTAAATTAAATGACCAAAAACAAAAATGAAATACATTAAAATATATAGTTTAAAATACAAATAACGACTTACTAAACATCGTTTTATTTATTGGATATTTTTTCGGCTTTCACCGGTGGTAAATATCTCTCCCTCGTACTTCGGTTTGTTTATGTTTTTTACCCTTATAATTAACGCAAATATTTATATTTCGCAAAGTAGACATACTATTAAAATATTTAAACCTTTTATAATTATTGTAATTTATTTATATTTCAAAATTTAGTGTTTTTTTAAGTGAAAAGTCGGTTTATGAGTTAATTTTGGAACTAAACCCTACAGTACTGTTGTTTGGTAAGTAAACATTATTACTTTTTTTAATGAATTTCGAAATTTATTTACAATTTTTTTTTTTAAAAACATCTTCGTGTATTTTCTGACACTATATATATATATATATATATATATATATATATATATATATATATATATCCAGGGAAGGAGTAGCGCCCTCCCCTACACCTTGGTGTAGTAGCTATCGAAAAGGGAGCCTTCGGGTTACCCTCGACTATGGTCGCCAACAACTATATATATATATATATATATATATATATATATTCTTTTTACAGATATTATTAATTAAAAAATGGCTGGAAAAACACTGGAGTTTTCACTCGAAGTAAAGGTGCAATTAAGTTTTCAGTTTTATCACCACCATTGGATAAAACTGAGCCACCAACTTGTCGACAAATAATTCAATACAGCTATTTTTTAATGAGCACTTATCCCCACCTTTCTTGTTTTGGTATTTCTAAATTAATAGCAAAGGATGTGATAGATATTTGGAAGGCTGTCAACCCTCGTTTGCCTTTGTTAAAGGAAATTAGTGTTGTCAACAAGGTGAAAATTCTATGCTTTCAGAAGGCAAAGCAAATAAGTAGGAAACATCTACCTGCTGCCCAAACAAAATTCTGGAAGGAAAAGTTGGATACATTGTTTGATATATTATCATATTCATGCAACCTGCCCATTTTAAGTTGTGACAATAGTAATGTCAAATGCACCAAAGAAAATTTCCAGACTAAGCACATCATCTGCACTTGTCCTCTGACAAAAAAGCCCACAAAAAAGTATGAAGATATCCCCACCAATAGCTTCAACATTATACGTTCAGGGTGATTCTTCCCGTTCTTACTCATCCCCTCCAAGTGATGAAACAGAGGATTATAAACAGCTAGATATTCCTCTCCAAGTGCCTTATAACCTTATCAAAATTCCAAGGTAGGCTCTTGAGTTAGTCAGGGGTGATATATCTTCTAATCTTGGAGCCAGCCTTGCCCATGCCTTGCTCTTGGATTTGAGGGCTATGTGCCTTCTTATCCTTAATATAGATATAAAAAATATCTATATGGATAAATGTAAAATAGAGCAAAGGCTAAAGTGAAAACAAATGCCTATGAAAAGCATAATGAAAATGTGGAGAATATTCTTTGTATAGGAGTTAATGGGAGGACAGACAAAGACACACTACACTACAAGGAATCAGTGGAGGAAAATGGAAGTAAAATTTTGAAAAAAGCCCAAGGACCTGAATGCCACAAGACAATCACAAAGGAGACACCAAATGAGAGTATATATTTGACTCACAGGGTTCTTCCTGATACTGTTGCAACTGGTACCGTTCTTGTGGAGCAAGTGGCTGATGTTTTTGATAAACTTAAAAGTTTGAGCACTATTAAGGCTGTCCTTGTTGACAAAACGAATGCAAATACAGGCTATGAAGGTGGACTTGTTACCCTTTTAGAAAATAAGAATAAAAATAAATCTTCACCCTATTGGTTGCTCCTTACATCAAAATGAACTTCCATTTAGAGCTCTAGTCAAACATTTAGATGGTACCACAAAAAGCCCCACTACATTCAATGGTCCATTGGGTAAATTATGAGCAAATGATTGCCATAATTTACCCCAAAAATCTTTTTCAGTTGTTGAGAATCCCCTGGAGTTTCATTTTGGAATAAAAGATATGGATAGCCTTAGTAGTGACCAAAGACTACTCTATGAATATAAGTAAGTAAAGTAAAGTTGGTGAACATAGTCGAGGGTAACCCGAAGGCTCCCTTTTCGATAGCTACTACACCAAGGTGTACGTGAGGGCGCTACTCCTTCCCTGGATGGCTCTACTTTACCCTTGATCCGTACCTTATAATGCTGAGTGTTAAGCAAGGAGGCATCAAGTACCATTTTTTGAGTCTTTGGTATGACTCGACCTGGGATTGAACCCAGGTCTCCCGGGCCATTGGCGAACACTCTAACCGCTAGGCCAATGTCCGGTATGAATATACAGTTGGTATTTCTAGAGGTAAGGTGGACCCTAGATTTGCATCGTGGAAAATTGGTCCATTAAACCAGGCAAGGTGGTTAACTTTGGCTATCAGGCTCATGTGCCTATGGACTCGTGGGGCATATCCACAGAATCTTTCGACCAAACTATATAGTTTGATAAATTTTTATTGTGAATGTTTATGCTATTTGCTGGTTTGATATAAAAAAAAGTAACAAGTTCCATCACCAGCAAATTTATATTTACAATATGATTGACAGGATACGAAAGAAACCAGTTGAGGTTCAAAGGATTACATTAAAAAAACCTCCAGTATAATGCCTTTGCATTACTTCCAGAGAATGTTTTATTTTCAATGGTGAAATTTGATGAATCTGAAGTGAGAGAAGAGGGTATAAAAAGAATTTTGGCCATTAGTTAACTTAATATTTATTCATACAAAACTGGTTGAAGTACTTGTGCCACTTTATTGAAACATTTTAAAGATTACATCTGATTTCACCAAATATTATTAAAGCAGAACAAATTGCATTTAAAAATTAAACTCAAATTATTTTTTATATTCTTTCAGAAGAGGGAAGTCAGTCAAGAAAAGATTTTAAAATATCCCAATGATCAACTTTAAAGCTGTGCACTGGACTGATTTAATTGATTTTTCAGCCATCACTCACACTAGACTTTTCTGACAATGAATTACAGAATTCATTGTTAACTGGTGAAAAGATTAACTTGCCAGATTTCCCTTCACATTCCCAAGGTGTGGAACGGGCAGTTAAGTTAGTAACAGAGGCTTTTCAATCCGTGTATGGCTTTGTAACAGGGTACCAGCACATACTTGCAAAAGCTTTGTGCCAACAATTGAGACCAGCGTTTTCATCGATGGAACTATTTGATTACATATATTAAAAATTATTAAACAATTATTTGTTTTTCCATATTTGATTGTTTGTTGTATTTCAATTCTTATCAGGAAAAAATTCTTTTTTCAATATATTCGAATATTACTGCTTGAATAATAGCATTTCAAATTGGACACAGGTAAAGCAGGGTGGGGTAGGGGTTCAATTTTCAATTTAAATTTTTGTAATAATTTATTTATTATATTTCCATAAAATAAAATAAGATTTCCTAATTTAAATACTGAAATTGTTTGGTTTTTACATCAATATTTAGGCCAAATCTGGCAAAAACGAGGAATTTTCAGTTCATGTTTATTCAAAATCTTTCATGCCAAATTCGCAATAAACCGTTGAAGATTCAGATCTAATTTTTGGTGTGAGTATTTAATAGGTGTATACACAACTTTCAGTGCATTATTCTTTTTGATATTTTAAAAAAAGGGAAAAATCAACCTACCCTACTACTCAATATCATCTCCATTGCCAAAACGAAAAATAGAGGAAAGATAACACATCCCATCATAATGCCGATATTCAACTTTTGTCCGTTAAGTTAACATTTATAATTAGAAAACCTCACATGGGTACATTTAAAGTACGCTGATAAGAAGTTTTTAATATCCTCTGTTTTTTCAAAAGAACTCCATTGTTTTCTCAAGTAGATGGTGCCTTACTGGGCCATATGTGTTTTCTACATCTTACTAGATGACGTGAAATTTGGCTGATTTATTATTTTTGGCTGTTTTTATTCGGTTCCACAACATAGTGGTATATTCAATACAATCTGGAAAGCCGGGAATTCCAGGGTTTGTATTTATGTATTGACATACCCATTGTTTATCACGAATCTCGACATCCTCTTTACAATGACAGCGAAAAAGATCTTACTTTCTACGTTGAGTAAGGAAATTAGTGGAAACTGATCTAGTTTTCTGGAGTCTTTTTCTTTTGGTATGTGGATTCCATCTGCTAATCCCCAACTCTCTGCTATAAATTTCTTTCTGTGAAATTCTCGTAAAAGCTTCCAAAACAGTGTTGATATTTTCGGGCATTTTTGTATATATATATATATATATATATATATATATATATATATATATATATATATAATTTCAACTTGAAGCATTTCACCTGTCTAGCCAGACTGATGATTTGTGATAAAAGGAATCAGTTTGTGGATCAAAAAAATATATATTTGCTCTCTCAGGGTTGAGAAATCTCGCGAAGAAATTAACGATTGCCACTCGTGTAATGCAAAGCACTTCTAACGAATTGAGCACTTCGGTCTCTCTTAGCGTAAAGGTAAACAAAAGAAAATTAACGCATACTGTTTGGCTGTGAGATTATGTTATCAGGTAGACGTAAAGTTAACCGAGTCTTGATCCAATCTTGAAGCATCTCTGATGACTTGCGAGAAAACAAAACAGTCTGTCTGTGGATTATATAAATATATATATATATATATATATATATATAGTAAACAAAATACATAATGGAGGCCTACCTGCTATAATGGATTCCGTCGTAAGAAATGCGCACGGTGACACGAGTTTAAATCCAGTACGATACTTTTTGCATTACACGTCGCTCAAATACCCTTGGGAAATAAATTAATGCAACTACTCTACGTCCAGCTCTGGGTAAATAGTAGGTCTTCAACTTTCGTATAGCAACCAGTCTAGGAGGAGGAAGAGTCTGAAATCAAACCTGTTAACTCCTCTTAAAACTGGCCTTATGTTGCATCCAGCTTGTGCGGAGGGGTTTATATATATATATATATATATATATATATATATATATATATATATAAAGAGAGAGAGAGAGAGAGAGGGAGAGAGAAAGAGAGTGAGAGACGGAGACAGAGAGACAGAGAGAGAGACCCCTCCGCACAAAAAATGTGCTGTTGTAAAAGCAACAAAAGCTCTCGGGGAAAGTATGAATTACCGGCCGCAGGTATGGCTTGAATTGTAATAAAGTTAGGATTGAATTGTAATAAAGTTAGGATTGAATTGTAATACTATTGTGATTCAATAAGTTATGGGTTGAAATGTTTTACCATTGTGCTTCAATATGTTAAGGATTGAAATGTAATACTATTGTGCTTCAGTAAGTTATGGATTGAATTGTAAAAATTTGGCTTTGGTATTAAATAACATACGAAACAACATTAAAACATTAAACAATGAAATCAAACAAAACCAATAATTACAACTGGAGATTGTAACAACCGTTTTCTGAAACAAACTAACACCAAATAAGAGTTATTAGATTTATTTTGATAAGTTAATTCTATTAAATGAACATCGAGCACTTATTTAATTATGTTAGTTATTATTACTGAAAAATAAACGAAACGAATACATTTTCTCTACAATCATCATCACCGTATATATATATATATATATATATATATATATATATATATATATATATATATATATTGAGAGGGATAAAGAGAGATAAAGATTCAAGTTGTCGTAGTGCAATGAGAGTTAAACTACCTCCTGATTTTTGACCTTTTTTCATTTAAAGCTTGCTAGTCATAACCACTATAGCACTTCGAGTTGTCTCCGATAATTTAGCAAACAGAAACAATTTAAGATACGAAGAAGAGTTAAGACGACAGAAGCTATGGCTCTACTGATTTTAGCTAAAATAATCAGGAGATTTCGGGAGATTTGAGAAGATTTACAGTCATTTGAACTTCAGGAATGGCCACCACATACAAACAAAATGAAAACATCAATAGTGAATGTCAAGTGATTTCTATCATTGTACAATGTCATCTACTTCTTTGGGTAACTTTATAATAATAATAATAATAATAATAATAATAATAATTAGTGAAAAGATATCTGAATAATTGGACTTTGCTAAAAAATTACAAAACATGTGGAAAATGTGGGTAACGTTGATACCAGTTGTAACTGGCATGCTTGAAACGGTTCCAAAACGATCGCAAGGGTGAGTGGAGCAGTTACAAGTTTTTCAGACCAGAGTACGCTGGAGGTCTTTCAATTATTTGAATGTCCCCCTCCTGTTCCTCGTTATTTTTCGTTCTCCAGTAATATCCAAGTTATTCTTTTCAATTTCTTTTATTTTCCATCCGTAGTCCACCGGAATAGCAAAATCCACGAGATGGTAAGTTCTCGTTTTTGTTTATTAGCTCTCCGTCTAATCTTCTGATTAGTTTGTGCATTTTCTATTTAGTAGTATGATCAAAATGCAACCTCTTACACGATTACCAGTTGATCACCTTTCCCACTCAGTCGTTCTTAGTTTTGTACTCTTTTTCTGCTAGTTGTTTTCTCTTACAATGTGATTAATTGTTTCATCAGTTTCTCCGCAAAACCTACACTTACTAATCTGTTGCTTATTGTTGATTTTCGCTTAAACTTAATCGGTCTTTACGGCGCGATTAAAAGAGATTCAATTGCTTCTTAGAGATTTTCCTTTCTTAGTCATATAATTATTATAAAAGCATAAAGAAAGAATATATACAATAATTAGATATGGCGATATCAACAGAAATATGTTAAAGACACTCATTAAAACAAAAAAAAGACGAAATAATTGCAAGAAAAACGACTGTATGGATACTTCAGACGACAAACGGAGGAAATTGCCCATGAGATAACTCTACATAGCTAAAAAGGGTAAATCACATGAGAGAAACTGAATGTCTTTTTATAGTAGTAAAAATAATGCTAAAGCAATTATGTTCAAGCATAGATTGATATTATGCGAAAAAAAAAATCAAGTGTAGGTGTTGTGGTTATCACAAAATTAACGAATGCAGCAAACTGACTCAAAAGGAGTACAAGACTGTGTAGGATATGTGATCCACTAGGAATTGTGCAAGAGACTAAAAATTTGACTTTACTTTCGAGTGGTATATGTACATATAAGAATTCTTCCAAGAAAATGCAACCAATAAAATTCTCTGGCGCTTTGAGATATTATCGGATTATCCCTTGTAATCCAGAAGGTAAGATCAAGAGATAATTAATAAGAAAATAATTCATCATTTTAGTGGACTTTGCTGGCCCAACAAAACTCAGATTGAAAATAACATGAAGCGTAAAGCGAAACAAGTTTTTTGGATCTTCACAGACAACTGAAAAGCTATGGAACACGAGAAAGACAATAATACCGACTGTGATTAGTTTACTTGGAACGGTTTTCATTGGTTTGGAGAAGAGACCAGAGGAATGAGAGATAGGAAGAATAATCTAAACAACCATATAACAACACTGTTTCGACACTTTTAAGATCAGTTTGAAGACTGAGAAATGTCTTGGGAACCCGAATAGTTACTCTACCTCATACACTAATGAAATATGCCAGTTTAAATATGTGAAAAATTCACCAGGCGTAAAATAGTAAGAATTACTGGGAAGAGTCCTGGAAATTTGAGAACACTTGCTGTCACTTAGTGAAGAATTTCCTGATAAACTAGTGTAAAAAAAAGTAACAAAATTATTGGTTTCCTCGGAAGTTAGGAAAACGAAGGAATTTTGAGAGAATAGCAAGGTTGTCACTTGATCCTAGGTATAAAAAAAATAAATACTGTAACGCGGTATAAAATATTTATCCTAAGACGGGAGTTTATTTTTCGCACGTGTGAAGACGGGGCAGCCTGGCACTTGATCACTCGCAGAATAAGTCCTAGTTAATCCTTGTCATCCCAACTGCTGTCCTAAAACTGAATTTCTTATTCCTATTTCCGCTTACGAAAAGGGGGCTACTTCCGCTTTAGAGTTCTGGCCAATCATTTAGCCTCTTTCTTCTTTCTTCACCCTGTCAGGCGATTCGTTCGGACTACTATCTCTTCCACACGGGTGAGGTTACGAGGTACAAATAGCCTGACCTACATTCTTTACTTTCTTCAACAGGCCGGCCAAAGTTGACCTACATTCCTTATTCCTCTTTTAACGGTCAATCTTTGGCGGCCTGTTAATTCAAACACGGAATGGTAGGGGAAATTCCTTATTTCTCTCCTCTCAGTGGTAGACCACGTGACAATACGCTTCTATAAAAAAAATCACGTTTATTATGGATATAGCAAGATCTGTGAGGGCCGGTCTTATAAACAGGATTTTGTGAGATGTTTTTTTTGTTTAGTCAACGAAGGAAAGATTCATTCTTTCTTAAATCGTAACCACTCTCAATTGTGGCTGGTGGTAATTTAAGCCTCAAATTCTACGCCTGTTCCCATTGGCATTTAAAAGTCAGCTCCTAATATTTTTAATCTACATAACTTTCAAATCAGACAGTCAAGTAGAAGAAAGTCATATTTTCATGGGCTTTGTAGTTGTACTTTAATGAGCCATCAGTCACTCCCATACGGATATTTATCACATTCAGTAGGTTCGTGGGGAAAGTAATAAAAATAATAATAATCAAACTATACAAGCCAATAAATCAAATAGTTGAAAATAGTTAAAAGAACATATATCCTCTGTCATAGACATGACATCCATCCAATAAAAATAATCTCTGAGGAATTTGATAAGCTGCCATAATATAAACATCTGGAATTGGAAGTTTAAAAATTGGGTGATTAAAACACACGCAGCATATCTCTAATTAAAGGAGCAAAAGGAATGATTAAGAAAGACTAGAATGCGCACATTAAAAAAATCACAGGAACTCCACCATACACTAAATGTTTCAAAGTTTGTATAAATGGACATTACTCAATATTAAGAAAACCAATCTAAATTTGATCGGTTTAATAAGTTCCAAGAAATAAGGCGTTATATGCCTTAATTACAGGTGAATAGATGAGGTAAAAGAACGTATTAAATAGCAAATCAATGAAAGAGGAAACACTAAACTAAAGAATAAGCGAATGCAACAAATTGTCACCTATCTAATACAAGATCAGACGGAGAAAGTGATCCATTGGAAATTGTACAATCGACAACAGTTTTACCTTTCAGTGTAATGGGAAATACACAGGTTGAAATTTTTCCCCAAAAAAGAAACCTATAAATATCAGGGACTTCGATATACAAACGGATCACCCAATCACAGTTCAAAGAGAAGATCTATTTTTAGTTAATAGAAAGAAAATTATTTATCTTGTAGAATTCACCGTTTCAGCAAATCAGAGTTAATATATAAGAACATGAAAACCTTACCATATAGCGAGAAAGCTATAGGATATGAAGTTAGTTGTAATATCGCTCATAGTTCATGCCCGAGGATCAATCGCGAAGAACAAGGAAAAAGATTAACAAATGCTTAGACTTTGCCAGAAAGGTAAAAAGTTGTGGAACACGTAAGTGATGGTGGTACCAGTTGTACTTGGTACGTTTCAGACGATCTCAAAAGAACTTGGAAGAAAAACTGAAGAAATTGAAAATCGGAGGTATAATCGGGACCATCCAGACGACGGCATACTTAACATCGGCCGGAAGAGTCCTGAAGACCTAAGGATATTAGGTACCATTCAGACTTAAATGAAAGACAATCAGGAAACATTGCTGTGGAAATATCGCAATAACAATAATAATAATAATGATAATAAAGTTGGGTTAGTAAAATGCCTCTACTTGAAAAAACATCGTCATTCTGCGAATGTTGGTTGCTCTTTTTCAGGTTCACCAATGACTACGTAAGAAACCACAACGACCAGAGACCTAAACGCAAAACATGGACTAGGAAAGACAATAAACTTCCTCTACACTGCTATTCACAGAGAGGATATAGGAAAAGATTGACAGTGATCTTGCAAGAATGCGCTTGCTGACCAAGTTAGAACAATAATAAAGAAGGGTTGGTTTTCTGACCTTGAAATACTAGAAATACATCAAAAAACATATAAACAAGATAATAATACAGTACCAAAAACATCAAGTGTTGTCAAACAAAAACAACCAAACAGATATGAACTGCCAACTTTTGAAAATAAAAATTCCACACTACCAAACAACGCACAACCAAGCAACCTTAAAGAAGCACTATCACAAGAACAAAAGGTAAATCTAGAAAATGTAAAGAGAATTATGAAAAGTGAAAAGACTACTTTGACATCATTAAGAAGCATAGAATGAAAAACACTTAAGATAGAAACGAATAAAGTAAATCAAGTACTACCATGATGGAATACATGGTTTCTGGTTCAAGAAATTCACCTCAATTAACCACAGACTAGCACTAGAAATGAACAGATGCTTACAAGGAGCACAAGTACCTGACTGGATGACCACATTGATCCAAAACGCAAGCAAATGAACCTCCCCAAACAATTACAGACCGATAACTTGCCTTCCGATGGTGTGGAAAATATCAACAGCACAAATTAGAGAAGAGAATTACTACTCGCTAGCAAGCCGCGGATTGTTCCCTGAAGAACAGAAAGGATGCCACAAAGAATCCAGATGCACAGCTGAGTTACTTTACATAGATCAACCCATCCTAAATGAGAGCAAGACCAAACAGAAAAATTGCTATGGCCACGATTGACTACAAAAAGGCATATGATATGGTTCCGTAAAGCTGGATAACAAAATGCCTCAAAATGTACAAACTATCAAATGAAGTCTTAAACTTTATCGGGAAAACCATGAAAACCCGGCGAGTGGAATTGACAGAAGGAGGAAAAAGCTTAGCTGAAACAAAGATCCAAAGAGGGATTTTCCAAGGAGATTCTCTATCACCCTTATTATTTATAATTGCATCGATGCCACTTCATCACATCCTCAGAAAATGCACAGCCGGATACAAACTTAGCAGATCGCAAGAAAAGATCAATGACCTAATGTACATGGATGACATCGAACTATTTGCAAAAAATGAAAAAGAACTGGAAGCTCTAATACACACAGTTAGAATATACAGTCGGGACATAGGAATGGGATTTGGCATAGGAAAATGTGCCATACTTGTAATGAAAAGTGGCAAAAGACATATGACTGACGGAATGGAACTACTAAATCAAGACAAGATTAGAACGTTCGCAGAAAACGAAACCAACATCTTGGAGGCTGACACCACCAAACAAGTGGAAATGAAAGACAGAATTCAAAAACAATATATCAGGAGAACTAGAAAACTACTCGAGACAAAACTCAATAGCAGAAACCTTATCAAGGAATAAATACCTGGGCTGTACCTCTCGTTAGATATCCCGGACCCTTTTTCAAGTGGACCAGAGATGAACTTCAACAAATGGACCAAAGAACAAGAAAACCTTGGACCACGCATAAGGCACTACATCCCACAGACGACGTTGACAGACTATATGCATCTAGAAAAGATGAAAGAAGAGGACTTGCCAGCATCAAAGAAAGTGTTGACACACCCATACAACGACTCAAAGACTATATACTAAAACACGATGTAGGATTCATTACAGCCATCAGAAACGATACTGATAACACGATGGACAACAGAATGACTATAACTAGGAAAGAAAAATGTGAAGAAAAACAACTTTATAGGCGCTTTAAACGACTAATAAACAGCATCTCACACCAGAAAACCTAGAGCTGGCTAAGAAAAGGAAACTTTAAGAGTGAAACAGAATCTCTCCTAATAGCAGCACAACACAACGCCATAAGAACCAATAATATCAAAACGAGAATAGATAAGACGCAATAAAATAGCAAATGTAGGCTATGCGGAGATGAAATCATCAAACACATAATAAGCGAATACAGCAAATTAGCACAGAAGGAGTATAAGACTAGTCACGATTGGGTGGGCAAGGTTATCCACTGGGAGATTTGTAAGAAATTTAAATTTGACCATACGAACAAATGGTATATGTAAAACCCAGCATCCGTCCCAGAAAATCACACACATTAACTCCTATGGGACTTTGACATACACACGGATCACCTAATCCCGGGCAAGAAGACCAGACCTTATAACCAACAACAAAAAAGAGAACTTGCAAAATTGTCGACTTTGCTATCACGGCTGACCACAGAATAAAAGTGAAAGAATGTGAAAATAAGGATAAATACCTCGAACTTGCAGGAGAATTGAAAAAACTATCGCATATGAAGGTGACAATTATACCAATGGTTATTGGTGCTTTTGGTACAGTAACTAAAGGATTACTGAAGGGATTAGAGGACTTTGAAGTTGGTGGCTGAGTGGAGACCATCCAAACGACAGCATTATTGAGAACGGCCAGAATATTGAGAAGAGTCCTGGAGACTTGAGGAGACTTACTGTCAATCAAATTCCTGTGAAAGTCCATCAGCTAACGCTAATGTGAAAAAATGATAAGAATATTTTGAGATACGAACGGGTCACCTAATCTCAGCCAGACGACGAGATTTTGTAATCATCAACGAAAAAAAAAAAGAGAACTTGCTGAATTATGGACTTTGCTGTCCTGGCTGACCACAGAGAAAATTGAAAGAAAGCGAAAGAAGGATAAGTACGAAGACCTTGCTTGGGAATTGAAAAAACTGTGGAACATGAAAGTGACGATTATACCAATTGTATTTAGTATTCACCAAAATATTGGTACCGGGACTGGAGGACTTGGAAAAGCGATGACGAGAGGAGACCATCCCAATTACAGCATTATTAAGATTGGGCAAAATACTCAGGAGAGTCCGGAAGATTTGAGCAGACTTGCTGTTACAAACACAAATTCCAGTGAGAAGAGAAACCATCGGCCATCGCTCGTGTGAAAAACGCAAAAAGAGGAACAATAATAGTAATTATAATTGGAGTAGGAAAAATAAAAAAGTTGTGAGCGTATTCTAAATCGTGCTTAACCCTACCATAGTAATGCACTAATAATATAAGACGGCCTAATTGTCTATCCTTAAAGATCTGATCAAAGCTATGTTTTTTTCTCTTTGGCTTTTTTTTTAAAGCTGTGTCCATTTAAAAGGAAACATTTACAAATACTTAATTATGCTTGATTTACATGTCTATCTGATTGAACTTTAGGAATCTTCAGAAAAAATTATAGTTTGTGGTCAACATTCACGTTTATCTCGCTCATGACTCGATGTCTGTATACCTAATTATATACCAAAGGAAATAACTTCGAGTGTAATTCTGTTCAACTTTCAACGCGTGGGTGATTCGAAAATATTTTATAATAAAAGAGTCAACTAAATGTTTTAGAAGCTGAAAAAATACATTCTCACTGTTTGCAGTTTAGTATTCCAGTAATACAATTAAAAAATCTTCCTATTAATCTGTAAAAATAAAATCATAAATTTATACCATTATTTTAACAGTATCATTATCTAGTTTTTCTTTTCCTCGTCCATCATAATTTTTTCAGTCAAAGATTTTCAGGGATATGACCTTTAGTAATAAGTGTTTGGAATAAAACCAGAACCGTAATTATATATATATATATATATATATATATATATATATATATATATATATATATATGTGTGTGTGTGTGTGTGTGTGTGTGTGTGTGTGTGTGTGTGTGTGATGACTAGGCCTCTTAGAAAACAAGGATTCAGGTGTTGACTTTATGTCTAATCCAGGAGCGCCAGTATCTGACAAAGCCGGAAATTTTGGAAGACTGATAAATTGGCATAAACACTCCACTTTCTCCTCCGTTATGATAAGACCCATTTTTAAAAATCAAATTAGATTAAAAATTCAATAGATAAGCGTGGGATTATAAGGTGTTAAAATGTTTTGTCATTAATGTTCATATTTTTAACAACTGTGAAACATTGACTTCCTCGTTCTATAATTCAAATAGAAAAAACAGTAATTTCTTTAGAAACAAATAATTGTCGTGTCCTCTTTCTTCCATATCATTCCTTTAATTGATAAATCATTTTATTGTTTAATAATAAATAATAGATTTTTGTTCATTACTTGTAAATTCAATTTTACAAGAAGATATACATTTCTTATGAGACTGGAAATATATCTTGATTCAGAGAATAAAATATCTTTATCTAATAATTAGTTCAAACCATATTTCAATTTGTAATAATTCTCGCTTCATTTGAAGTTTCTACAACATGGGAAATTTTTCCGGTCCTCCACTTTTAAAGTTTGAATATGAATAACCTTATGTGAACTAAAATCTTTAAAAAATATAAAACATCTACACTTCTTGTCTAACATGCTTTATTTCTGGAGACAAAAGTATCAAATCTTGACTTAACGTGTGAAGTGTTTACCAATGATGTACTATATGTCAGACAAAGAAACGGAAAATAGATTTAAATTCGACTCAGTTGTTCGATGCAGTCGTTTTTCTTACATAATAAACATATCTTATTTTTAAACATGAAAATAATCTATAGAGTTACGCTAAATTCATGGGTAATTTCAAAATATTACTTACGGGGGTTTATTTTTCTTTGAAGGAAAATAAAAAGGGTTCTAATGTTATTATTTTATATTTTGAACAACTTTGAAATATTTCCAGTTTTGTTCATCATATATATATATATATATATATGATTTTATATACAAATTTATCCTTTTCTTTTTAAATATATCTATATCCTTCCATTCTTTATCATTTCTTTTCTTTGTTAATTATCTTTTAATGTTGAACAATAAAAAAACAACATGTTCATTCCTTGTGTGTATACATATTTACATGAATATATGCATTTTTCTGCGAGTAAAACTCTATATTTGCAGGACCAGTGAATATGAATAATTTGCCTAGTTCTTGGATATTTCAAGTCGGAATAATTATAATGGCTGTTTTAACATCATTTAGAATGCATAAGAAACTCTTAGGGGACGAGTTTATATCTTATCCAACGATTTTTCATAATACAGTGTGTTTCAGAAAATTTGATATGTGAGGGTCGACTGAAAAGTTTATAAGCAGACCAAAATGCTCTTATGGAATGTGACCAAATTACGTTTATTTTTCTGCATAGTCCCTCTTTCACTGAACGCACATCTTTCATCTGTGCAGTGCTTGCATTCCATTGATTAAAAAAAGTCATCAATAGTTGATATGACATCATCGTGTTAGCTTTTAGCCTTAGAACTTTTCAGTCCACTTTCATAATTGTATTGTGAAATGACCTCCTTCATTTTCGATGTAAATATCTGATTATCTACAAAGTCTAAACAAACGGAATGTTGAGCAAAATAAGATTTATTTATCAATAATTGAATGAGAAATGCAAAGGTACGTGTATTTCTTGAAAAATTACGCACATTTTCAATACGTTTGCACGACGCAAACGTCAAATCGATAGTCCAACCAAACACGGTCCAGCAGGTCTTGGTTTACAATTTCCTCTAGGGACGTGATTTTTTTAGTTCCTCTCGGCTTGTAGGGTGGCAATATAGGCCCTGAGAAAAAGCCAAAAGATTAACGTGGTGACAATTTTAAAAGGAAATGATATCAATTCTTCTGAAACAGCCTGTATTATATACACATAGATCAGCAAAGAAAGAGCTGTATTCGTACTTTGTCAGTGAAGATTTTAAGAGTATTACGTTAATTATAATGGCTATAAATAATGGACACAGATATTCAGCAATTTCTTAAAATCATGTGAAAATCAAAAGTTCCTTTGAGAAAATATCTAAAAAAGAAGATACATTGCCATTTTAAATCGATTTTGACAATTCTATCCGGACTGGAAACTTAATACAATTAGTTTAGGCGAAACAGTCTGACGGTTTTAGTGAAATATGGGAGGAACTTGAAAGAACGTGAGAAAACTGATAAATTGCAAGACATTTTCAGAAAACTGTTGTTATCGAGGAAAATGAACGTGGTGATCTCATCGTATTTATTTTGAGCAATCCTAAACACATTCAAAACTTGATTATAAAAGATGATTTCAAGGAGTGTAGAGAATGTGAACCGTAGTACAAACAGAGTCTTGTTTTGACACAGACGAACGAACAAAAAAGACAGTTTTTGTATTATTGTAAGACTAGCAAGGATACCCAGCGTTGGCAATGCATTATAACGAATTAATAATAGTAATGCACAATCAGCAGGATAGATGATATTTAGAGAAATTTATTTTTTTGCTACTATTGAACAGAATAAATATATTTTCCCTTAAAAATTAACGCCGGTGATCAGAGCTTCCAATGCGATTTTAAGTTTAAAAGTTGTTATCGGCAGATTGTAAAAGTAAATGTGAACATGATGAAGGAAATGTTTATTTACCATGAATTATTGCAGTGACGTTAAGTCTTCAACTTCCTTAGATTTATTGATAAACATTTTAAAATTAAACCATTTCATTTCAACGAAACTTTATAAATGTAAAAAGAATTTCTAGTGGCGGTGAGGCATAGAAACCCCACCTCAGCTTTCTATCAATTAAGTAACATAAATCAGGATTATAAGAAAGAATGACTTAAAATATATTTGTTTACTTTTTCTCATAAGGTTCAGCTGCTACTTATGTTTATATAAAATGGAAACCGTCGTTTTTTGCGGGGTGAAGAGAAATTAAACTATACAAGGAAACTCAAGATAAAAGATGGAGATTTCAAAATTCCAGAAGTAAAACAATGCAGTTATATACAAATTTGATTTATATCACAAAAATATTCCAATGTTTTTATCATTATAGCAAAATTATGTCCTGTTTGTTCATTTATTTTTAAATTCAAAGATTTATAATACAATATTCTTGGTTTTTTCACTCTTGTATCAGAATAAAGAGACTATTAAGCCCTCCACCTTTTGAAAGACCAACATAAACTTAGTCATGTGATCAGACAGTGTCTTCGAAATTCAGTGATTGTCATTGACATTTGTTATCATGACAAAATGTTTGAAAAAACTGAAGTCTTTCAAATTCAAGAAGCTTGTCAGCTGGTTTCCAAATTATTCTGGAGGTGAAGCAATTAACTCCAGCATATTTTCCTCACATGATTATTGCTTCCAGAACATGTGGCATTTTGATGGTAAGTCTCATGCCATTGCATAGCATTGCTGGATCGAGGTTACAAAACAGCATTATTAGTGGCCCAAGTTTATGTAAGTAATTATTTCGGGCAGTCCCCGTTGCCTCACTGCAAATGAGAAACTCAGTTGGATAGTTAATAATTTGGTCCTAAGAACTTGTATCATCAACTGATTCATCTGATCTGATCTCATCAAGCCTTATGTTCATTTCTTTTAGAGAAATATTTTTAGAGCTAAATGCATTTATAATAGCAATAGTTCTTATTAAACGTTGGATATGAACATCTGGAAAGATTCTAGCAATCAGTTCTTCTGGTTGAATGGTTTGAAAAGGCAACTGAATTTGGTCATTCGACTCCCTTTTCAGAGGTTAATTCCTAGGTGGTAAATTTATCAAAAACATAACCAAGGTTTAAATGCTCTCACGTATTAATTCGAAGATTCAATTTCTGAATGTGATGCCTGAGATAAGATTTTTTTTTCTTACAGACATTGATATAATCAGCCCTAGTTTCCCGAGGAATAACAGAAAAGATTTTCTAAAGGCACCAACAAGAACTAAAATCACTCCTCGTATTTCTTTTTTGTTATCTTTTAAATCTTATTGAATCCGATCGTTGTTTGATCTTTTGTGTCTCTTGATTGCTTCCTCCCAAATGATTCTCTAAAAAATATGAAGGAGTGTGGTCTTTGATGAATCTTTTAAAATGATACACGAAGATTTTTCCTGTTGTATAAAGAGTCAGAGCTAGAGGAAAATAAAACAAAAGTGATGCTGCTATCCTACTTGACGCAAGAGGAATATTTTCTTTTTGGCATACATTTGTAAACAGCGAATTAATTAGGAAATTCTTGCCAGAGCCACCTTGAGCATTAATAAAGAATGTTACATCCTTGTCATTGGCGTAGTAAGCCTTCCTCGGGTTATCCACCAGTCAATGTTCATTTTAAGTGATGAACTCATCCAAACATTATTTGTCTCCCTATAAATTCTGTTGTGTGTCTTTGATCTTTCATCATACTCTGGCATGCCACAATTAGTCAATGTACTATCAAAACCTCAAATTGACAGGACTGATCACAGGGAGATTGGTTGAAAATTTTCGAACAATAATCAATATACATATTTCATTTTCTTGTCTGACTCTATACGGAAGTTTTCAGAGAAAGTGTTTTTGTTCTCATCCCAAAGAACATTAGGTGTATCAATATAAAAGACAGTGAACATAAATACAGTCTTATCTTCCTGGCTTCTCAAGAGCCTGAAGCTGTTGCTTCTTGAGTGTTGCCAGTGTTCAATATCTTGTAAAAGGTCATGTAATCTCCATCCTTCTTAGCTTGTTGTAGACACACTATCTTGAAATCACTGGAGATCCCGAAATAATCTTGCTTCTCGAAGTGTGGAGAAGTAAAATCTACCCCTTTTATCGGAATGGACAGTATAAACACGCCCCAAAATGTCACATTTTTTAAGCTTAAAGTGCTCAAAGAGATAAAAAGTTGAAATTGTTTTTTAATTAAAGGAAACAAAGAGATGTTATTTTAGAAAAACAAGTGTTTGTAATTTTTATAAAATGACTCTTTTAACTATCATCCGGCTATATAATTTCACAGAAAAGGATTGTTTTAAAAGAATATTTAATTCAAATATTGTTCATGTAATGAAAACAAATAAAACAACTACTATGTAAATTATCATATAATTTTATATTTTTTGATATAAACTCTTTGATTTTTGAAATTTTTGACGTCATTTTGGGAGGAAATAATTTTTTTAAATAATAAAACATTAAAGCAAACACTACAATACATTTATTTTTTAATTTCATAAGTCATAAATTTATTTTTTTCTAAAATGTGTTGATTTATTTACATTTCTTTTCAAAACGACGTTGGAATAAAACGGCTTTTGAAATATCTATTTCACAAAAAAATCTAAAAACGGTAAACTAAATATCTTATTTGGTATATTTCATTTAGTTTTTATATAAATAATGAATTAAATTGGAGACTATTAAAAAAAATTAGGAAATATTTTTAAACAGAATAATTCATCAATATTAAAAAGATATTACACTTTATTTTAAATTCATGATTTTAAATGTAAATATTGGATTAAAAATGCAATCGTTTTGTATGTCTTTTTTAAGCAATAATTTTCATCTAATTCAAATGTATTTTATACTTAAATTGTTCAAATGACCTTTGCTTGAATTAAATTATAAATGTTATAATATGATTGAACGTTTTAATATAATAAACACTGCAGCAGGCATTGGCCTCCATGTCAATGCGCACAAAACTGAATATATGTGTTACAACCAAACGGGCAACATTACCCCTCTAGACGGAGCCTCTCTGAGGCTAGTGGACAAATTCACCTACCTAGGAAGTAGAGTCTCATCAACAGAAAACGACATCGACACACGGCTGACGAAAGCATGGACGGCTATAGATAGGCTCTCAATAATATGGAAATCAGACATGACAGATGAAATGAAGAGCAGTTTCTTCCAGGCAGGGGTTGTATCGATACTGCTATATGGATGCACTACATGGACGCTAACCAAACGGCTGGAGAAGAAACTTGACGGCAACTACACAAGAATGTTGAGAGCAATATTGAACAAGTCCTGGCGACAACACCCCACGAAACGCCAACTGTACGGCCACCTGCCTCCCATCACGAAAACTATACAGGTCGGACGAGCCAGACACGCCGGACACTGCGGGAGAAGCAAAGACGAGCTCGTAAGTGACGTACTACTATGGACCCCCACATATGGCCAAGCAAAAGCAGGACGACCAGCCCGAACTTACATACAGCAGCTATGTGAGGACACAGGATGTAACCATGAAGACCTGCCGGAGGCGATGAACGATAGGGAAAAGTGGCGAGAGATGGTCAAGGATATCCGTGCTGGCGGCACGACATGATGATGATGATACATATATATATATATATATATATATATATATATATATATATTTGTTATATATATATATATTTTGTATATATATATATATATATATACATATATATATATATATATATATATATGTGTGTGTGTGTGTGTGTGTGTGTGTGTGTGTGTGTGTGTTTGTGTGTGTTATTGATTAATTTCATTTCTTCACAAAAAAGGGTTTGATTTTTGATAGTATACTGTAAGCGTATATTTATTGTTACTTTGCTTAAATTGATTTATACATGCTATGATTTTTAAAATAATTAAACATTGTTATAGACATAATACATATTATGATTTCATTAGTTTTCTTTAAACGTGTGCATTTTTAATTTATTATAGTAAACGTATTTTATACACATTTTGCTTAAACGTCTAATAATTTTTTTTTTCTATGACATTATAATATATTTTCTAATTTACAAATATTTTAGTTTATATACGCTTTAAACATGATAATTATTTTACTAAAATTTGGCTCGGCTCATACACGTTGGGAGTGTTTTTATTTTTTGGTTTTCAAGTGTTTAAGATTATTTTGTTACAACCAGACGCTCATACACACAGATAAATTGACCCACTGACGTTTTTCCTTTATATAAAGAGATTATGAAGTAAGCTCTGAAAACAAAGCCTTTTATTTATTGTCACAGAAACTACAGTAGATCCATAATGTATGTCTGCCTTTAAATTAAAATTCTAACAGGAATGGCTAAAGCAATATACACCTGGCTATTATAGCGAGGACCTCCACCTAATTCGGTCGTCAAAAAAGTATGAGAATATTATTTAACGAAGAATAAGTCATTAAACTAGTAAAAACTAAAAGTAAAACAACAAAAAACAAAAAAGTAACCTTGACATGGAGAATTGAAACAAAATAAACTTTCACATTGGAAACTTAAACATATGTAACTGCATCTGATAGTGATGTTTCAGTTATAGAGATTTAGGCAGTTTGAAGTAGGTTGTATTTGCGATTACTCCCAGTCCTACTTTGAACTGAAGACGAACTGACTATAAGTGTCCCATCTAAGGGTCAGATACATCTATTCAAAAAGTATACGTATTCGGTTGGAACGTATGCAAGAAATGAAAACGACAACCCCCCCCAAAAAAAAACAACTACACAAAAAAGTTGATGTGAATGTACAATGAACACTATTTTCGAATCCTAGACAGGATGAAATGTCGTTAAAATCAATCAATAAATCTATCTATCACATATTGTTGCTGTTGTTCTTTACCATAACCTATAATGTCACCAGAATCCCACAACTATTATTTATTTCCATGGTATATCCCAGGACAATGCGGTTCCCATTTCCTCTCAAATTACATGCGACGGATTGTACTTAGTTACCTTGTACCAAAATCAAGAAGCAATCCTAGTAGCAACTTATTTTTGTTTCTTAGAGACTTAAAAAATAACGCCCAATTAATTCACCTTCAAATATTTGAAAATCAAAATCATGAAGCACATAATATCTTTAAAATAACCATGAAAATATTTTAGGAAACATTCAGCGTCCGGCATTAAGTCTGTCACCTTAAATTGTATTTATTTTTGATGTTCAAAAGAAGGCAGGCTTGGTACTAATGTTTTTACAAAAGTTGTCGGAACTTCATTGAAGAGAATGTCATATACCTCAGAGATCCAGACACGTGGTTTTCATTTCAGAATTGTCATTCTCTTAGATTGGTAACCCACGATGAAGGAAAGATATATACCCATAATTTTCACAAAAGAAATATGCTAAAGTAACGCAAGCAACCTCTGCCAAAATTTGAACTTGCTTCACCAATTCAGTTTCCGCACCACAAATAATTAAACCACATTCACCTCTGGTATCAAGCCTGTATTTTTAAAGTCGTCTGAAATATTAATTGAAAACCACAAGAAATATCCTGTAACGCTGTTGCATGTATTCAAAGTTAATCAATATAACACATTTCAAAAGTTTATCGTGAAAAGATATTTTATAAAATGTCATGAAATTCTCATTCAAAAAGATGAAGTTTTGCACAGATATATATCTTAAAGAAGAAGGGCGTTGCCTTCTGCAGTTAATAGCATCTCGTGTATCACAAGAGTATGAAATGTGTACTATATTTTTCTTAAATCAACGAAAGAAATTATCTTTTTATTCTATATGATTTTTTAACTTACGAGTATAATCTATCGAAATAGAAGTTAGTCTCGTTGCTAACTAAACAAAATGTAAACGAGAAGACAGTTATTCATTTTGTGTTTTTTTTTGTATGGCTTTCTTATAAATTTTTTACACCAAACTTTTCTTACTCATCATCATAATCATCAAGGTGTCCTGAGAGCAAGGATTCTGCTGACTCTTTTTCTCCATCTGTCCCCATCAGTCATCGTTCCAGTGTTCATATACCAATCAGCCATCACTGCTGTGTTCATCTGAAAGAGTTCATAAGAGAATGTTCTTATTTTACTTGCTGTGCCCAGTATATCTTGTTGCTTTTATTTCGATATTTTGAGTAATGGGAATTAAGTGGCCGTTCAGCTGTTGTTGTATTGGGTGCTGCTTCCAGAACAGTACGCAGTATTATTGTGTAGTTCCTATCTAGCGTTTACTTCAAGAGTCCAACTAGTGCAACCATGCAGCAGTACCGTCACAGACACATTGTGGAAAAAAATTCTCGTTTTGTCAGAGAGATAAGGATTTCATATTGTAACATATTGACTCCGGCCAAGTTGTCAAAATAATAAGTGCATCCAGTCGAAGATATCAGGGGACAGCCTTGACTGTCGAAGGGTTGAATTGAGTGCAAATTGTGACGCTCGCAAGAAGTAGGTGGATGTCAAATTATTATATAACCCCGGCGACAGGAAGTTCAGATCAGTTGGAGTGAAGATGCTGGAATGCAAACCATGTTCCAGCAGGGGCTGGGTCCCCAGGCCCCCGGTTGAGCAGCCCAGGAGAACGGGAAAGAAATGCTGCTATGGCCAGAAGAGTGGGGGTCAATATGTTGCAGTTCTGTTCAGTCTCCAGCTCACCTCTCACAGATAATACCTTTCGTAACCCTTTCGATCCCTTTCAAATAAAGTGAGAGGTATATTTTTCTAAAGAACTATGTCCGCTCGTCTTTATTGTGTTGAATATATTTCTGCATGCATCTGCATATGAGTATGCGACAATATCCTCAATAACTCGTCAATATCTGTTCATGCTTTACCAATGTGTATGCTGATGATATATTACTGCTGAAATATATGAAATGGTCACCTAATTTCAAAAGCTTGCATCTAACGGAGAGATGTCGACATATTGATTAAAATACTCAAACTTTGTTTTATCTGACTTTGCATAGAGACTAATGTCTCTTGCTGCCTGTTCCAGGCTATGCAGCAGGAATTAAGATATACCAAATGAATAGATGTAAAACAGAAATGTAAATAATAATCATTATTTTATAATTATTTTTCAAAGGCCTTAGCACATTTTTATTCATTTATAAACAAGAAATAAACAAATGAATAAATAATAAAATAAGGGAACGTTACTTGATTGTTTCTTTTCTACTTCATCCCATTTGACAACATTTTTGCTATGCAGCATTAATATTATATTTAATTGTTTTGGTATTTATTTGGTTTCGAAAGTGTGTAAATCAAGGGAGATGATTGTTGTGGTTTGTGATGGTCTGAAAAACTTCCAAATTGGGAAACCACAATAGTACCCATAACTCAGCCCCCTGCATCCGAATCGATATGAAACTAATTTCACTTTCATTGCCGGACAAATCAAGAGGTAGTTTATCATTGAAGTATTTATGCTAAAATGTCCAGTTTTCCCAATAATTCGATTACACAGACGCAGGGATTTAATAATATAATAGATTAATCGAACTCCAGTATCCTTAATTGCACTGTTCAAATAAGTTGGCGGCTAGGTAAATAATACTGATGTTTGTTACTCAACAATAACATCCTCATATCTAATGAATCTACTGATTAAATTGTATTTGATGTTTGTTAAGTAAACCCTCTCCTCAACCACTCGTCGCCACTTTCATTTGTAACTCACTTTGATTATTTTTGTGTTCAGGAAAAGAAATGCAAAACCGATTGTCTCATTTTTCAGCTGAACGAATTCAAATTAGATTCCTACATCTGGATATACATTTACAAAACACACTTTAATTACATCAACGCTGCTGCCTTATTTGAGAATTTATCTATGTTTGGCTAGTACTTCTCTTCTTCAAACCAATATTCTTAGAAGAACTCAGTGTTCATTTAGTCAATCTTTGGGAGAGGGATTTTTAAAAAAATTATCGAGTTTCTTCAGGAAAACCCTTAAAGAAAGAAAGAAAAACAAACTATATCTGTGATTGGGGACGGGAAATTAAAGAATTAAAATATATGAAGAGGTGGAAAATTTGCCTATCTATTTCGTTGTCTCATTCTTGTATTTTAATTGAAATTTTAAAAGTCTGTAGAAACTAAAATCATCACGAAAGAAGAAGAAGAAGAAGAAGAAGAAGAAGAAGAAGAAGAAGAAGAAGAAGAAGAAGAAGAAGAAGAAAGGATGTTGAAAAAAGACCAAGAAAGCAAAAAGAAAAAAGAAAACTCACCATACAATAAAAAATAGCCCTGATGGGTAAAAATGTAAGGATATCAGTGAAATATACGTGTTAGGATAACAAATAACAAAAAGGCCTTCTAGGAAATAAGGGTGAGAAAACAAAGATAAGAAATAACTTTTTTTTAAAGTATATTGTCTCGGAGCTCAAGCACCTGGCCATCTCCTCTGCCGGGGATACTTCATCAAATTGTCTTCCTGATAGACACATATCTGAAGTTTATTGTTTTGAGAGTTATCAAAAATATTTTGAGATCAACTTTTATTTCAAGCTTTACTTTTTGTGGGAGGTGTACTGTTTTGATAAGATTCGAGGAGCTAATTATTTGGAAGTTTCCTGGGACTGAAAATTATGAAATCTAAAGAAGCCATGGATTATAATACAATGCGTGATCGTAGAGTTAATATGTTGTCATATTGCATAGAATAACTGCAATGTAAACATTTACTAAACTTAGTTTTTTTTTGGGGGGGGGGTTGTCCTCGTGATGTAATGGTCAAAGCGATGGACTGCGGAATCGTAATACGCGAGTTCGTGCTCCAGTCGTGCTATACTTGGGAAAGGTATGAACCCCCTTATCCTCCAAGCTATGGGTTAAATAGTACCACTACTGTTCTTCTAAGAGAATAGCTTTGGCATTAAATAACCTACAAAGGTTGATATGCCATTAAACAAAGAAACCAAACCAAACATAACTTATGGAATACTCCGTTTTTACTACGACAAATAACTTGTCTAATAAAAAGCGCTCATTAGAGTGGCATAAGGTCGCTAAATAGAGGCAATTTGTGAAGGTCAAACTCGACATCGTTTTGTATTACATCTGTGAAGCTACCTTGTTAACCATTGCATCATTACTAGGAGCACATGCAGGGCACAAGAAGATTTTACCGCAGGTTTTTGAGTTGTAAGTATTTAAATATGCACAGAAAATACTGTTGGCGTAACAATTATGATCTTAGGAATTGGAATCGGTGTCCGTTGTTCAAATCGTAGAAATAGTTCTTTGCATTCCTCTTCGTGCTAATTCCCTTTAATAAGGCATGAAGCCATATCTTCTCTAAACCACAGTATGGGTAAATAACAGGGTAGACTAGGCGCTTTAAGTTTGCTTTTTCAACCCGTCTAGGAGAAGGATAAATTCCAATTGAAACTGGTTCCAATCCACTAGAGATTTTTCCTTATGTCACATACTGCCCGGCACAGAGAGATTGGGTAAGTCATCATCATCATGTCGTGTCCCTGACCCTCTCTCGCTATTTTTCCCTATCGTTCATCGTCTCTGGCAGGTCTTCAGGGCTACATCCCGTATCCTCACATAGCTGCTGTATGTATGTTTTAGCTGGTCGTCCTGCTTTTGCACGGCCATATGTGGGGGTCCATAGGAGTACATCACTTATGAACTCGTTTCTACTTCTCCAGCAGTGTCCTGCGTGTCTGGTTCGTCTAACTTGGATAGTTTTCGTGATGGGAGGCAGATGGCCGTATAGTTCGTGCTTTGCCGGGTGTTGCCGCCAGGACTTGTTCAATATTGCACGCAGCATGCTGGTGTAATTGCCGTCTATTTTCTTCTCCAGCCGTTTTGTAAGCGTCTAAGTGGTGCATCCATGCGGCAGTATCGACACGACCGCTGCTTGGCAGAAAATGCATTTCATTTTATCGGTCAGGTCTGATTTCCCTATGATCGAAAGCCTATCGATACCTGTCCATGCCTTCGTAAGCCGTGTGTCGATGTCTTTTTTGGTTGATGAGACACTGTTTCCTAGGTAGGTGAATTTGGGTAAGTACCTACCGCATATTTTTAAAATGTTCGATAGTGTAAGCTGTTATCGTAGAAAGTGAAATTGGTGAGTCAAGTTCAAGTTTTCCTACATAAAGCTGCGTTTCTGTTTGTGCCGATGTTTTTGGAAAAGGCATAAATCTATCATTTTTTAAAAATTTATTACTATATAGTTGGGCAGACTGTGTTATCTAACCGAGGTAGAGCAACTATACACCACAAATATTCAATATGTCCGTAGCTTGACACTGATTCACAGGAGAGATTTTGATTTAGAAATATCACTATATGATTTTTAATCTCAGTGCGAAAAGTATTTTTTTGTAACGCGGGATATATCAAGATAGCGGAATTTTAAAAAGTAATTAACACTTGGCAACCGTCAATAACCTTGGCAGTTTCGGAATCATATGGCGCTTAAAAAACGCCACATGATTCCGATACTATCAACGGTATTTAAAAAAAAACAAAACTAGAATAGATTTAAGACATGCCGTCTTGAGTACGGGGTGGAAACGACTGACTCATAGATATGACTCGAACAGGTACTACCGCTCCGGCAATAGCAATAAAAAGTTTCCCAACTCAACAAAACTCTTGAAATATACATAACGTGACCACACAAAGACAATTTGCGATCCTCATAATGATAGATGAAAATACTAGAATCATTAATTCAAAAAATTGTTTCCATTAGTTTTTATGATCCCTTGGTCCATATTTGTACCAACTTAACGTGTTGATTTGGTGGAACTTGAATGTGTTATAATAAAGGCTTATGAAATTCACCTGATTAAGTATGAATATATATTTTTTTCTGTCGCTTTACCCAAGTTAACTTATATATATATATATATATATATATATATATATATATATATATATATATATATATATAAGTGAACGATGAAAAAGAATTACATGAAAAACAGTCAATGTTCTATGTAATGTATTTTGACAAATATTTCAGAAGAGACAAAAGCCATTAATAAAAACTGTCAGTCCGGAAATATTAACAACTTAAGAGTTGTCATGGTTGACCCAATGTGAACATTTTGCGATTTGTCGCTAAGTGTCGTCAAAAATCGGGAGTGGTTCAAACTCCCGATTCAGTAATGGATGTATTGAAAAAAAAGCAAAATAAATTTCGACTTGATACAGTAAAGACATTTAGTCACGTTCTTCCGGCAACCCGATGTGTAAATTAATGCCACCTTGCACGCTTTTTCGAAAAGTACTTCGCTTATGTTCTTTAATGAAAATGATGTTGAGGAAACATTTTGTCAAAAAAATATTATTATTGCTTTAACTTCCATATTTTCGTTAAGGTCATTCGGTTGGATTTTGGAAGAAGTTAAGATACGCTATCGGTGATTAAAATGCATGATCTTTATGAATAACCATACATACATACATACATACATACATACATACATACATACAGTGACTATACAAATAATATCATACAAATATCAACACACTTACATATATGTGTCTATCTCTCTCTCTCTCTTTCATTGCCTCTCTATGTCTCTCTGTCTCTGTCTGTCTCTGTATCTCTGTCTCTAATAAAAAGATAAATACAACTGAAAAGAGTTTATAACAAAATTGTTCGACCCTACTCACAGCAGAATAGTTAAATATGAAATTATGATTACTAGTTCTTATTTTCAAATTTCATGTGGTGTGTAACATTATCAGACGGAAAAGACTGAAAAGTGGACAATCAATCGAATTATATAGTGGTATAAAATAACCTATTAACGTAAAAGTATATGTGACACTCACATTCGCAGAAACATTACACACACACACACACACACACACACACACACCAAAATAGAGGAGAATAACAAAAAATTAAGGTGGTAAATGACTTATTAGAAATATATTAAAACATGTACACATAATCAATTCACGTCTCTTTTATCAGTTATTTCTTTTCAGTATGTTCTAAGAACTTGAAGTAAAAAATATACTTTTCTTCGAAATCAAATTTCATTAATTATGATGGGAAATTATACAATGAAAATGAGTATTATTAGGTATTATTTAAACCAAACTTTACAAAAGTGAAACTCTATAGCCAAAAAGAAAATAAAAGAACACACACACACGCACACACACACCGAGACACACACACACACACACACACACAGACACACACACACACACACACACACACACACACACACACACACACACACATACATATATATATATATATATATATATATATAATGTGTACTTTTAAAACATTTCGATTCGAAATTTTGGTTCCAGAGATCAATTGATGTAGAGTTTGGTTATAAAAGATACCTAATAATATACGTTTGGGTTGTATAATGATAGAGTCTCGGTATCTTTCCTTTAGAATAATCTTTTGAAAATAAAAATAGTCTGGAGGTTTTTATTAATATAATGAATATAATCTGTCTTTTTGTAACATATATATTTTAAATGAACTGTATATGAATATAAGCTATATACGGGGTAATAGATCTGTCCGTGGATTTCAGTTGGTTGTAAAACAATTCCTTCATTATGATAGTGAACTAAGATTGTCCATTTCCGTCAGAATTAAATGGATATTTATCCGTTCCTCCCACCAAGTAGGATTTTAGGCATGGTCATTTTAATGTAGGGGCCCCACACGAATCGGGACCCATGCGCGGCCGATGCAAAAATACTTGACTCAGTCAGCATTCCTCTTTTGAGGTGCCTCAAGCACCAAGCATTGAAGTTAAGCCAACAAGTCGGTAAAGGCCCGAGGGAACAGACCCCCCCCCCGCCCAGACGCCATGTGATCAATCTTTTTCACAACCACACGGCCCGAATACCAGGTTTGCCCGCCCGAATGCAACGGGGAAAAGTTAAATCGTCAGAATGAAGGTATGCTAATCTGCTGGGGGTATATATCGACCTGGAAAATCTAAAGTGTTTTGTGATGAAATATTGTATTAAATACTAATTTATTTTATCGTTGTTTGTAATTAAAATCTTTCACAAGCCGTTATTATAAAAGATAATTGACAAAATGAATAAACAACAGAAAAGATATTTGACAATGAGGATTTTGTATCAACTTTTGAAGTTAATATTTTTCAGTGAAATATGTATCAGTTTTATGAATTATTCTTTAACTACCTTGGATTTAATCCCACGGTAGAAAAACCTTTAAAATGACTCAGATTTTTTCTAATGATATTTTTTCCGCAAACTGTATATTTTTTTTATTACCAATTTGAATTTAAAAAAATTCCATCTCGTTATTTTTTATAAGTGATTATTAATGAAACCTTGCTTTGAAGATTTGTCTTTAGAGTTAGGGCTGATTATTACTTGATAGTCAATAGATGATCCTAAAGGTTAAATATAAGGTAAGTTCGTTTCTCATAAAAAAAAGAGCGAAATTCCATACACATTGGTCAGCCTTGTCTTAAAAATATCGTTTTTGATGCCTGAAACAGAATACTAAACGTGATGTTAAGATAAAGACAAGATGAAGACAATGCATGTGAAAACCTTTCTTTTCTTTTTAATCGGATAGTAACTGGCAAGAGAAAATCAGTAACAGTCCCTTGAATGAAGGAAACGCACATAGAAACATCTAGTAATATATAATGAGATGTTCATATATGCATCTAAATTATTAAGACATGAGTTTCTGACATGTGCCTCGTGGCATGAACATGAGGTAATAATAATCGGTTTTAACGCCTTCAGGTTGCTGTCAGTTGGAAAATGAGCTTTATACGTAATACGCTGTTAGATCAGTAGATATACGATTGCCACGTACCGCTTTTCCATCAAGACTTAAAAATAATGAGACAGGTGAGATGACGAGTTTCTCTTAAATCTTTTTCTCATGCGTCAAATAGCCGAATAGAATTGTCCATTTTCTGATTCAATTCGCAAAATATTTTCATGAAAGCAGAGTTTCGCAAAAACGATGTGATTATTTACGATACTACCCTAATCCTAGCACCCAAGGCTAGGATCAGTGTAGTATCTGTGTACTTTGCTTGGAATCAGTGTCACTTTCTTTAGGTTTGGAAAAGACTGTAGTATCAATTAATCCTGATCAGGATATATATATATATATATATATATATATATATATATATCCTGATCAGGGTTAATCTTATATATATATATATGTATATATATATATGTATCGTGATCAGGGTTAATATATATATATATATATATATATATATATATATATATAAATTTTATTGAGTCGAGTTGCTAGCATGGATTTCCCTGGCAAATTAACTCTCCATTCATCCATATCTTCCATCACTCCCGGCAGGTCTTCTTGTCTACATCCAGTGTCTGCACAGAGCTGATGTAGGTAAGATCTTAGTGGTCGCCAAAACTGGCATTTCCATGTGAAGGTGTCCATCGGAGATGTCACTTGTGAGTTCGTCCTTGATTCTCCACCTGTGTCCTGTATGTCTTGTTCGTCTTATTTGGATGGTTTTAGAGATGGGGGTAAGTGGTCGTACAGCTGTTGTTTTGTGCGGGGTTGCTTCCAAGATTTGTTCAATATAGCTTGAACAAATATTTATAAAAGTTCAATATCATCTGCATCGTCTGCATCCGTAAAGGTTTCTGAGGGACAGCGTCCGTTCCTTGCCTTTTTTATTGTAAAGCCATTTTTTGAATTAGATCTATCGACGCTCTAAGTACGTAGTCTTGGCAGACTATGGAAGAATATGTGTCTCCATGCAGTGAGTGAACCTTGACTTTCGTGTTAGCATCATTATGGCTGCTACAGTTTCGTTGGGGAGACAAAAAACGACAAGTATTTGCTCCTCCTTTACTCTGTGGATGGAATGGAATGCCTTGTGAAAATCTACAACCAGGAGTGTCGCCTCGAGGTGTTTTGCACGAACTTATATATATATATATATATATATATATATATATATATATATATATATATATATATACATCGTTAAATAAAGCGTTCAAAAATGCTTTATAATAAATCATAAAATTGCACAATAGCATTCTGTAGAGAAGAATAAAACCTAAACTTATTGTTTTCTCACCCCTCTGTGTCAGTTTTATTATTGCCAGTTACATGTACTTAAAGGACGCAATCATCAGATGAGATTTGTGAATAAAAAAGAACGAAGGTGGCGAATAAATACTCAATTTTCCGCGAATCAATATAATGAACTGCATGGAAATTGAAGAATGGCAGCATAAGTGGAATTTCCAAAAAGAAATCCTCCAAAAAAGGAATTCCTTCCATAAAACCCAAGTGGCAATAGTCCTTATGATAAATCTGTTAAAAATATGAAACTAAGGAGGAAAGAGAAGAGAGCAAAACAAACCATTTTTTGAGGGTTAGGGGGTCTAACGCCGCTGCTGCAGAGGTTTAATTGGCGTTTCAAATATATATATATATATATATATATATATATATATATATATATATATATATATATATATACGCGGCTGATTATATAAGTTTCCAGACTTTTTTCGTATGGGCACTTTTATTGGTAGTACACACATGAAACTCTAGTCCCCTTTGAAGTAATCTCCTCCTTCTGCAATGCACTTGTACCGTTAGAACAACTTCTGGAAGGCCCCATGGAAGTCCTCTTGTGTGAGCGTGTCAATGACCTTCGTCACAGCGTCTTTCATCTCCTCAATTATCTCATAATGATAGCCTCTGAGTTTAGGGAATAACAGGTCTGGACTATAGGGAAGGTGAGGAATTGTCTTGATGCCCATCTTGGTCAAAGTCTCTGACAAGGATGGAGTTGTGCACTGGTTGATGAGACACTGCTTCCTAGGTAGGTAAACTTATCTACTAATTTCAGAGAGCTACCGTTTAGTGTGGAGATATCGTTTCTTTGATTCAGGCACATATATTCCGTCTTGTGTGCATTGGCATGGAGGCCTATGAACGTTTTTAATTACCTGTGGTAGATTCTAAGAATATGTTGACAATGATGGTAAACTGGTACAGTCGATTTGAAATTATATCATAAATGTGCTCCCATAAAAGTAATAATATTTTTAATCACTCTGCATATATGATTACAGTTTATAAAATATTTTGTTATAAAATGTGTATTCATTCAGAATAAAAGAGTAAACGAAATAAAAATGAAAAAAACAAAACAATTGTAACTGGCGTAAAATAATCATACTAAAAGTGAATATACAGAAAATCGTAGAAGAGTGATTTCGAGAAAACGAAGAATGCAAAATTAAAGAAAATGATTATACCCCTGGGGTTTGAGCACTCTCGGGAATGAATGAGCCATTGCCACTAGCGTAATGCAAAGGTTTTCTAATGAATAGAGCACTCGGTAGCCGTTAAGCATATATAAAATCCCTTCGCTTACGCTGAGTATGTTGGTGGCAGTGCGATAGAATATCTGGTTGGCGAAAACTCAGCCAGGTTTCGATCCCAGCTTCAAGTATCTCTTGTGTCTAGCCATAGTCTTTCAGCGGATGACAATATACAGGGCTCATTGAATAAGTTTCTAGACTTTTTTCGTATGGGCACTTTTATTGATAGTACACACATGAAACTCTAGTCCCCTTCGGAGTAATTTCCTCCGGCTGCAATGCACTTGTTGTACAGTTCCATAACGGCACAACATCTTTCATCTCTTCAATTGTCTCATAACGACAGCCTCTAAGTTTTTCCTGGAGCTTAGAGAATAACCAAAAGTCACAGGGAGTAAGATCTAGACTATAGGGAGGGTGAGTAACTGTCTTGATGCCCATCTTGGTAAAATAGTCTATGACAAGGATGGAGTTGTGGACTGGTGCATTGTCCTGGTGGAAATGCCACTGACCTGGTTTGAAGAGTGCTGACCTCTTCCAACGGAATCTCTTCCTGAACTCCCTTAAAACCTCATCATTGTATTCCTTGTTGACTGTCTGTCCAGTGGGAACCCAGTGCATGTAGATCATGCCAGTACTATAAAAAAGGGGATCATCAAAGGTTTGTGGGTGGATTTGCTCTGTCTGGCCTTCTTGCGTCTGGGAAAGCCAGCATGCTTCCACAGAGAACTCTGTCTCTTGGTCTCTGGGTCATAGCAATAGATCCAACTTTCATCGCATATCACCAGAACATCAAGAACTGCGGGGTCTGAATTGATCAACTCGACCATCTCCCGCTGTCATTACAATGTCCTTCTTTTTGATCTTCTCTGAGCACCCGTGTGACAAACTTCACGCAAATCTTCCGCATCTTCAGTTCCTCGCGAATTATTGAGTGTACAGTTCCTACACTGACATCAAACTGTGCACTTATTGTCTCTATAGCCACACGGCGGTCCTTATCCATGAAATTCTTTATTTGGTCAATCAACTCTCATCATCCCTCACAGACTCCTTGCCTTCCTTGAATCTCTTATGCCACTCAGAAACTGATGCTCGATTTATGCAAGATGGTCGAAAAGCAGTCTAAAGCATTCCATACGTTTCTGTGGCATTTTTTCCAAGTTTAAAACAGAATTTTATTGCATATCGTTCTTCTAAAGTGTCCTAACGTCCAGATTGCATTTTTGAAATTCACCAGCTGTGACAATCAGGTTTTAGTAGGGTGCATTCCAATTCCTGCTGTAGCTGTTCAGTTGAACCTGAAATCATAAGAATTGGTCAGTCATCTCATAAGATGTATAGCAATAATATACTGAATTTTCAAGTGTCTACCACAATTTTAAATGCCTGTAACCGAAAAATCTGGAAAATTATTGAAGGCATATCGTAAAAAAATATATATATATATATATATATATATATATATATATATATATATATATATATATATATAATTGTGCTAAAAGCAGAGTTTATCTTGACTCTCAACATTTGTACTTATCATCCATTGCTTCCAGTGTTAGCAGGGTGGATGCTAGATTCAAGTCTTTGCTTATCTGCCAAGATAGTAGTGTCTATACGAAGGAATCCGTGATAGAACGTTGTATGTGAATTCGTGTTTACTTCACCAGCCGTGACTAGCATGTCTTGTTTGTCTTAATTGGATGGTTTGTGAATACAAATCAAGTTCTCCCCCCCCATATATATATATATATATATATATTATGACAGTGTTGGTTGTCACTAAATCACTATGTGTGTTTGTGTCGAACCAAGGAGAGTGCTCCATATTTAGGATAGAGCTATTATATAATGATAATAAATAAATATATATCAATGAAAAAATCATTTTCTTAATTGCCTGATGATTGCTCTTTTGCAATAAACTCCATGAAACCCAGGTGTCGTAGTCTAAATTCTATGAATTAATATATATATATAGCTTGAAATATTGATCGATCCAACCAACTTTACTATAATCAAAAAATTCTCTACAATCACTATATTGTAATGATTGGCAGTCTTTATTTACAAAATGTATTAAAAAACATGTGTTTATATTTCAGATATTTGTGATGTGAAAGAGTGTGTTAAAAAACTCAAACTCGTGATATTTCATAACTTTTAGGTCTTCACAAATTAATAGTTCAGTGTTATTGACTTCAAACCAAGACTATAAGACAGTTTTATCAATCTTCATGAGAATAGTTTTATATATATATATATATATATATATATATATATATATATATATATGTGTGTGTGTGTGTGTGTGTGTGTGAATATTTAACACTAATTAGCATACACAAAAGTTACTTGATATACTGGGATGCCGAGACAAGAACATACGTAGGTATAATTTTTTCTTCCAGTATATCTAGGTTCAATTATATTCAAATGTATTTGTTGTCGAGTATTGTCACATGGAAATGAAATATATACTTTTAGCAAACCATTATTCTTAAAATTTTGTGATTTCTCGCCTCTGGCAAAATTATACTCTGTCAACTTTCTAAAAACCATAATAATATCGTGTAGTTCCAAATTTGGCGGAGAAAAGTAGGTATCATTTTCTTGTACACGACAAATGTATGCATTAGTGTATTCGTACATGGATTAAATTTCAACGAGATGTTACGAGATCCATATTTAGATAAAGTCATATACATTTGCACTCATTTACCTGAAAAAATCATCATGCATACCCTTATATATAAACTTATCGATAGAATCGTACCAATAAGCACAAAGATCTATCTATCTATCTATCTATCTGTTTACATTTCTCGAGGTATATTTGCATTTATCTATGTAGATGGAAGTATACTATTAACAGTGCTGAAATAGTTGAAGTGAATTTAATTTTGCAGATAGTATTTGTGGAGTACCCCATTATTGCCATTACTCCCAGGTCGACACCGATAGGGGGTGCAAATACCTATTAGGGTCCCATCTATAGGTTGAATCGATTTGTTTGAAAACTATTTATATTTGATTGGACTGTGTGCAAAAAGTCTCTGAAGGACATCTACTCAACAAATGTAAAAAGCAGTTTCCACGCCTCAAGATATAAAATAACCAATATTTCCCTTAGGAAAGGCATTGATTCATCTTTTTCTCTATTTCCGTGTAGGAGTAAAATTGCAGAGAAAAGTCTATGAGAAAGAAAAATCAAAATTCACACCGCTGCTATCTTTCAGTCATACTTATATTTCGGAAAGGCTTCTAAGGTATACTATGAGCGAAAAGGAGGTGCCCGTGGTGTAATTGTTATCGTCGTAGGAAATGAACACGGCGACACGAGTTCAAATCCTGGACGAAACTCATTGCATTTCACATAGCACTAATACCCTTGGGAAAGGTATGAATCCAATTATTCTCCCTCCAGCTATGGGTAAATAGTAGGGCATACTAGGTTCTTCAGCCTTGATTAGGCAACTAGACTAGGAGAAGGAAAACTGAATTCAAACCTGTTAAACTCCGCTTAAAAATTGACCTTGTGTCATATCCTGCCCGAGCGGGAGGGGTTGGTAAATAGGACTATGAGCGAAAAGTTTAGAGCTCTATTTCCTAAGACATTCCGTCGTTGACTTCGACTTTTCTCGAACAATAATTGCGAAGACGATTGTGACAACTTGTATTAACCGTCAACTCTTTTTGGGCGAGTAAAACTTACTGCATAGGCAACAGGCTGTCTTCATTCAAGCTTTTCAGGCACATTTCTATTGTCTCATAAGATAGTCGAATGGCAGATGCGGATCTATCTATCTATCTATCTGTGATTCCTTTGGCTATCGGTTCGGGTCAGCAGTTTAAAAGAAATAACCCGTTGAAATTGAACTGGGAACAAGGTATATTGACTTTTCAATGACGTTATCATCTCGTCATACAGTTAAGACTGACATCACTGAATTAAAAATTCCTTTTCCATTATCTTGTACACTCACTTCGTTTACGCTCAGAATAATGTCATTCACATTCAATGTAATTCAAATCTTCCGAATCTTATGAATTAACACTTCGTCACCGGAAAGCTGGGAATATAGAATAGGATTATATAAAGAGACGACATGTAGATCAAGTATTTCAAAGATGTGATGGAAAACCAACAAAATCTTATGGTATCGTAAGTTACTGCTAGCACCATCTGCGTTTATGATAAAAAGACTTTAGTGCCGAAACCATGCTTATATATATATACCAACATCAACATCATCCTCATCAAGTTATACTGACAGTACGGAGTTTCCTGACACTCAATCACCATCCATCATCCATCGCTCTTTGTAGCTTCTCTAGACTGCATCTTGTATCCGCTCAGGGCTGATGTATGTCTTTGCTAGTCGACTTACACTGCCACGTCTATGTGTTGGTGTCCATAAGACAACGTCATTTATGAGTTAATTCTTGCTTCTCCAGCACTGGATGTATTGTTTGTTTTAAATTTTTGTGAGATAGGAGGTAAGTGATCGTACAGCTGTTGTTTTGGTATGGCTTCCAGGAATTGTACGTAGTTTTCTTGTGTAGTTTCCACCTCGCTTTTTTTGTGATCGTTTTCTTTTTAGCGTCCATGTGGTGCTTCCATATATGGACACAACTACAGCTAAGAAAAAAGCCTCTTTTATTTTAGTTTGTCAAAATCTGTAAGTTTGTGGAACGATTTCTCAGAAAACCGGTCACTTCTATCAAAATAACTTTCCCGACTTTCGGTCGGATACGATTGAAAATCAGATCATTATAAACGTTAGTTGCTATAGAAAAAGTGATATGCATCTATAATTCTTAGTGATGCCGTTTTCACCTTTCTTGGGGAATGATATAGTCGTTTGCCTCTTTCTCTATTGTCTTTATCTTATACTCAGCATTGCATAATCGAAGAAGTATGCTGTCCTATTTTCTTGTCTTCAAACTTCAGGAAGTATTTCTTCGACGCCTGCTGTTATTCCGCATTTTTTAATACTGTATCAAGTACTTATTTAGTAAACTGTCATATTTTTATATCTAGTTGACCATTAATTTTTTCGATAAGCTTATTTTTGATTTCAGGAATGTTTCCCTGTATATTCTTGAAATGTTCTTTCTATTTCAAAAGTCTCTCTTCGTGGCTGGCAGCTTTTAGGTTTGCTTACCTTCTGGTAACTTCATTTATTGTCTGACATGCTAATTGTGATTGTCTATTATCTATCGAGTTTATAATTTCATTAATTTTCTTCGATTTTTTCTAATTGTTCTTTTTCGTATGTCTTATTGAGTTTTCTCTGGACTTTCATAAGTTTCTGCACGTTAGTATTTGTTGAGTTTCTTTTATTAAGTAAGGATGATTTTTCTCGTCATCTCGTTTTTACCTAACAGCTATTGACTCTCAGGAAACAATACACTTGGCTCTTGGTTTGGTTTATATGCTGTCTTCTTCTGCTTGTATATGGGCGGTTGTTAACTTTTCATATTTCTCATTCGCAGTATGTCTTTCAGATGCCTCCTGAAAAGTAGCAAATTTATTTCCGACAGTTATCCTCTATTCATTGCTTATATAACTATTGTTAAGAGAGGGCAAGTCATTACGTGTGGTCTTATTTTCTTATTTCTGTGTCGACTCAGTCGTATCTTTGTCGAGGCGAATCAGTGACTGAAAGATACTCCTTCAAAAATGGATTAGTAATTTACTAAGCATTTTGCTTAGATGTAGCACAAAGCCGAATGAATGGGGCACCCTGTGAGACTCAAATTCATTCGTTATGGTTTTATAGTCTAGCTTTCAAACCATTACACCACCCAAGTTGCCTCCTTCAGAAGTGGAGTATGTTTCACAGTTTTAAGCGTTATTAAACCACTTCCTATTCTTAAGTTATTGGGGTCTGTGTATGATCATAGTTTTCCCTATTTTGAAATCTAGTGTTTAGGCATGCAAGACCTAGACACTTAGTGAAAAATCTAGATATTAACGAGTTCTCATTGGCAAATTGTGTAAGCAAAATGTGAGATTTCCGTCTCTGCCAATCTGATCATTGATGTTTCCATCAACAATCAGAACGTTGTGTTTTGGAAAGTGTCGAACAAAGGAAGATAGCTGGTCATAGAGAGTATGATATTTGCTTCTTATCTGGCATTATTGGAATTATAGCAAGAGACTTATTTGTGCAAAGGTTGGCATCAAAAGTAGCACACAAAAATCTCGGTTTGGTTCTGTAGATGCTATTTAGTGATCTTCAGGCACGGGGACTGAGAAGCATTCCTACATCTACTATGGCGGAGTTTTTCTACGCGCATGCCGAGACAAATGTCCAGCTATTACGAGTATCATGGTATTTTAATTCTAGTTTACTTCATTTTTCTAATAAAAGTTGTGTTGCAATTTCAATTTTGATCACAGATTTTCAGTATTGTTAATTGTGGTATTGAGTAATAATTAATGATATCCGTTTTGTTTTTATGCTTTAATTGAAATGATAAATTACTCTTTCACTTGGACTTGGAATATTCTTATTGCATCCCTTGCAGAGCAATAAGACCCCTACTCCGAAAAAAAAGAAGTGTCTTGGGTATGTCATTTAAATCCTTCCAATAACGAGGCTCCAGTTTTGAAAATCTGGGGAGTGTAGAGTAACTCTTCATTACTCCTTGGTCCACTCTGACCCGGGGTGGTAGTACCTGTTTGGATGCTATCTATAAGTCAAATAAATCTATTTGTAAAATATTTGATAAGTTTGTATGAAAAAAAAGCTCTTAGAAACAACTACACAAAAATGTTACCATTAACATACAAGGAACGCGATTCCCTAACCTCTTGATATGAAATAACCCTAAACGGGTTGGCATGAGATTTAAATCAAACGGTATTTAGATTCTAAAATTCTGTTATTTTTGCTTTAGAAGAAAACATTTTTTTTTATAAAATGAATTGTTCGAATTGAACATGTGAGTAATATTGCATACAAGAATTTGTCACGCGATCGCCAAAGAAAGTTTAGCATTTGGGAATTGACTAGACCTCAGTAAAGTCTCTTTTTAAATTTTTTTTACTAATCGCCGAAGACATTTATATAAAATAATTCATTTATTCAAAATTCTAACGCTGGATATATAAGTAAAAATTGTATACTTTAATATGTTGTTTTCTTTTAAAATCTTTTTATCTCTTTCCTACGTGGACAATTAAGTTGTCCCAACAAAAAATGAAGAACAACAATCTAAGTTAACAGAAATTACTTGCGGTTGTCGACGATACTGGGGACAGGATTTAAATTTGAGAAAATGAAGAGAAAAATAAACTAAAATTCGCTAGGATTAAAACCTGTTAATCCTTCTGATTTTTTCTTTTAAACTTTTAACATTTCCGTAAGACGCTTGCTGACGCCAATGTTCAAATGTAATGTACTTGGCGGGCATATTTGGTTTTAAAAATAATTTTAGTCTTCTTCTTATTTCTTACCAATTTTAATACCTTTTATCCTCCTCCTCCTCCTCTTCCTCCTTCTCCTCTTCCTTATCATCATCAATTTTTACCTATTCTTTCTCTTCCCTTTTTCCTGTTGCTTATTATTATCTTCAATGTTATATTTTTACTTAAAATGGATATTCACCAGATTTTCTTGATTTTCATATCCCTTTGTCCCTTATTTTATTTACTTCTTCTTTTGTATCTCTCTACATCAGATTTTTCTGTCATTTCAGAGTTCTGTTCATTCTGACGCTCATATTTATTTATTATTTGTTTGCACTTTTTTCTATTTTATTGCAAAAATACATTACTATTTTCTCTTTCTTTCTTTATTTCTTTATTTCTTTCTTTCTTAATCTTTTTTTTGTTTGTTTGTAAAATACACCGACAGCATCTCTGCAGATGGATATTACCCCCCCCCTCCGACAGATTTATCCTGTATTGACACTAAACAGTATGAGGGTGATATTTCAGTTACACTGGAGCTTTGGGAAATTCAGAGTAGCCATTCATTGATATCGTTTCCTGGTCCACTCTTTACCGGAGTGGTAGCACCTCATAGGATTCTAACTATGTGTCAATTAAAACAGTTTGATATTTAAATGTTTAAAGTTAATTGAGTTGTTAGAAATAGAACTGTTTAATAATTTAAATGTGTGTTAACAAATAACTGATATTTTATTGAATTGCTGCAGATACATAACAATAGATGAAACTATTTAACTTTGTTGACTTATGTTTACAAATCTTATATATCTTATGTATATCAATAAACCGGCTGAGGCATTAAATAACTAGCAATGGTTGATATGCCATAAAACCAAATCAGACATTTTTGCCAGTGTTTTCCAGATTTTCTTTATTATTTTCTCCTTGCTTCTGATTCTTACATTTTTTCTTGATTTTTCTTTTCACTTCTCATTCATTCATTCTTTCTTTCTTTCTTTTTGCTTCGTATTTTCTTTCTTGTTTGTTTGTTTGTTTGTTTGTTTATTTATTTTTACATCGCTTCTTATTCCTCTTTCTTTCTTTCTTTCTTTCTTTCTTTCTTTCTTTCTTTACGACTTTCCTTACTTCCTTCTCGATCCCGTGTCTCGTTAATTCCATCTTATAATACTATCATTTTCTTCTCGCTTAAATCCTTTTCCTCATATTTTTTAACTCACCTGCTGATAATCATCAAAGGGACTAAAACGATGCCGGTAGTGTTGCATTATGCACTGATTAGAATTCCTGGGCAGCTTCAGACTCACTTCAAAGGGAGATAATTAGGCATAGAATATACAAGTAAGGAAGTCCTGTCACTAATCCTGATCGTCTTCTTGCATAGAAGTCGTTAAACAAGTGACAATGAGTTGCTTGTAATGAAATTGTCACAGCAAGTCGAACTTCATTTACGTTTGATTTTTATACAGTTTTCTATGTATGTATGTATGTATGTATGTATGTATGTATGTATGTATGTGTCGTTATGGTTACCAAACCAGATCTGTTGTTCGGCAAATGTAAAACTTTCTTTTAAACTTACTACTCTCCATGTATCTCACTAACTTCTGGAGATGATAACATACAGTTAATGTAACAACCAATTGTCTTTGCAGTGGTTGTCACTGGGTCACAGCCATAAATACTTTGAGCATACAGTGTATGGCACAGGCGCAAACAACCCTTTCTATTGTCACTATCAATATTCAATTATTTCTTCCCACACATCTTTGTCATCTTTCGGAGTAAAGGTAATCCATATATCTTCCTATATAACCCTAACTTATCTAAGTCTGTACCCTATTTTAAAATTATTACTATTACATATGATATCTAGTATTCGTATCAAATCGAAATGATTTGCGCAGGGTTTTATGATATCAAGTATTCTTATCTAATATAAATGATTTATAAACAGATCTATTTGACCTGTAGATGGGACCCTAATAAGTACTACCAGAACAGGTAAGACCTTGGAGTAATGATAATGAAGGGACACTACATACTCCCCATATCCTACAACTAGAGTCCTACTACCAGATGCAGTTAAGTATTATACCCAGAACACAAAATTTGGGGGAGGGATACAACCTACTTATTGTAAGCCTCACTGGCAGGGCCGTATAGATAGCTTGATTGATAAATCAAAAGTATTTTCCAAAAGTCTGCTTTAGGTACACATTTAAAAGCTATGAATTTACTATACTTTTGCTTTGGATTGGTTTCTTTGTTTTTAATGGCATATCAATCTTTGAGGGTTATATAATGCCAAGCCAACTTTGCAGAAGAACGGCCGTGATACTAATTTTACCCAAAACTGAGAAGAAAGAGAGATTTATATCTTTTCCAAAGTTAATAGTTCTAACTTGAATGTTTTTGTGCAATTGGACCAATTCGAAACCTCAGTTCAGCACTTTAGCCATTAAACCACGGAAACTCCCCGTTATATTTTTGAAATGATATCATTGTCAGCTTTGCTGTTATTATTGTGATGTCATTTATCATTTATTGTGATGTCATTTATCATTTATTGTGATGTCATTTATCATTTATTGTGATGTCATTTATCATTTATTGTGAGGTCATTTATCATTTATTGTGATGTCATTTATCATTTATTGTGATGTCATTTATCATTTATTGTGATGTCATTTATCATTTATTGTGATGTCATTTATCATTTATTGTGATGTCATTTATCATTTATTGTGATGTCATTTATCATTTATTGTTATGTCATTTATCATTTATTGTTATGTCATTTATCATTTATTGTTATGTCATTTATCATTTATTGTGATGTCATTTATCATTTATTGTGATGTCATTTATCATTTATTGTGATGTCATTTATCATTTATTGTTATGTCATTTATCATTTATTGTGATGTCATTTATCATTTATTGTAATGTCATTTATCATTTATTGTGATGTCATTTATCATTTATTGTGATGTCATTTATCATTTATTGTGATGTCATTTATCATTTATTGTGATGTCATTTATCATTTATTGTTATGTCATTTATCATTTATTGTTATGTCATTTATCATTTATTGTGATGTCATTTATCATTTATTGTGATGTCATTTATCATTTATTGTTATGTCATTTATCATTTATTGTGATGTCATTCATCATTTATTGTGATGTCATTTATCATTTATTGTTATGTCATTTATCATTTATTGTGATGTCATTTATTATTTATTGTGATGTCATTTATCATTTATTGTGATGTCATTTATCATTTATTGTTATGTCATTTATCATTTATTGTGATGTCATTCATCATTTATTGTGATGTCATTTATCATTTATTGTGATGTCATTTATCATTTATTGTTATGTCATTTATCATTTATTGTGATGTCATTTATCATTTATTGTGATGTCATATATCATTTATTGTTATGTCATTTATCATTTATTGTTATGTCATTTATCATTTATTGTGATGTCATTTATCATTTATTGTGATGTCATTTATCATTTATTGTGATGCCATTTATCATTTATTGTGATGTCATTTATCATTTATTGTGATGTCATTTATCATTTATTGTGATGTCAATTATCATTTATTGTGATGTCATTTATCATTTATTGTGATGTCATTTATCATTTATTGTGATGTCATTTATCATTTATTGTTATGTCATTTATCATTTATTGTTATGTCATTTATCATTTATTGTGATGTCATTTATCATTTATTGTGATGTCATTTATCATTTATTGTGATGTCATTTATCATTTATTGTTATGTCATTTATCATTTATTGTTATGTCATTTATCATTTATTGTGATGTCATTTATCATTTATTGTGATGTCATTTATCATTTATTGTGATGTCATTTATCATTTATTGTGATGTCATTTATCATTTATTGTGATGCCATTTATCATTTATTGTGATGTCATTTATCATTTATTGTGATGTCATTTATCATTTATTGTGATGTCATTTATCATTTATTGTTATGTCATTTATCATTTATTGTTATGTCATTTATCATTTATTGTTATGTCATTTATCATTTATTGTTATGTCATTTATCATTTATTGTTATGTCATTTATCATTTATTGTGATGTCATTTATCATTTATTGTTAGTTCATTTATCATTTATTGTTATGTAATTTATCATTTATTGTGATGTCATTTATCATTTATTGTGATGTCATTTATCATTTATTGTTATGTCATTTATCATTTATTGTGATGTCATTTATCATTTATTGTTATGTCATTTATCATTTATTGTTAGTTCATTTATCATTTATTGTGATGTCATTTATCATTTATTGTTATGTCATTTATCATTTATTGTGATGTCATTTATCATTTATTGTGATGTCATTTATCATTTATTGTTATGTCATTTATCATTTATTGTTATGTCATTTATCATTTATTGTTATGTCATTTATCATTTATTGTTAGTTCATTTATCATTTATTGTTATGTCATTTATCATTTATTGTTATGTCATTTATCATTTATTGTGATGCCATTTATCATTTATTGTGATGTCATTTATCATTTATTGTGATGTCATTTATCATTTATTGTGATGTCAATTATCATTTATTGTGATGTCATTTATCATTTATTGTGATGTCATTTATCATTTATTGTGATGTCATTTATCATTTATTGTGATGTCATTTATCATTTATTGTGATGTCATTTATCATTTATTGTTATGTCATTTATCATTTATTGTTATGTAATTTATCATTTATTGTGATGTCATTTATCATTTATTGTTATGTCATTTATCATTTATTGTTATGTCATTTATCATTTATTGTGATGTCATTTATCATTTATTGTGATGTCATTTATCATTTATTGTGATGTCATTTATCATTTATTCTTATGTCATTTATCATTTATTGTGATGTCATTTATCATTTATTGTGATGTCATTTATCATTTATTGTTATGTCATTTATCATTTATTGTGATGCCATTTATCATTTATTTTGATGTCATTTATCATTTATTGTGATGTCATTTATCATTTATTGTGATGTCATTTATCATTTATTGTGATGTCATTTATCATTTATTGTGATGTCATTTATCATTTATTGTTATGTCATTTATCATTTATTGTGATGTCATTTATCATTTATTGTGATGTCATTTATCATTTATTGTGATGTCATTTATCATTTATTGTTATGTCATTTATCATTTATTGTGATGTCATTTATCATTTATTGATATGTCATTTATCATTTATTGTGATGTCATTTATCATTTATTCTTATGTCATTTATCATTTATTGTGATGTCATTTATCATTTATTGTGATGTCATTTATCATTTATTGTGATGTCATTTATCATTTATTGTTATGTCATTTATCATTTATTGTTATGCCATTTATCATTTATTGTGATGTCATTTATCATTTATTGTGATGTCATTTATCATTTATTGTGATGTCATTTATCATTTATTGTGATGTCATTTATCATTTATTGTGATGTCATTTATCATTTATTGTTATGTCATTTATCATTTATTGTGATGCCATTTATCATTTATTGTGATGTCATTTATCATTTATTGTGATGTCATTTATCATTTATTGTGATGTCATTTATCATTTATTGTGATGTCATTTATCATTTATTGTTATGTCATTTATCATTTATTGTGATGTCATTTATCATTTATTGTGATGTCATTTATCATTTATTGTTATGTCATTTATCATTTATTGTTATGTCATTTATCATTTATTGTGATGTCATTTATCATTTATTGTGATGTCATTTATCATTTATTGTGATGTCATTTATCATTTATTGTTATGTCATTTATCATTTATTGTTATGTAATTTATCATTTATTGTTATGTCATTTATCATTTATTGTTATGTCATTTATCATTTATTGTGATGTCATTTATCATTTATTGTTATGTCATTTATCATTTATTGTGATGTCATTTATCATTTATTGTGATGTCATTTATCATTTATTGTTATGTCATTTATCATTTATTGTGATGTCATTTATCATTTATTGTTATGTCATTTATCATTTATTGTGATGTCATTTATCATTTATTGTGATGTCATTTATCATTTATTGTGATGTCATTTATCATTTATTGTGATGCCATTTATCATTTATTTTGATGTCATTTATCATTTATTGTGATGTCATTTATCATTTATTGTTATGTCATTTATCATTTATTGTTATGTCATTTATCATTTATTGTGATGCCATTTATCATTTATTTTGATGTCATTTATCATTTATTGTGATGTCATTTATCATTTATTGTGATGTCATTTATCATTTATTGTTATGTCATTTATCATTTATTGTTATGTCATTTATCATTTATTGTGATGTCATTTATCATTTATTGTTATGTCATTTATCATTTATTGTGATGTCATTTATCATTTATTGTGATGTCATTTATCATTTATTGTGATGTCATTTATCATTTATTGTTATGTCATTTATCATTTATTGTTATGTCATTTATCATTTATTGTTATGTCATTTATCATTTATTGTGATGTCATTTATCATTTATTGTTATGTCATTTATCATTTATTGTGATGTCATTTATCATTTATTGTGATGTCATTTATCATTTATTGTGATGTCATTTATCATTTATTGTGATGTCATTTATCATTTATTGTGATGCCATTTATCATTTATTGTGATGTCATTTATCATTTATTGTGATGTCATTTATCATTTATTGTGATGTCAATTATCATTTATTGTGATGTCATTTATCATTTATTGTGATGTCATTTATCATTTATTGTGATGTCATTTATCATTTATTGTGATGTCATTTATCATTTATTGTTATGTCATTTATCATTTATTGTTATGTCATTTATCATTTATTGTGATGTCATTTATCATTTATTGTGATGTCATTTATCATTTATTGTGATGTCATTTATCATTTATCACGAACAAACAACGGAGTCATATGATAACTTGAAAAAGATCTTGATAGTTTTTTTAAAACTATTCTAAAACTACATAGTTTTGATGAATGTTGATAACAGTGAAGATGAATATCAAATAGTAAACATTCTGTAATTTAGCCCAGTAGTTTGTCTCATGTTGTGGCCCCCACCCAAAAATTAAAAAAGGCAAAACATGAATAGTACAAGCTTTCGTAATTGTGAAAAGAAAAGAAATACATTCCCTGTGTTCTGTTTCTTATTTTCCTTCCACCCATACGGTGGAAAGCTTCCAATAAATCCCACATAATGATAATGGCCAGTTAAAGAGACTTGGATACCAGAAAAAAATCTTTACTCAATTACTTAATATGCGACATCACCGGTTCCTTTTTCGTCATAGACTATAAACTCTTTAAATACTATTTTAAAAACTTTATAAAAAAAACTTTTCTAAGATCGAAACTAGTTGAGAACAATCAGAAAATAATACAAAAGAAACAACCTTCTTTCGTTAATTCAAAATTTAATTTCATTTGGTCACATTTCGCGAGAATATTTTGATCAGCCTATGAACTTTTACACTAATCATTTCTTTGAGATAAGAATACTTGATATCATATAACCTGAGGTAAAAATCTCTTAAGAAACATCACAGAAAATTCAAACATAGGATTACATTGTAGGTAATTTCATAACCTGGCATAAAATAAAATCACCCGGTTTGACATGTCGTGAAAATCACTCCAATTTTCAGTCATATCTATGGAGCTTTCACTGTCTATCTGTCTGAATACTGCTTGATGTCTAAGAGAGCTGCATCTTTCCAATGGATATTTATTGTGTTTAGACTTTATCCACTTTTAGACGTCCCTATTTCAAGGTAAGCAGGCTTCTACAACAAATACACTTCGCTCATAGACGCCATCGGTATTGATATATTATCCAATCAGATCATAAGTGCATAAAAAGCTGTATCAAAGTCGATACTGACTACGTGGAAAGTATTATAGTAGTTCTGGTAACATATGCACAATGCTTTATAAATGTTTTATTAAAATATCTATTTATTTTTTTTAAAGTTGATTGATAGTTAATTCGATTCTTATTCTATATCCCCACCAAAATGTAAAATCATTTCATTTAAAGCAGATTAAAGTCATTGTACACAAGCAGATCAAGATTACAAAGGAATTTTCATGAACGAATTGTTTACTCATAGTTTTTCACATAAGCGTTAGCTGATGGTCTCTCACTGATGTTTGAGTGACAGCAATTCTCCTCAAGTATGCCTAAAACACCTAATGCTACTACAGCCCCCCCCCCGAGAAAGGGAAAAAGAAAAAAAAGAAAAAAAAAAAGAAATGAAATGAATTCTCCACACCCCAGTAGACCGCCTCCAAAGCTACCTAAAATTTCAGTAGTAAATAAAAGTCAAAACGAAGAAGAAGCATTTGAACTCAGGAGCTAACTGGAAGAAATATATCAATATTGGTCAGTATGTCTTTAAGTCCTATCAATTTAAAATGCTGAATTTTACAAAATGTTATGCTGTATTTTGTTTGTGAAATAATGCCTAAACTATGCGTTTTAAATGTAAAGACACGCTTACTCTACTATAAAGCCAAATTTATGTTAGTCTTTCCAAAAGTCAGCGAACAAGGCAGAATGTTTTTGAATCTCTTCTATCGAATAATTTAAAAATACGTAAAGAAAGCCCTAACATTAGTTTAGAAGAAAAAGAAAAAGCCTAAAACACCTAATGCTACCACAGCCCCCCCCAAGAGGGGAAAAAAAATTTAAGCTCTATAATTCCTGAAGCCCGCCAGATTCCCAACTGTAGTAAAAATAAAAATAAAAATAAGATAAATAAAAAGCCTAGGAAAAGTCCCAATACAGCCAAAAAGAAAAGCGAAAGTCAGTACCAGTGTAAGTCATACAAAAGTCCCTTAATGTTGGACTTAAAACTTAAACCAAAATTACCCCCACCTTTTTTTTTTTTTTTTTTGGCGTACACATGGGAAGCAGCATGATGTACGTAAAGGTATTTGAATAAACCCATGGACGACCAAACTCAATACCTAAACGGGTCCTGGACGTGAGTTTGACGACTCTACGCTCAGGATCGTTAGTTCGATCGGGGAACTACTGCTGCTCCTCTATAAGAGTGGCTTCTATAGAAGAGAATAAAACAGCCATCGAAAGATAACCATGACCAACACTCAAACCACTTACACAAACCACATCGCTCTTCGCGCGGGTAAAAAAGGGGCGCGTCCTGCTGAGGTTGGAGCCCTGGCCTCAGTGTTCGAAAAATCAGCTACAGAGCTCAAACAATCAAAACTACTAAAATGCAAGCAAACACTACAAATAGCCACATTTAATGTAAGAACCTTAAATAGAATAGGACAACTCCCAGAGCTAATCGCATCGGCCGAAGAACATAAGATAGACATAATATGCATACAAGAACACAGATACACGCACACCGAAGATATCAAATATCACGAAACTGGCAATGGCTGGTCGCTCGCCACTGTATCCGCATGGAAAAACTCTGTCAACGCCGCAGTAGGAGGGGTAGAATTACTTATAGGACCTAGAGCATTAAAAACGCTTAATAGCGTTGAGAAAATACAACCTAGAATGATGGCAGCTACATTTAACGGAAACCCCAGAGCAACAATCATCTCATGCTACAGCCCCACCAATGTTAGGGAAGAAACTGAACTAGTCACCTTCTACGATGAGTTATCCTCATTAGTGCGTAGCATCCCGAAACACAACATGTTAGTCATTGGCGGAGACATGAATGCCCAAATCGGGAAAAACGGAAACAACAAATACAGCCTCCACAACACGTCAAATAGGAATGGGCAACATCTAACAAATTTCATGATAGAAAATAGATTAGCATGCCTCAATACAAACTACCAAAAAAGAGAGGGCAAACTATGGACATACACGTACGCAAACAATACTAAAGCTCAGATAGACTACGTCCTTATAAACAAGAAATGGAAAAATAGTGCACTGAATTGCGAGGCATACTCCTCTTTTGATGGTGTGTCCACCGATCACCGAATAGTCACGGCGAAAATACGGTTAAGCCTACGAAAAAACGCCAAACGAACAGCGACCACCAAACACTATGACTGGGCCCTATTAAACAACAAAGATATAAGAGATAAATACGTATAAGAATTAAGAAACAGATTCGAAACACTACAAGAAAAGACGGAAAAAAGTACACCAAACGACGAATATGAAAATTTCGTCAATGCACACCTCGAGGCAGCAGCAAAATACATTCCAACAAAAATTAAAACTAAATATAGAGTCCCATGGGAAACTTTAGCGGTAAGAGAAAAACGTGCACTAGTGAAAATAGCCTCCAAAAACTATCGAAAAAAACCAACAAACACAAATGCCTTAAAACTAAAAACGGCACAATATCAATTAGCAGGCATATATATAAAGAACAGACAGAATACATTCAAAATCAGATAGATAAGATTAGAGACTCGGTGGAAGATAGACAATCTAGAATAGCCTGACAAACAATAAACGAAGTGAGCAGAAGAAAGAACACAGCCAAAGCAAAACTTAAAGCAGCAAACCAACAAGAAAGAATAAAACTGTGGAAACAGCACTTCGAAAACTTACTTGGAAACCCACCAAAAATAACGCATGAATCAATCACCAGAATAATTAGCAAACAATTAGACATTAAACTAGGACCATTCACACAAGAAGAACTCGACTCGGTTCTCAGAAAAATTAACAATAGGAAAGCTGCAGGGCTGGACGAAATCCCCCCGGAAGTATGGAAGACCAGACAATTCGACGACATACTGCTCCGACACTGCAACGCAGTATACAATCAAAATCCGATAGATAGATGGATGAAGGGATGCATACTCCCCTTCCCTAAAAAGGGGGACCGCGGATTAGCCAAAAACTACCGAGGCATAACACTTACATCCATAGCTGCCAAAATTTACAATGCCCTACTACGAAACCGAATAGAACCCAAAATCGACAACATACTTAGAAAAAACCAAAATGGCTTCCGAAGAAATAGATCCACGACCTCACAAATATTAACCATCCGCAGAATCCTCGAAGGTGTACGGGCAAAGAACCTACAAGCGACATTAATATTTGTCGACTTTACCAAGGCTTTCGACTCCATTCACAGAGGAAAGATGGAACAAATCCTACTAGCGTACGGCATACCTAAAGAAACCGTAGCGGCAATAACGATTCTCTATAGAAACACTAAAGTAAAAGTACGATCACCGGATGGAGACACAGAATACTTTGACATTGTAGCAGGAGTACTACAAGGGGACACGCTGGCCCCGTACCTCTTTATCATTTGTCTAGACTACGTACTTAGAACATCGATTTCCAAAATCAAAGAGAATGGCTTCGAACTGACGAAGAAAAGAAGCAGAAGATACCCCGCAACAACAATTACCGATGCCGACTACGCCGATGACATAGCGATACTGGCAAATACATCTGACCAAGCCGAAACACTTCTGCATAGTTTGGAACGAGCAGCAGCAAGCATAGGCCTCCATGTTAATGCACACAAAACGGAATATATGTGCTATAACCAAATGGGGGACATCTCCACTCTAGAAGGAACCCCACTTAAACTAGTAGACAAATTCACGTACCTAGGAAGCAGCGTCGAATCAACCGAAAAGGACATCGAAACGAGGTTAACGAAAGCATGGACAGCTATCAATAGGCTATCGATTATATGGAAATCAGACCTAACCGATAAAATGAAACGCAGTTTCTTCCAGGTAGCGATCACATCGATACTGCTATATGGATGCACTACATGGACGCTAACAAAACGACTGGAGAAGAAGCTAGATGGCAATTACACAAGAATGTTGCGTGCAATCCTGAACAAGTCCTGGCAGCAACACCCCACAAGACACCAACTGTACGGCCACCTGCCCCCTATCACGAAAACTATTCAAGTTAGACGAACCAGACATGCAGGACACTGCTGGAGAAGCAGAGATGAACTCATAAGAGATGTACTCTTATGGATCCCCACACATGGCCGCGCAAAAGCAGGACGACCAGCTCGAACGTACATTCAGCAGCTATGTGAGGATACGGGATGTTGTCCTGAAGACCTGCCTAGGGCGATGAACGATAGGGAAGAGTGGCAAGAGAGGGTCAGGGATATCCGTGCTACCAGCGCGAGATTATTATTATTATTATTATTATTATTTATTTATTTATTTACTTGCTTGTTATGACTATTTAGGCATCACTGCCTTTTCCTGTCTTCTCATAACAACCTTAGAAATATAATCTTTTCACAGAACATATAAACTATTGATACAATATCTATCAACGGATTAAATTCTGTAACCTAGCCCAGTCGGTTGCGGCTGATTGTATCTCTACAGAGAGGTAAGCTCTACTCCAACAAGTTTTCCGGATATGACACTTATCAATCAGATGGTGAGACTTCAGTAATGCTGGAGCTTTGGGGAATGCAGAGTGCCTCTTCCTTGCCATTGCTCCCAGGTCCCCTCGGACCTGGAGTGATAACACCTGATTCGGTCCTATCTATTATTCAAATAGAACTTTTACATTTAAACTAAGGACAAGCTAATGACTTATACTAAATTAAATTGTTTATTTAACAGTGTAAACAAATAACTGATATTTATTTGAATTGTTAGTGATGCATAGCAATACTCTGGATCATACAGCAGTGTGCAAAAGAATGAGCTTAGGCTGATGTAAAATATTAACAAAATGTTTTTGCAAATCATACATATTTGATATTGATGTGAACCCAAAGTCGGTACACAGAGGGAAAACACGGAATACGGTTTAGAGGTAAGAAAGATATATTAACAAAGGTTACAAAGGATAGTGTCCAATATTGGTAGTCGTACTACTGTACTACTGCTACTACTGCTACTGCTACCGTATTAGGATATTACTACACCAGTAAAATAGTGCTGGAAGAGTCCATGATGCAGGTAAGTTTCAGTCTCATAACACCCCACTTCCAAGAGTTTTCTTTTTTTTTTCTTGGCAAAAAAAAAAAAAAAAAAAAAAAAAACTTAATATTAATATTTCCTCCTCTTGGAATTTACGTCGAGTGGTTGCGTAAATTTTCTTATTCTTCCCGTGTGTCGTACTTCCGGAGAGATTTGAGGTGTGTCGAGATCGAAATGATCAAATATTGCGTCGATCGGCTCCTTGCAGGTATTTTTTGATGATTCCTCAGATTCATTCAAACGGCATTTCCTGAGCTGAATAATATGGCGTTTGTGGGTGTTTTTGGTCACTGGACAATATAGACCAGTTCGCCAATCCTTTGCTTGATGGTGCCTACTTCCCAGAATGTCATACTGCTTTTGTAGGCCTTGCAAAGAACTTTATCGCCAGGATAGAAATATTTCTTATGGGGCGAGACGGTTTTCTTGAACTTCGCTTACCGTGGAATGATTTTATCGAAGACGGACTTGACTTTTCTTGGGAACATTGTTTCTGATTTCGCAATTTCGTCCTTAGAGTTCAAATAATGGAGTCTTCAACAACTTCCGTATTTTTGGGAATAAGTCGCAATAAGCTGTCCGCGTTGCAAATATTTTTAGATATTAGGAACTCGATCTTGAAGTTGTAGTTTAAGAGAATCGTTCCTCAACGAAGTAGTCTATTTGCAGTATAGACTGGCAGACCTTTCTTGGGCCCAAAGATTGTTATTAGGGGTTTACGGTCTGTTTGTAGAATAAACCGTCTTCCATGTAGGTATTTGTGGAACTTTGTGATGGCGAATATTATTCCTAGAGCTTCTTTCTCTATTTGAGAATATTGCTACTCAGCAGGTAGCAGGGCTCGAGATGCGTGTGCCACAGCTTTTTGCGAACCATCTGGCAGTTTACGGAGAATGCAAACACCGGTGCCGTATGAGCTTGCATCACTTGCGACTATGATGTCAAGGGAAGGGTCGTTGTGGGTGAAATCCGAAACAATGTTCGCAAGATTTCAAAATGTACTTATTGGGCAATCCCATAGATCGAAATTATTTATTCAATCTGTTCCGTACAAGTTGTCCGAATTTTTTAGTACGTTGGCTTTCACCTTTTTGGTAACTCCATTTAGTGTTACAGTAAGGATTACCTCGCCTAAGATGTTAATATTCTCGCCAGTTACGGATTTTGCTGTTCTATCCGTCTTTTATATGGTCGGCTTGTTTAATTTTTGCCAAGTACGCCAATTGATGATAGAGATATCAGAACCTGAGTCAAGCTGGAATTTAATGGAGTTATTGAAAATATCAACAGTCACATATTTCCTTAAATTCCAAATGACTGATTGAGCTTGCCTAATTTTACTCATGGGTTTTCTCGTTATGTTGGCGTACCAGCACTGAGTTAAGTTATAACTATTTTTATTGCAATTTTTGCAATATATTTTATTCTTTACTGGACAGAATTTCATCCGATATCATTTACCCCCATGGTAACATAGTCCAGGCGGTTTCTTTATCCTATTTGTGTTTTGTTTATTGCGGGATTTAGAACATGAGATTTGCCTTTTGTCTTTTTGATGGGGAATAGACTTGCTTCTGATTTTTTAATCTGAGCCACACCTGGTTCCTCGATGGTTATTAAATCACACTTTACAGAAATTACTCTTCTAAAGTCCTCTGCCAATTTTTGGAGAGTCAGTCCTTGTTCGTTTTCAAGTTTGGTCAGTACCCGTCGTCTGACAGCGGCCTCTTCCGCTGTGCAAATATTAAGCACTTGGAATCATCGGCAGTCAGCTCGGCTGGTTTAAAATCATTACAGAGCTTGTTCATCGATGTTACAAACGTTAGGAAATCTTGCTGGTTGTCATTGACTGTGTTCAGGCATTTTCAACGTTTGTGGAACAAGGTTGTGTTAGGCCTGAATAGTTCCGATAGGAGCTTACTAGTCTCTGAAAAATCTAATTCTGTGGTTTTCTTGGGTAATATGAAGTCTACGGACCTATTATGTTTGGTGGTTCCTAGTTTTCATAATAGTTGACGTATTTTTTTACTAGGCCATTGTTTACAGTCGACGTTGAATGTATCTTCATAGCGCCTGTAAAAAGCCTCGAACGTTTTGTCGTTCTCTGGTACGTATTTGAATGTATCAATCGAGTTATAGATTGTACTCTCGAAAAATATCGTGTCTTTTTCAGAGTTTTTTGAGCCATTTAATGAATTTACAAGTAATTCTTCAAGTTGTTTTTGCTGTAGTTCAGTTTTCTGCAGTGTAAACAGATGGAATTCTAATTGTTATTTATGTAACTCCATAACCAATTTTTCCTGTCTTTCTTCGAATTTTTGTTGCTGATCCAAATTAGTCTTTAGCAATTTAATGATAGTTTTTTGGAATTCTTCCGTATTTCCATAAGATTTATAATATGTCGACTAAAGGGGAGAACAAGGCAAAAAAATTACTCCAAATACTGTTTCTTTAAAAACCCGTGTACCAGTAGAGGGTACTGAACAATCTATACAGTTTTGTTTTGTGTTTGCAAAAAAAAAAAAAAAAAAAAAACGGAAAAAAAAAGAAAAGAAAAAAGGAATTGAACTACTTACTGGTTTAGCTTCTTTCTAAACATTGTTTTTCCGTTAAATTTGGTCATTTAAAATTTCCTCCACACTTTTTAATATTTTTTGTGAGCCAAAAACGTTTTAGCAAGGAATAAAATTTAAAAAAATTATTTCTTGGCGGGCGCCCCGCAGGTTCATTTGCATAAGTGTTTCCAAGTAAGCAGTTTATTTTTTGTTCTGCGCTGGGACATTTTTGTAATTGTATACAAACTTGTTTTTATAGAAGTGTGGGGAGGGGAGAAGAAAAAATATCCTTCAGACTGAAGTAAGGAAAAAATGCTTGAGATTTTTTCTTTTGTTCTATGAGAACGTGCTTTCTTTTTTTTTTTTTTTTAAAGAAAAAACAAACTCGCCTCGCTGAATTTGGTGAATAATCTTTTTAAAAGCTTGAGATTGTCAATTTGTTTTGTGAACGAACTGTTGTTTTTTTTTTTAGGGGGGGGTAAGAAATTGTTCTCGATACTTCGTTGACCGTTATATTATTTGGACAGACTTTAATAATCTTTAATATTCCGTAGGTGTCGAATCGCTAGTTCATCACTGATGTTGGTAAGCGGAATATTTTTGTATGTAGTCACTGGTGTAGTGATACAGCTTATTTTGTGATTCAGCGGGTCCTCTGATGTTGTGAGGACGAAATTCTCGAATCTTTCTGTCGCTACTGAATGTGGGGCTGGTAAGGCTTTCGGCATGAGTGCGTTTCTCGAATCCATACGTCGCCACTGGTGGACCCAAAGTCGGTACACAAAAGGAAAACACGGAACACAGTTTAGAGGTAAGAAAGATATATCAACAAAAGTTACAAAGGATAGTGTCCAATATTGGTAGTTGTACTTCTAATACTCTTGTTCTACAGCTACCGCATGTTCTGTTATTAGGATATTACTACGCTAGTAATATAGTGCTAGAAGAGTCCGTGATGCAGGTAAGTTTCGGTCTCACAACAGATGCATGTGTATGAAGAGGATTTGGCATTAAATAACCTACAATGCTTGATATGCCATAAAACCCAACCAAACCAAATCCTATATATTTAATATATATGTATGAAGATGCTTTGGCATTAAATAACCTACAATGGTTTATACGCCATAAAACCAAAGCAAGCCAAATTCTTTTAAAAAGTTCCAAAAAATTATTTCTGGAATTCTTTTTCTCACATTTTTTTCTGAAACCATCCAATTTGATCTTACTCTTTCTATGCCCTCCAATCTCAATAATACATTCACAAAATGGAAATAGAACACCATAAAGGGTTCGGATCTTTTTTTTTTTTTTTTGCATAAAAGAATTTGATAAAAATTTCTCTGAACACCACTTACATTTTTTTTATTTTCCTATGATATTTCCAATTGTCGAAAATTCACTTTGGGATTGTTCACTGATTATTTTAGTTTTATTCTACTTTGCATAGGTTTTTTTAAAAGTAAATTCCTGCGATATGAATCTCTCAAAATGTTTATTGCTATTTTCTCCAATTATTAAGTAAAGGAACAGAGGATTTAAAGACCCTGAAACCTTAAAGACATATCGCTGTAGTTAAGCCACTCCTGAACGATAATGAACTTTTACTTTGTTCTTCCTAGCATCAAATTCCCATAAAAATGACTAAAATCAAATGCATCTCAGAGTAATAAATATTTTTATGCATTTTCCTCCACAGAAGGAAACGCATAAAAATATCAGGTTTATTATAGTTGTCAGTTTATATTATTCTTTCTCTATCCGTTCAGCTGGATTCTCTTATTACTTTTCGTATTTCTTTAATGTCGCACTTCTGACATTTCCGGGTTATGATGCTAAAATACATCCGATGTTGAGTTTCCAACTCTATAAATTGGAGGTGGGGAGTGGTGGTGCGTACAGGTACCTCATCGTTGTCGTTCGGTCTGAAAGGAAAGTGTCGTACCTGTTAGGGTCAAATTAGTTTGAAAATCATTTGTTTTTGATGGGAAGACTTGAAATGATATTACGGAGTAAATTATTCTTAAGTATAGATTCTCAAAACTCTTTTTGTTTATAAATGATTCTGATATTTACGAACATACTAACAAACATACTATCTGTATTTCTATTTATATATGCCATGGTTAAATTTGTTATATTTTTCGGTACGAAATAAACGACAAAAGGTTTAAATGTCACCAAACAGACAGTTTGAGATTGTTTAAAATGACTTTAACTATATTAAAACTTTTATATTTTACTTAGGTATGTTTGAAAGAGAGTGAAAATAACTTTTTGTATCTTAAATAAGCGGATACTATGATTTTTAATTAAGTTTGAGATAAAATAACCAAACAAAGGTTGGTATACTGTAAAACCTAACCAACCAACCAACTTTCATTTACCAGCAAAAATTTTGATTTTATTCAATCTCTATTGTTTTCACTGTCTGTCTGGTCTGTCTGTTTGTCTGTCTCTGTCTCTTTCAGATTCAGTTTTCTGCGTTTTCTGCCTTACTTCATTTTCTTTTTCTATTTTTCCAACCTCCCCAATCTTGCTTTCTTCCTTCTATTTATTCAGTGATTTAAAAGGATTTCAGTTTACCGATGCTTCTGTATTCGTACATGACTGATGTCATCCTCATGGAACCACAGAAATGCAGAAATATAAATCAAGACGTCATCTCTGTCAGCAATTATATAAAAGCCGTCAATACTCTTTGTTTGCTGGTTTTCACTCCGGCCTAAGTAATCTCTTATAATATTAAATCTGTGCCAAGGTGTAACCAAGTTATTGGGAAAGTATTTATGCATAAACATTTGTATGATAATATGTTGCTGGATTTGTCCAGTGATGGAAGTTAAATTGGTTTCTTGTATATTCAGTTACAAGAAACCGTCTTACAGATCGTTCAAAGCGTCCCAACGTGCAAAATTTTCATATCTACACGCACACCTCTAGAATCATGAAATTACAATCAGGTAATGACGATTATTAATATTTTCGTTTTTCGTATTGCATCTTCGAAATGTAAAAAAGACAATGCAATTAAACGAATCTTTTGAAATTTTTATATTTTGAAAACTACCAATAATTTTCAACAATAAGGAAATGAAATACGATTTAATCATTTTAAAAGTCCCATATTTATTTCTTATTTTTTGTATTTTCTACATAATAGAATGATTATGAATAGTAACTTATTTTTAGTTTTTGTTAACAAAAGTGTCATTTGTCAATTTCATTTTTGAAATTCATTACGAAAAAATATACTTATTTTTCAATATTTTTATTAGCGAAAACATTTAGTTGAAATATAACTTTTAAAGTTCGTAACCCCTGAAATTCCTTAAAATTTAAACATTTTCTTAGAAAAATAAACAGTTTTGCTTGGGAAAATATTTATATGTTGAACAAAGAACATCTGTCCCGAATCGTAGGATAAAAAAACTGCATCAAAACGACAAACATGTCCTTTAATTTATAGTTTGTTTTTTTTAGATTCAGAAAAATAACTTTGTGGAAATATAAGTTAAAGTTTGTCTGTTACTCCTCACTTCATTTTGTTTCTTAATTTTCTAAAAAGGAGAGAAAAGAAAACAGAATATTTTGTTTTAGATGACGTGATTCCTTCCACTCTAGTAAGACTGCGCAGTCCTTCTAAGTTTCTAATGGCAAATTAAGATCTCTGACTTGGCTATCGGCAGGTAAATACCCTTCATCCTTTTGGAAACGGAGTGAAATTCACTTGCAAATGCTAAGACTCTTCACTTCATCTTTTAGATATGTTGAACAGTTGAATTTAGCAGTTTTGGTAAATTTTTCAACGGACAATCACTTTAATTCTTAATCGAATTTCGATTAAATGCAATTTCATTTATTCGTATTTGTTGCAATACTTTACAATATGATTAATTAGCGACAGTTTAAAAAACAAGCAAACATTTTTCTTTCTTTTTTAATTCATATTCCAGCGGGTTTTTTTTTCAAACTGTCATCATTCCAATTATTTTTTAATATAAATGTAAAATTCAAACTCTCGCTTTTAATCTGGTTTGTCGTGTTGACGACAGATGTGGTCACATTGCAAATCTCGGAAACTTTCACTTGACGATAGATTGGCCTTAACCAGAGGAAAGCGTAAAATAGTATTTTCAAGTCGATGAAGGAAAGATTTATTCTTTGATAAATTGTTGTGCACGCCCACCTCAAATTAAGCCGATAACGGTTGGACTTTGCTCAGAAATCTACGTGGTTACTTTTCACTCTCTCTGTAGCCAACTAAGTAGATCTTTTTAAAAAGTTTCAAACATCTGTGTATCTCGAATCCGCCAGTTGAGTTCTCATCGTCCATGTAAAGATATAGCAAGGATTCGTGAGATAAAAAATTGTGATATCCGTACACAGGTCCTTGTTCATATTACACCGATTGGTGGGAAGCACTTCAGGTTCATTTGAAATATGTCTTGCCACTCACATTCCAAAGATAATTGCTGAAACTCATTAGCTACAGCTTAACTTAGTTATATCCACAACACATCCAAATAATTGTCGATGAATATTAAACAGTGCAATTAATAAAGTGGCTATCTACCACCATAAATAACTCTAAAGCCTAGCTGTGCGATCGACAACAAAATGTCAATAACGAGGTCTCTTTAAGAATGTGTGAGACATGGTCACGCAAATGCGGTGGGGATATTTGAAAAGAGTCGGTTATTAAGTTACCGGGAGAGCGACAAATTTTTGGGCAAAGTGAAACTGCCCCGACCAGTTGAGTGTGCGCTACGATTTATCAAAGATCTTTTTTTGATAAACTTGAAAACACCACATTATGTTCTCCTGTTTTTGAGACTGTTCCAAAAGGAAGTAATAACATGAGCAATAAAGAAAGTGGAATTTTTCTGTGACTACGTGTCTAACAGTTCTTTGTGTGATATATTCACTTACATCTCATCTTCATCTATTCATCTCATCTTTGTTTTTTCATCTCCACTAACTTTCTTCAAGACGCCCGCAACACATTGACTCAACTCTAACGTTATACTCACTTGCATGGCAGACACCATTTTACAAGACTACACTTCAGACCTAAAATGAGGTTAATTTTTTTTATACTCTCTTGCAGTACCAGCGATATCAACCTCTAGCCTCTTTGACAAACATAATGAAGTAGAAGGCGTTTCTTTTATAGCTACCTTATATATATATATATATATATATATATATATATATATATATATATATATATCGACCTTCACGTCAGACTGACAGTGCAATAATTAGACTAGCACAATGATTTTAAACTCCACGGCTTTTAAGTAGAGTTTGACCAACCAAGCCTTCTTTTATGCCAAACAGTGAAATAGTTTTGGAACTTATTTAATTCTAAATGTTTCCAGTAACTTCCAGTGTTCTTGTCTTTCCTTACAGTCTTGGAAAGGTCTCTTCGGCTCAAGTCCAAATGTCACATATTGCTATTAAAATGATAAAAGGCAAAATAGATTTTTGCCATAACTTAAGCAATACTTTATGGACTTTGCCTCAGTAAGACATTAACGCCATCTGTTACCTTCAAATGGAGGAGAATTTATGGTGTTTCAAATCACTCTCAAATGGATAATAACTCTTCGTCCATTGCACCTGATACATTAGATCTTGACTAAGCTGAGGTTCGGACGCCAATAACGACACTAAGGTTTTTCACTTTTATGAGCAACGTTGGTCACAGCTTGTTATAATTGACTAACTGTTAGGCTGGGTTTAGGGAGTGAAAAAATGGGTATAAGAAAGTCATTGGCGGTGTTCGGGGAGTATTTTTGACATTAGTCAGATATGCCACAAAATGAAATAACTGCAATTGTATCAACGTTTGGCCTAACTTGAAGATATAGATACTTCGTCATTTTGATTCACTTTCTTCTTTATATTCATGCAATTTCATTATTTTTACAGATTTTTGTTCCTGATTTCTTTTATATTTCCTTGCGTCTTTTCTGCTGATAGATTTTCATTATCAATTTGTTATCATTTATCTCGATTTCAAAATGACTTTTTATATTGTCTTATTTTATTTATCCTCTATGGGCTCTTTTGTTTCCGGGATTTCTTAAAATTCTGTTGTTGTTTTTCTTTATTCTTTTCTCCTTTCTTTTTTTCTTTTATTTATTCTTTCTTTCTTCTCATTCATTTTTCATTATTATTTTTCCTTTCTTTTCCTTATATTCATTCTACTTCTCTATTCATTCTTTTTTTTCTTTTTCCTTCATTCTTTCTTTTCATATTATTTATTCTGGTCCTTCTTTTATTTCTTTTTTATCCTATTTTTCTCCATCTCATTCATGTATCTTTTATTTCTTTCTGGCAATTAAAGGAAATCATTTGCTTTTCTTCATTTTTTCTTCCTTCTTTTTATATTCCTTCTTTCTTAGTTCTGATATTTAATTTCCCTCTATTCCTTACCATTCTCTCTCTCTCTCTCTCTCACACTCTTTCTCTCTCTTTCTCCCTCCATCTCCCCCTCTCTCTTTCTCACTGTCATTTTTGTTTATTTGTTTTTACTTCCTTTTTATTTATTTCACAATTCATTTTTTTCGTGTTTCTTTTCCCTTTTTTATGTTTTATTTTTTCGGTCTCTTATAGTTTTTCATCGTTTATTCTTTTTCATTCTCTTTCAATCATTTTTCGTTTTTTATTCTTTCTTCTACAGTCTTTAAATTTTCTTTCCTTTCTTCTCTTTAATTCGTTTCTTCTTTATATATTTTTTTATGTAATTGATCGTATTTTGTTTCACTTTTTTGATTTCCCGTTCTTTCCAGAATTTATTTATATCTTCTTTCATCTTTCCTTATTCATTTAGTCATTTACTTTCATTTCTTAATAAAAAAATGATTTTTCTCTCTCTTTCATTCTCATTAATTCATTTTTCTCATCTGCGTATTATTTAGTTCTTTTTTCATTTAAACTTTCGTACTTTATTGACGGCTGTTAACAGATGAAAACTGTCACGTTTTCTTCATTGTATTTTTCATTCCTTGCCTAACTGTAAATTCACAATTTCATTCTGTAATATTAGCGAAAGAAAATTTATGGATAAACTTTAATACAATCTACATGGCTGGTTCGTGCTAGGGATGATATTTAGTTAAATATCGATTCAACAATATCCAATATTAGCATTAATATATCCGGTTATATACTAACACTGAATAAACGGAAGGAAAGAAAAATGAATTTATTCACACAAATAAACATTAATATCCACAGAAAAGATACTGAGAAGAACACACAAACGTATCCCACCAGAGAGAATATGAACCACTATGAAAGGTGTAGAAAAACGGTATAATTTTAACTAGATGATGGAGAGTACAATAATGCTAGCCATGTTTCTTTTCTCTAAAATAGCTAGGCTCGTGACATATCTCGATTGTTGAAAAAGGGGAGTAAATGAAAGAGCGCGTTTACTGTTTAAAGATTGAAAACAAAAGAGACAAAGACAGATTCTGGGTTTGTCACTTATCATCTTCCGCTAGGACGGATTTTCCTGACCCTTTTCCGCCACTCATCTCTATCGTCTATCGCTTTTAGCAGCTCTTCAATGCTAGATCCTGTATCAGTTGATTTGGTGACAATAGGTTTTAGCCGGTCGCTCAACCCTTGCTCGTCCGTGTGAAGGGGTCCACAGGAGTACATCGCTTAGGAGTTCGTCCTTACTTCTCCAACAGTGATCCGCATGTCTAATTTGGATAGTTTTCGAGATGGCTCGTAGGCGGTCGTAAAACTGCTGTTTTGCGAGATGTTGCCTCCAGAAATTTTTCAATAGAGCTCACAGCCTTCTTGTGTAATTGCCGTCAAGCTTTTTCTCCACACGCTTAGCCAGCGTCAATGTGGTACATCCATACAACAATATTGATGCGACCTCTGCTGGGAAAAAGGTTATTCTCCCGTATCAAAGGGAAACAATTGTCTCCCTTCAGAATAAATCATCTCCGAAGAAGGAACGCTAAAAATTCCTTTCAAAATGTCGTAAATGAACACACAATAATTTTTTTCAGATCAAAGAGACGTCAGTCTAAGCATTTAAATGATATGTGTGATTAAAAGGACGGATGAAAAGCTAGTCTGCGCGTTTGAGTTGAGCCTTTGCAATATAGAACGGTTTTATTTGATCTTTCTCACTACACGCTTTCAAAAACATTCTTCTCACATCCGTACTGAGAAAAATTTATCATACTTACCGCTTTTTCTCCATAATTCCTTGACATTAACAACGATGCGACAAAGAAGTTAATTTTAAACCTATAATCTTATTATTGTGAAGCGTATGTGTCTGTCTGTTATTGAAACAAAGTCACCAGCAATCTCACAATCTTCAGTTATTTACGTCACATTCTCCATGTTTTTACTTAACATTCAATCATTATTAAAACTGTCTTATATTGTTTATACTGTTCGCCTCATTTACATACTAATTCCTCCTCTGTTTTAAATTTGATTAACCTAATTCTTTAATTTTAAATAATGTCAAATGTCATTTTCTATTTTATTTATTTTCGTTTTGTTTTGCTTAACGTTAATATTTTAAATCATTTACACACACATAAAACAATACTATGTATCATTTTTATAGAAATCAATTAGAATAAAACAATAGGAATTTAACCTTTAATAAACGTCCTTATCTTGTTTCGTTAGTCTTTCAAATTTGATATAATATTTCATTACGCTGAAACTTTAGTCCTTACGTCTGGACGGCACATATTTTGTCTTGTATTTGTAATTACCAAAAATAACTTTACTCACACCAAATAGCTTTTCTATTTATTCGGTAATTCAGAAAAACAATTATTTTACTTAAATGTTCAATACTGATATCGTGCATACATATCACACCAGTAAATTTCACATATATTAAACTAGTCTTATCGATAGAGTTTAGAATCTGTTGCAGAGGTATAAGAACCCCTCAAAGATGGTGTCCTGGGTATAAAATTAATTTACATCTGATAATGAGATTCCAATTTTAAGGATCTGGGGAGTGTGGAGGATATCTTCATTGCCATTACATCCAAGCCAGCTTTGATCCCATGTGGTATTATCTATTTGAGTCCCATTTACGTATCAAATAGAACTGCTTAAAATTATTCCTATTCGATAAGACTGTGTGCCCCCCCCCCGAAAAATGTAAATATGAACTTATAATGAAGAGGATTCCCGAACCCCCATAAAATAAGCTTAACCGGGTTTATATACTGTAAAAATCAATCGATCCATTTAATATACGTTAAAAAGAAAAATCAATCTTTTCAAGATTCTGTTTCATAAAAACTCCTGTATGGACTGTTTTTGAAGGAATACTTTTTCATGATTGATTTTCCCGGAGTTCGATCTCATGTCACATCTTACTTACAGATTTTCTTAGAGTAAATCCTTTTGGTTCATGTTGCAACCGCATTCCATGATTATATATGCCTATATTTAGGATTTGTTTGAAATTCTAAAAATGTTCTTCATACTCAATATATATATATATATATATATATATATATATATATATATATATATATATATATATATATATATATATATTGATAGATAGATAGATGTTGTTTTCTTTGTAATAACATTAGGTTACTTCGTTTACTGCATGACACTCTCAGATCTTCTGGCAACTAAATAGAAGCAGAAATATCAATCGACTAACCACTTTTCATATTCACGTCTCTTTCGTAATCAACTAAAAATTTTGGTTCTAGTTGAATGTGCGTTAAACACGTAAAATATATCTATAGTAGGATTACTTACAAGTAAAATTGCCTCAGATTTTCTTGTAGATACAAAAACTAAAACTAACTTCTTCTTCTTCTTCTTCTTCTTCTTCTTCTTCTTCTTATTATTATTATTATTATTATTATTATTATTATTTGTTCTCTTTTTTCTTCCCTTTTCTGCTTTTTTTTTCTTTTTAGTGTTTCACTTTTTAAACATTTATTTCTGTCATTATCAGATCTTATTCTTTTTATTTTTTCTTGCACAGTTCATTTTATTTCATTTCTTTCTTTTTTTTTTATCTGCTTGTTTCCTTCTTGCTTTCTTTCCCTATTTAATTCTTAGATCACGTTTCTTTTTGTTACTCTTTTCCTCCATTACCATCTGCCACTACTTTTATTTGATTAATATCATTATAATATTTCAGAAGTCTTCATTGGTTTTTCTTTTGTCTCTTGTGCTTCATTTTTATTAACAATTTTGCTTTTCTTCTCATCTCTTTGTGTCTAGCCTATTTGTATAAATGTTGCTCGATGGCAGATGCACCATTATGAAAAATAGCAAGGCGTCAATATTAACCTTATCACCCGCATAAAACTTGGAGTTAACCTCTTCTTTAAACTAATGATTAATAGATTCCGTGACGCTTCTTTGCTGTTTAGTAATACAATAATAAATAATGCAGAAAAAGGTTTAACGATATATTGCAAAAACTCACACACACTATATATATATATATATATATATATATATATATATATATATATATATATATATATATATATATATATATATATATGTGTGTGTATTCGATATGTTCAAAACGTATCAAAACCAAAACTGTATTTACGAAGGAATGAAGAAAATTTTCCCTTCGAAATAATCTCATTCAACAGACTTATTACAGCGAGTTATTTATCGAAGCACATTTTGAATTCGTCTGGTAGAGCTGCTATGTCATATTTCTTTCAATGTCCTTTGCATTTTTGTTTTGAATTCCGAGTTTAGGAAACAAGAAAAAGTGTTACACTACCAAATATGAACTGTATGTAGCGTGTTGCAGTTGTGTAGCGTAGTCATTGGTGGCTGTTATGTCGCTGATATCTCAGCGTCCGACGGGGAGGGAAAAACATAATTCCTCTTAGTATTAGAATCTCGTTGCTTTATTCAGTCTGTGGAGCCGTGGAAGCTGGAACAAATGAATAAGAGGCACCATGAGTATGTTTTCTTCTTCGTTCTTCGAGGGATAGGATTCTTCTTTTATCTTTGATTCGTTCCTCGTTTACCGTTCCTGCGAACGTTAAGTCTCCTCGTATCCCATCTATCATAAAAAAAAACAGAGACATAATCCCCGTCTGTGATTTATCCATGATTCATGTTCATATAACACCTTCCCTATTTCCCCCTTGGTCAGATTACCTTCTCGATGGTGAACTCTACGGGTTGAACGCTGTTATTTCGTCTTTTCGTCTGGCTTTTTGGATAACTTATCCATCCACGCTTCGGTAGCATTGGCTACACTTTCACAATTTTGTGTTTCGACTCCTGTTTTCTTTAATGTGTTTTTCATTTTATCTAAAGTACTTATTCTGACATATCAACACACACACACACACACACACACACACACACACACACACACACACACACACACACACACACACACACACAGAGAGAGAGAGAGAGAGAAATCAAACGTACTCACACAAAAAAGCCAATCACATTTTCACTTTTCGTCAATCAATTTTAAATGTTAAAAGGAATCTTTCTACTGTCATGATCATCCCTGTACTATGCACAAAAGAAAATAATAAATATGACAACATTCCTATTTTAAAGTCGGAAAATATACCTGACCACGTGTTATATAATTGCAGAATGATATTTCGTTAATTATATTTTATCATTCGGTTTGGTTAGGCTTTAAACTATTTGGCTCTTAGTGCAGGTTTTCACGCTCGTGCGCAGCGGATATGATAATCACAAATGTCATAATAAAAACCCCAGATAGGAAATTAGACTGGGGTGTGATGACGTCATACCCGGAAGCGATGGGCTGGGAATTTTGGTGATTTTTGAAAAAAGCAGTTAGTTGTGATTTGACTCTGGGCGAGTCTAGTTGAGATTTGAACCTGGGCGAGGGCAGTTCAGCTTGCGGCTACGGGATGCGCTGCGCGTTTGTTCGGTCAGTTAGTTGAGATTTTGACTCTGGGCCGGGCAGTCCAGCAAGGGGTTCGCTGTGGACAATGTGGGAACTGTCAGCATTGTAAAAATTGTGTCTCTCTCTCCTCGTGTCGAAATACTAAAAGTCAAGAAGTTAATAAACATTTCGTACCTGAACTAAAGAAAGTCATTAGTATTTCGGATTTCCCTACATCTGTATATTTTACATATCTGTATTATGGATATGCTACACACGTCCCAGATCTTTTCCCTCTTCCAATGAATGGTTGGTACATGAAGACAGTACTGTACCACTCCCTTTATGTAATTGTCAAACGTACTTATTGGTATGGACCGATCGCTTCTCCCGTTGCTATGAGGCTCTTCCCATACCAGGCATCATTGCATACACCACAGGAAAAACTTTTCTTTCTGAGTGGGTGTCTCGTTTTGGGGTCCCAGCTGTAATTACCACCATTTGAATTCGACCTGTTCAAGAAGTTGATGAGAATTTATATAGTAAAGAATTATAACGACTGTTTCTCATCCGAAGGAAAAAAGCTTAGAACGATCACATTGTACATTCATCACCCTAAAGAGCTATGATAAATTAGTCAACTTAGCTGGAACATCCATCTTTAGTCCTTCTAGGGTTCCGCTTTACAGTTGAGATGACCGCAAATGTTCATCCTCTAAGACTCAGACTTCCTGGTGGGCATTTTCGCCACCCCTCACAATAACTTTTGAAAATGACCTCGTTTGTGGATCATATTACTGCGAGAATGGCGAACTTCGTATACGATTTTTCTACTCTGACTCAAAAGCCTGCAGACGTTCGCACATATTTTCGTGCTCGATTGGGTAAATTACCATACATTACAATGACCTCTTGGAAATTCTCAAGTGACACCCATAATTTTTAAGGTGAGCTTAAAAAAAGTAACTCAGAACATTGCGGTAGACATTGCACCTTTTTAGATATTTTATGGCTCAACATGGACATTCCAGGAACTCATTACCCATAGGACTAAGTGTAACAAAGCAGACTGTGATTAGGTCTTTTTGTCATATTAGACGGCTTAAACGATGATTGTCATAATTCTTTAAATTTCAAGCCTGAATTTTTAACTGCATGTTTGTAGGAGAACTTTTCTTTCTTTAGAAAGAACGCTTTTATTTTCATGACTTTTAATGGTAATTTATTGTATTTTGTAACAGTACTCCTTGTTCAGGTTGATGAACATAGTAGGGAGGGGACTATTTGTCGCTGCCTCCCACCAGACAGGACTTGACACAAGGTCAAAAGCCCGAAGGCCGATTAAAGTGGGGATAAAAGGGGAGGGGAAGGTCGGGAACGAGCCGAGACTCGAACCCTGCTGGTCTATGCTGCTCATTGGCTCACTTGGTGCAATGTGAGCCTGATGAGGCAAGCAGTTTCACGAACCCAAATGTGGGTCCGGGCACGTATTCCGGGTTATGGCTTGAACTAGACACCAAGGTCTAGTGCCATACATAGATTTCGAGAAAGTCTGCGTCTTCCCTTGGATTGAGGGCATGGCTTCTCATGTCAACTGGCCGCTAATCACTTCAGAATATAAACCCCTAAATATTTCATTTTTGCATTTGTTCTTCAAACTGAGAAGAATTAGTATTTTTAGTAAGCACCTGTTAGACAAAAAATAAACATGATTTTTATTTTTATTCTTTGAACAAAATGGATTCGTTGTCTCCAAATCTGAGGAGGTTCTATATGTTACTAATCCGTGAAAATAGAAGAGGAAAAAAAAAGACATTTACATTATCCTTCTTTAATGAATGCTTGTAATTGAAATAGGATGTGAAATTTGTTTGTTTTTGGATAGGGTGTTAATTGCTGTAACATTTGTTATATTGTTATATGTACCGATAAAATGTTTTCTATCGTTTATATGAGTTTATTTCATCATTTCCTTTTGTTTATTCGGCATGAATATATCAATGAATTTATGAATGTTCTTAATGAAACTTGGTGACTAGGAAACAATTAAACATAGCTCATATTGTCAAACAGCCGGTAAGTTATTACTAAGATAAATGTTCTTTAATACAATTGCAAAATATTAAAATAAATTCTGCAGCTTGGAATTTCATGGAACGATTTTCCGCTGTATTAATACTACTACGACTAATGAAGTCTACAAAACATAAAGTTTTCTCAATGTCTGATACAATTTCTAACTCACTGAACGATGTATTTTTGTCACATGATGTGACATGACGTGCGGTTTAATACTTAATATGTAAAAATTTAGATTTATGAAATATATGAAAATTAATATATATATGTATATATATATATATATGAAAAACAAAGAATCCTTAAAATAAGTATTTTTTCTTCAAGGTTTAGATTGACCTAAAAAGCTGGTTGATTGTTCCTTAATGGTCAGTTAAGTGCGAGACAATTGTTTTTGATTTTAAAGGTCAGCGAATTTATTTAATTTTTCGGTTGTCATCTAACGTCATATTTCGTAATGATGAAACGGGTCATTGCATGAAACATATTTTCTAGTCCTTATCTTAAAGGTCAATGTCAAAATGGATATTTAATTTGGCTCCACCCTAAATAACGGTAAGCTGGGGATGGCTCATCCAGGGAGGTGAGGCTAAGAAATTTTAGTTCAACCCCATTGCTCTAAACCTGTTCCTATTGGTCAAATCATCTTAAAAGGGTTTTCCCTATACCTGTAAGATATAATCCTGAACTACGAATCCTGACCAATGAAAATATGACTCCTAGTTGTCTCTTATTGGACAACCAATCAGAAAACATTTTTGTCCAGATTTTGATCTTTAAAAACAGGATGGTAAAACGAATCATCAGAGAGGATTAAGAAAGAGACCAAGAAGAAAATCACGATTGCCAAAGAAGTATCCCTTCCATTCTAGACCCGAAGCACTCCGAAAAACTTTAAAACTTTTCAAAATTTCAAAGTCCCAACTTTAAAGACATTATACTAATCGCACCCCATCGTCATTCTTCCTTTCATGATATTCTTTCTTCTTCTTTTTGTCAGGAAAGCAAACATTATTTCCTTGTTATTTATTGTCTCACAAATGTGTTTCAATAAAAACCAACTTTGGTATTTGTTAACAACGGGTTTCTCTATTCTTTGAGTTGCTAGACAATCTAGCCACTCATATTACCTGACTGTCAGAAGAATATCCGGCTGAATTGTGTCAACCCCACCTTCATGGATCTTTCAAACACAGCATGGGCACGGAAAGACTTAATAAAGCAAACAGTCGGAAGCAAATGTGGTAGTCACGAACACAACAGCCACAACAAGTACTGTGACAAGTCGTCTCACCACATTGGACACCGTGACAAGCATAGGTGCCAAATTACAAAGATGATTAATTTCCTTACGACATCTTTATATCTATTCTGATCTCTCTTTTTAAAAGTTTCCAGGATTAGGAAAACAAATAAAATGTTTCTTCCAAGCACGATTGACATTGTTTGGATTACTCAGGGTAAAATGGTCTATTTCACTTTTGGGTTTTTAACATATTTCTCTTCACTAGAAGAATCTCGTATAATTTGCGTACCGTTAATTATTGAATTCTAGATGGGTGATATTATTCAGAAGTTTGCCTTGGTTAGTTGGGTTTTATGGCATATCAACCCTTACAGATTATTTAATGCTATATCCTGTGTATAAATATGAATTAAGTACACACTATTTGTAAAGGAATAGTTTATAGGTTATATCTAAACAAGTATGAGCGCATTTGTTTGCACACAGTTAAATGGTTTCAAGTATTGCAATCAAACACGAATAATTTAGTTTAGTTTTGTAATCTGTTTATGGTTTTAAGCATTGCGATAATTCTTTTCAACATTACTAACTTGTTTTCACATACTTGAATTGTTTCAAAATATTGCTATGTAACAGTAACAATTTCATTTAATGCCAGTTATTTGTTAGCACACAATTAAATGGTTAAACAATTCTATTCGATCCATATATGGTTGTCCGAATCAAAGCGGATTCGGGAGTATAAGCAATGAAGGAGTACTACGCAATTTCCAAAATTTCCTGGACAAGAGCCTCACTATTAGATGGAATTTAGTGTAATATCTAGGACTGTAGTTTTGTCTGAACCATATATAGGACCTTAACGTACTACCACTCTCGGTCGGAGTGAAGCTGGGAGTAATGGCAATGAAGGGGTACACCGTATCCCCAGAGCTTCAGGATTGGAGCCCCAACATCAGATGGTTTGGTGCCATATCTTGGACTCTGATAGGGGTCGGGTTCTTATGCCTCAACAGAAGTGTAGTCGACGTATTCTACAGTCCCAGCTCATTGGGCTGGGAAGGTTACGTGTTCGTAGGGCATTATCAATTTTGGGTGTCACTTTTAAAGTTGGCCTTTTTAAGATGAATAAAATAAAATCCAGAAAAGTAATTTCTCGATTTAGACTTTCATAATAATCACAGATTTGATATCTGCGATATAAGTCAACTGGATATTAATTATAATACCAACACAGAGATCGGGGATCCGATTAAATTTGTCAATCGAATATTACATTATTTCTTCAATCATTCAAGTGTCTGAGGCCGTCATGTTATCGTATTTTCTGTAATTATATAATTCATTATTTTTTTTTGGTGAAGATTGTCTCCCCGATAATGAGGTCTCGATTTTTTAACTCGAATAAATTAACACAGGTTTTTTTCTCATATTTTAGATATGGCTTTTATGAGCGAGTCATGTTGAAAGTACCGACTTCCTTCTATTGATTGAAGTTAAGCAGTTATGAAACAGCTCAAGACTTAGATATGCGTCCATTTAATAACAGCAAGTACTACGAATACTGTGTTTCAATAAAAGCAAAGCTTAGTAAATAACAAGAAAATTTATTCGCTATAAAAACAAAAAAGAGAGAAAACTAAACAATTGAAAAGAAAAAGTTAAATAGTTTTATTGATAACTTTAAAATTCGAATGTGTTCTTCGTTAAAATAATAGTATATATATATATATATATATATATATATGAAGGAATACGTTTTGCATATTCTTTCTGTGTTTTCATTGTAACCGTTGTGGGAAAATATATTCTGTTTTGGCCAATTTCTTCACATGAAATGTTTTCGGTAAGATATCTGGTAAAAGAATAACCATTTTTTATAAAACGGCCTTTTTTATTATGATTGTTTACTTCCGTTTTTCAATATCAACAAAAATAGTTTCTAAAGTGGTGATGTTCCTTCACAGAGTTGTTCACCTCTGACATCAAATGTTTGTCCAAGAGCAGATAACTTGATATTTCTCTTCCGTTCTTTTTTCTTTCTCAACGAAAACAATGAATGTTTAAGAAAAAGAACTAAACGAACTATGCTTTTAGCTGATAAAATTGGTCGACATAAAATGAATTAGGATATATATATATATATATATATATATATATTTCCCTTAGATGATGGCATTCATTTGTATCGGTCAGTCAAGTGGTCCCTGCTGATGCAAATTATATTGTGACTGAAACAACAAAAAACATCAAAGAAAACATTACCAGTACAGAAGAAACAATGTGTGCCAAAATAAAAGCCACCAAGAAAAAGATCCAAAAACAATGAAGAATGCTAGAAGTACGAAACATACGATACTATAACGGTGCAGAGACACTTAAATGATTGAATAAATAATGTAATATTCGTTAGACAAACTTAGCTAATGTAGTCGACATTAGCAAGGGAAAAAAACTGAAAAGCGAAAGCAGAAATAAAAGAATGTTCACATCAATATGAGCAAAGAAAAATTCAGAAAATCTTTTAACAAGTCAATAAATAAATAAGAAAAAAGCAATCAAAATGGAGACTGAGTAGAAAAAAATCTGAAGCAAGCTAAGAAAATCCTTTAGTACAATGTATTGAAGCCTAAAAACGTCAGAACAAAGATACCGAACAATAAAATAATAGCTATAAGCAAAACGAACGAATAAATAAATAAATAAATAAAGCTTTGCTTACGACATGAAAAAAACAGAGAAATGGAGTATTAAATAAAAATGACGTGATGCTGACAACAGCCGGCGAAAAATACGATTATAATCGTCTGAAAAAAAAATAGTAGAATGAAATAGATAAAATTTAATGGCCAATAAATTAAAAAAAATTCAAGTGTAAACAACAAATAAAACGTACTTTGATACAAATAATACAGTACAATATCAGTTGATACAAATAATATAATACGATGTTTACACATAAACATCAGACTTCAATACAAAACGAAAATACATTTAGAAAAACAGCCATAATTACAACAGCAGCAGCAACAACAACAACAATAATGATAATAATAATAATAATAATGAGAAGAAGAAGAAGAAGAAGAAGAAGAAGAAGAAGAAGAAGAAGAAGAAGAAGAAGAATTGGGATCTCTCTTACTATCCGACCTTCACGTTCATTGCCTTTGGCAAATCTTCAAGGTAGCATCAAGTGTTCGTACTGAGGTGAAGAATGAAAGTTTTCGCTAGTCGGTCAGAAATGGTGTGTCCACGTGTCCGTTGGAGACATGGCTTATGAATTCGTCTTTACTTTTCCAGCGGTGGACGGTTGGTGAGATGGGAGATAAGTGACTATACAGCTGTTATTTTGTAGATAGCTTATTCTAAGATTTGTTCAAAACAGCACATCTAGCTTTTTCTCCAGGCTTTTCGATACAGTACAAGTGGTGCAACTATACAATATTACTGACACTGCTACTGCTTGGACGAATTCCCCCTTTTTTTTGAAGGGAAAAAAATTAAGGACATTGAATTATATCACACGACATCATACGACAATAGACGACATTAGACGATCCGTGAAACCACTAGTCTCCCGTTGCAACAGATGTCCTTGATGATGTTGATATTACTATAAAAGAAGCATTGTGTGATTCTTCAGATCTAATGGATAAAATAATTTCATCTATTAGATCAGAAAAAGTTCTGTTATTTTTGGTGTCATTGATTCATATCAATACTCATAACAGGATGGAAATGAATTTATAATCCTAATGTGACCGGTTTTTGTTTTTTTTAAAGAAATATATATATATATATATATATATATATATATATAGAGAGAGAGAGAGAGAGAGAGAGGATGAAATAGCATTGCCGAGAGGAAAAAATATAGTGAAAAAATGATTTTTTGAAGAAATTTCAAATAATATTTTTTTAGGAGTTGATATTCGAAAAGGAAGCGACAAAAACTGAACCAGTCACATAATATCCATTTGTTAATGACGAATATTTTTTGAAGTATTCAATTGTTTTCAGCTGACTTTTTAATGATTCCTGTTTACCGTGTTTATCCCTATCGAAGCATCACGTAGAATGATGCTAGCAGTTTCTTTCAAATTATCCGTAACTGCTTTGATTATATATATATATATATATATATATATATATATATATATATATATTTCATTAAGGAAAAAAACAACGAAACCAATCACAAAGGATTATAAATTTATTTCAATCCTGTTACGCATTTTTGAAATTTTCAAAAACACGAAAAAAAATTAACAGGACTTCATCAGATCAATTAGATAAAAAAAAGTTTTTTTATCTAATTGATCTGATGAAGTCCTGTTAATTTTTTTTCGTGTTTTTGAAAATTTCAAAAATGCGTAACAGGATTGAAATAAATTTATAATCCTTTGTGATTGGTTTCGTTGTTTTTTTTCTTAATGAAATTATTGCTCTGTATAATTGGTACATTGAGCTCTTTACCAGGAAGATTTAAATATTCATTCACGAATAATTTCTTGTCCTGATGGAATTACTCCTAACTCCGGTTTAACTGGACTAAGTATTCTATATATATATATATATATATATATATATGTATGTGTGTGTGTGTGTGTGTGTGTGTGTGTGTGTGTGTTCAATCTTTAAATGTAATCTATAATTCTTTTGGTGAAAAGAAAAACGAGATTCAACAATTTGCAAATTCTACAAACTGATATCTGGGAGAAAATTCATTAAAAATTAAATGAAGAAAAACACACGTGTTAATAATCAAGCTACCCGTATGTCTAGTCAAAAGAAAAACTCCGACAGAATTACCTAAGCTAGAATGTAATAAAGTGCTTAATACATGAGATAGAAATAATATTATGAAAATAATTCCTTGATTGCCAAGTTTACCAAGGTTTCAACAAACAGCTCTTCAGAATCGCACTGGCGAAGTAGGTTAGATAAAATACATTTAATTAGTTAAAAATGCCCTTCATCTATACAAAAATTAGCATATAAAAAAACAACTTTATTCGTGAAACCGACAAAAAATCCTCTTTTTCTACGTTAAACAATTTTATCAATCCTTTGATCCCCTAATTAACCAATTTTTCTTATGTCTGCAAATATTGAATATTTTGAACCTTTGGTTAAGTAATTCCTTTGATCTATTATATTTTGCTATGGTTAATTTTTCCTCCATTCATAGTTTACAATATCTATCTCACATTATATTTACTAAATCTTTTCACGAGTTCTCATTTCAATATCGGATCAATACCAAATTTGTTTTGGACTTCCCCTAAGTAATTGGACAAACTTCCTTTATGTCTCTATATTTCACGTGTGAAGCTACTGTTATGTTCATTATATCTTTGTTTGAAATGGCCTTACGTTAAATCCACATAGACTTTAAATCATTACTATTGTTACAGTTTCTGTTTGGGTTCAGTACTTCAGCCTTATACACTACACACTCTATTTGACAACTTCTCTTGAAGGGGCAGTTTTCTTTCTTAATGCAGTTACCATTTGGGAATTCAGTATTTTTATTTCTCTAAAGCTTTTTGAGTTGCCGCTACTAATTAATGTGGAAATGTTAGGCATACAGCTAAATGAATTCAACGGTGTTTTATTAAATATTTTTGATAAATAACTCGTCTTAGGATATTTTTTCCCTATATTTAAAAAAATCTGCCTACTGCAGCCACTTTCTATGGAGGTGTGAACCATAAGATTTTTTCCTTTTTCCTATTATTACTCTTATTCTGTATGTTTTTATTGTCTTCTCTACTTTTATATATGAGTTTTTCTTTATATCTACTATTTTTAAGGCAATTTTATAATTTCGCTTATTTTGTGTAAAAATATCCTCGTTTGATGAATTTTTTGATAACCTGATCATAATGCTATTAGGGATATGCGTAAAGACCTTCTTAGGGCGATTAGATCCTGAATTTATGTAGCATGGATATTGATCGTTTTGTGACGATACCCCCTCGGCCCCCCGAATACGTCAACTTCTTCGAAACCATTTCACTCTTTGGCCGGTGATCATCTAGTGGTTCCGATAGGGGTATTGCACATTTCTTCATAGCAACAAGAAATACAATCAAGGGAATGGGAGAACAAACGAACAAACGAACAATATGCTTGGGTTAATTCAAGCGCAAGAAGGGAAGTTATGTAACACTCTGCATTCCCAGCAGCCACTTTCTATGTAGACTAACGCCAGCGTGAATTTCTAGCGAAATTTCTACAAAGCTACTAGGAATGCCAACCCATCTTGACCGGTCTTCCCTCACTGCTCGGGACCCTCTCTCATGCCGAATGGTCACTTCTGCTGTCCGGTGTCGACTGGCTACTCGTGTCACCCTTCTCCAACTGCCTTCTCTGAGTTCCTTTTTCCAACAACTGGCTGGCTTTCCCTTCCTACTTCCGGTCACGTCGAGATCGCAGGCTCAGGCAATTGTTTGGTTTCGCGCCAAAACAGACAAAGGGATCGTCTGCTTGGCGGACCACCTACATAGTGTTACAGTTTTTTTTCTAAATGGGGACACTGTCTCATCATATAAGTTAAACATAACATCTACATAATCGGAAATCTTCAAATTAGTTTGAATGTCTAACTTGAATCTGAATTTGTTTAATAACCCATGTAGTTTTTTTCTACTACTATCTCCTTTCCAATGTGTGCAATTATCTATTATAATCAGTATGTCATCCTCATAAATTCCATGGCAGCCGGGTTCGAATATATCATTGAGTTTATATAGCAATAAGCACCCAAACAATTCTGATATCTAAGCCGAATCATATGAACACATTGGATTATCAAAATTTCAACTAACTCCTTTTTTAATCCATAATTCCTCATTATGGTGGAGTAGGGATTTGCGACAGTGTTTAATTATATTCATTTTATCTTCGGATATTCTAGTGTATCCTTTAGCTGATTTTAACGCTTCATTTACTGCTTTTTCCGTAATTGATGGGTAAAATTCTCTTATATCATATTTAATAAAAGAACATTTATCATTTTTATCAAGGCTGTTAAACTATTTAATACAATCCTCACTGCTACGCCATTGATTTATATTTAAAGCTATTCTCAATGTAGTACAAATGTCCTGCAAAAGAATTTTACTTATTATACCCATTTGTGATTTTTATATGCAAATTTTTTATATGTTAATTTTTGTATAATTGAGGGGTCTTTTTAACCAATTAAATGTATTTTATCCTAACCCACTTTGCAAGTGCAATCCTGAAGGGTCGTTTGGTGAAACCTAGGTCGACTCGCTCTTGGGCATTTTGGAATTAATTTCATCATATATATATATATATATATATATATATACTGAATGCAATTGCCCAGTTGGCTGGAGCTGTAGAATACACCGTCTGCCTCTCGGCAAACGGGTTAGACTCCGCCAACGAGTATCCTGACATGACACTAAACAATTCGATGGTGAGGTTCCAGCCATGCTGAAGCTTTCGGGAATGCGGAGTAGCCCTTCATTGCCAGGTCCACTCTGGGACGGATTGGTAGCACCTGATAGGGTCCTATATACGGGTCAAATGAACTAAAATGTGTACTTATGCTAAATTGAATAGTTGGAAATAGAACTGATTATTTGTATGAAAATATATTTGGCATTAGAGGACCTACATTAGTTGATATGCACAACCAACCAACCAACCTGAATGCAATATTCCTTAGAATCTCTTTTAAAAACACATCTAGTCAAATTTCTTGTCTTCTAAACTACTATAGTAAATGTTATCAATGATGTAAAAATAGCCGAGATGTGAAGGCTCAAGTATAAATGATTAATGAACGAAGAATGATGATTTAGTATCTACGATCAAAATTAACAAAAATTATAAGAAACATATCCGGTATAACTCAATTACAATTTGTAATATAATGGCCGAGAGATTTCGTTTTATGTCTTTCGGTTTAGTTAGGTTGAGAACCTTTCGGCTCAGTGCATGCGTTACTTAGGTGCAACATTAACACGGGTGTTCACGCACGCAGGCGGAACGGACGTGTCACTCCGATATGTCACAATAGTCCAGATGGGAAACGGGGCTACAGAGCATGGGTGACGTCACGCACTGGAAGCGCGCAGAGGATTTTGAGGATTTTGAAAAAGTCAGTTAGTTGACTTGAGTCCGGCCTCGGGAGAAGACGATTGACTTTCGCTTGCTCGCAGAGGCCTTGCGACGGGTGCGCACGAGACGGGGGGCAGATGAAAAAGCCAGAATAGAAAGAATGTGTATCTTTCTCCTTATGTAGAAGAACCTTTAAACTCAAAGGTAATAAAAAGTTTCGTACCTGAACTAGGAAGTCGTAAGTGTTTTTCGTGTTTCGAGATTCCTATGTTGTATGTATATACAGTAGCGTCCAAAACTAAGGGACAGAGTTTAAAACCTAATATTTGTTAGAAATAACAACTGTGAAAAGCTGAAATTTTGATAACTGGTAGTTGCTATCATTCATAATAATATACTAAAATTTGAATCATTTGCAAAGGATAGAAAAAGAATTATAACAATTATTTATTTATTTATTTTCAAAATAGGATCGTCCAAAAGTAAGGGACAAAATTGAGAAAAACAATGTAAACAGTATGCTATATTCAAATTTTTTGATTTCCTCTAAAGAACAAGTCTTACTTAGTCATTTGTGAACGTAGCATCAGCCGGCACCTGTAAGACAAGCTATTGTGAACCTACACAAGGAAAAGCACACCATTAGAGAGATTTCAGAGAAAGTGAAACGTTCCAAGAGTGTTGTAGGCAGGGTTGTTAAATCCTACAATGATACTGGCCAAATTGTAAGTGCTTTTAAAACCGGCAGACCCCGCAAAACTTCGGCAAGAGAAGATCGAATAATGCAGCGTCTGTTATTAAAGGACCGTTTTAATTCTTGCACAGAAATTAAAAGGATTATGAATAGTACCTCATGCGTTAATGTGTCAAGACACACAGTTTCTAGACGACTGCAAGAAATAGGACTGTTTAATCGAACCCCAAGGAAGAAACCACTTGTTAGTTCGAAGAATAAGAAGAGATTAGAGTTTGCAAACAGGTATGTAATTTGGACATATGAAAATTGGGCAAAAGTATTTTTCAGTGATGAAAGCAAGTTTAATTTATTTGGAAATGATGGAAAAAACAATGTAAAGAGACGTATTGGTGAAAGATTAAGTACAAAGTGTACTAAGAAAACTGTCAAGTTTGGGGGCGGAAACGTCATGGTATTTGGAATGTTTTCTAGCCAAGGTACAACGCCTCTTATCCGGTTACAAACTCGTGTAAACGCGCAGGTCTATAAAAACATTGTTCAAGATCATGTTGTGCCAATCATACAGAATTCAGGTTTTGATAGGGCTACCTTTATGCAAGATAATGCCCCATGTCACAAGGCAAAGGTGATAATGAGTTACCTTAGCGAGCAAGATTTCGAAATTATGGATTGGCCACCGCAAAGTCCTGACTTAAATCCAATAGAAAATCCTTGGAAGACCTTAGGAGTGAAAGTTATAGAAAGAAATCCCACTAACTCGGGGGATTTGTGGGTGAAGCTTCAAGAAGAATGGTCTTAAATTAGTATCGAGGATTGTCAAGAACTGATTCGTTCTTGTAGTCGAAGATGTGCAGCTGTCATTGAGAGCAAGGGCTCATTTACTAAATATTGATTGTACATGTATTTTTATTGTTTTTTGGCTGTTTACATTGTTTTTCTCAATTTTGTCCCTTACTTTTGGACATTCCAAATTTGAAAATAAATAAATAATTGTTATAATTCTTTTCTATCCTTTGCAAATGATTCAAATTTTAGTATGTTATTATGGATGATAACGACTACCAGTCGTCAAAATTTCAGCTTTTCACAGTTGTTATTTCTAACAAATATTAGGTTTTAAAATTTTGTCCCTTAGTTTTGGACGCTACTCTATATATAAACTTTCTATGAACATTTCATGCCTATCTGTATCATGGGTATGGTACAAATTGACATTACGTCATCAAAGAATTTGAACCGCTCTGTAAAGGCGGAACAGTTTTTCGGGCATTGAATAATGAGAAATGATCTTGGAATTTCGTACATCGAATTTTCAACTTCTTCAACTTGTTAATTTGGCGCAACTGGAGATCCTCAAATTCTTTCTTGTAAGATGTGTCCAGATAATGTTTAATTCGGGTTTGTCATCAATCAGGGATTTTTTTTGAGGAAATAGTCAAGCTTGCTTGAGAATCCAGACTGTATTTGATGCTTCTTATAACAATTATTGTGTATTCTATCACGGACTAGCTCATGTCCTGCTCTCCTGAGATCCGTTATGGTCTTCTTGAATTAACTGGTAGTTTCGGAGTTAATCGTGGTGGAACTAGCTTGAGATCTCACCATTTATATCGGAATGTAAGGAGGTGAGTCATTCATACCAATCTTTCATTTAGTCATTTTATTTCTTTCTATTGATTATTATGTCGGGTCCGTATCGAGCGGATATGATTTGTCTAAATTTCTGAGATGAAGATTGATAATTTGCTATTACTTAGAATAGCTGTACGACCCACAAATGGAACCCTAATCGGCACAACCAGTCCTTGTCAGAGTAAACCTTGGAGTAAAAATAATGAAGGAGTATTCCACATTGCCCATATCTCCAGAACTAGAGCCTCGCTATCAGATACAATTTCATGTCATACAAAGGACACTCGATTTGGTGGTGAGTGTCTTACGCCTCGGCAGTTTATTCTAAGCTTCACCGACAAAATGCAGTCGAGATGTTCCAATCAGCTGAAATAAAAACAATAACTCATAGGTTGGACTACAGTGAACACTTGTACACCCAAGCTGTCACTTTACAATCATGATATGCTTTGAGAACATCTCAAGTCTGACATTCTGCAGTCTTATATACAGGTTATTGGTTTTACAACAAAGAAGAATGATTGGTTTGATTAAAACAATGTAGAGATTAAGAAACTGCGATCAAGTAACAGAGCCGCTCCTTCTTCCAATCTAACTCAGCTGTTTTGTCTTGTAAAGAAAGTTGCTTTTGGTCAAGTTTGCATCTGACTTCAACACATGCTACAAGAAATGCTGAACAATTTCTGAACCAACCATGCAGAGAAAACATAGTTTTGTGCAGATACTGTTCACTAGGGATTTTACGAAACTTTAAAGCAGTGCATGGCCCTTCAAACCGGGTCCAAACGTCCCTTACGCAGTGAACACCACCAAATTTTCCTTATCAATGATAAATCTATCTTGAGCTATTGTCGGTGTTCTCCAATGCTAAGTAAGTAAAGTTGGTGACCTTTGTCGAGGGTGACCCGAATGCTCCCTTTTCGATAGCTACTACAACAAGGTGTTGGGGATGGCGCTACTCCATTCCCTGGATTGCTCCACTTTACCCTTGATCCTTACGCTTTAATGCTGAGTGTTAAGCAAGGCGGCATTAAGTACCATTTTCTGAGTCTTTGGTATTACTCAACCAGCGACTGAACCCCGGTCTCCCTGACCATTTTCAGACACTCTACTCATTAGGCCAATAAGTACACTACCCAAAACTCATCTATTCACCAGATCCTTCAACAACCAAATGGACGACAAATGTCCTACCACAGATGAGAAAAACAAAACCAGTGCGCTACCGAATAATGGTTTTGGCAGTTTGTGTTGATGGAGTTCTACCTGACATCCTGGAAATATAGGTGTTTACCATGGTATAGTCAATTTAAAGAGCTTTTGGTCTGCTCTAATCCCAGCAGCGGACCAAGAGCTGATGATGCAGTCATAATCACCTTGTATATATTTACACAAGCCTTCAATCAGCAGGATGTGGCACAAGGTCAGTTTTTAGCGGCGTTTTACGGATGATGATTCTATTTTCCTTCCTTTAGATCGGTTACTATATAAAGGAAAAAGAGCTTAGTCTGAGCTACTATTTACTCACAGCTAGGACGAGAATAATTGGATAATTACCAAGGGTATGGGAAATGCAAAAAATTTTGTCTTGGATTTGAACTCGGAGCGCCGCGTCCATTTCTTACAACGATAACCGTTATACTACAAGCTCTGTAAAATACTTGAACAACAGAAGTATAAGTCTGAAATAACTTTGCAGCGTATAACGTGCTATTTTAAAGATGATGTCAAACACTTCGGAAGAAAGCAGAAGGTGGGTTACCCACCAGTCGGCACCTGAGAGAGAGTATCGCCCTCCTTATAATGGTATCACCATGAGTAAACTGAAAACAATGAATCAGTTCACCAATCCTGGCAATCCTCCTTGATAAAACTGTAGACTCTACAAATGGGTGTGGCGTAATTAGTATATAAAGAAGAATTGCAATGCTTACTATTCTATTTTTCGATTCTGTATCAAGGGTCACCGACTTTATCTACAAAGAATTATAATCAATGCATCTTCACTGTACTGAACATCCTCAGCAGCAACTACATCTCCCATGTGGCTGTCCTTGAGCCTGTGAAGATTACAAGTTTCTAGGGCATTTTGATGAGGATGCAACTAGAATGGACAGGCATTGCCTAAATTATCATTACAAAAAAGCACCGTAAAAACAATATCATACCGATCATTGCAGGCCATCGTTGTTAGTCTACACTATTTTCAGACCGTGAAACTTGACATTAAAACATTTAGCTGGCTGCCATATCCTTTGAAGGCTCCTGCAGAACAAATATGTGGGGGGAGGAAACGGAAAAGAGATGAATCACGCAGTCTTTGCTTCCCAGATTGAATTCTTATTTTACTCCTTTGAGAGTTTTTGCACCGGTGTTAGCTGATAGTTTTCCAGTGTGAGTGACAACAAGTCTCTTCAAGTATCGTGGACTTTTCTCTGTATTCTCACCTATCTTAATACTGTTGTATTCTGGATGGTATCCACTGGTCCTCTTATTTCTATATCTTCCAATTCCCTTTTCCAAGCTTTTGGAGATTGTTCCAAGCGTACCAATTACAAATCGTATTACTGTTACCTTCAAACTTCCTGTTCCATTTTTTAAATTCTCTGGCAAGTTCTAGGTACTTATCTCCCTTTTCTTTTCTATTAAGTTCAATATTCAGCAGGTACTCCTTTTTTGTAGACTTTCACTTTGTCTAGTCTTCTGGCTAAGATTATGTGATTAGTTAGAATCTCAAAATCCCAGAGAATTTTATGCATCTCATTCTTCAAGACGAATTCTTTGATGTGCATAAATCCTTTTTTCATATGGTGAAATTTAACTTTCTTGCATATTTCCCAGTTGATAACCTTCTCCACCCAGTCATGTCAAGTCTTATATTCTTTCTGCACTAATTTGCAACATTCATTCATTATGTAATTGATCGTTTCGTCTCTATCTCCACTTTTGCTATTTTGTTGCGTCTTAGTTATTTCTATTTTAACATAGTTGGTCGTTATGGCATTATTTTGTGCTATTATTTGAAGGGATTCAGTTTCTTTCTGAAGATTTCCCTTTCTTAAATATCCAGGTCTTCTTGTGGGAGATTTTATTTGTTTGTTGCTTGAAATATCCACATAGTTGTTTTTCTCCTTATTTTTACTTTCTTAGTTATTGCTGTTCTGTTGATCATGGTGTTGTTTGTATTGTTTCTGGTTGCTGCAAGAAAGTTTTTCTTTGCTATTCTTTATGTAATCTCTGTGTCACCGTGTTGATGTATCGATGCTATCTTCAATACCGGAGAATCCTCCTACGCTTTCTTTACTTAACACATATAGTCTGTCTATATTATCTCTGGAATTATCAACAAATTGACCAGATGAGAGAACTAATTTCTCTTGTCTGGTCGATTTGCTGATATTCTTTGGTCGTCCACTTTAAGAATAATCTTAAAAGTGAGATCTGGTAGTTCTATTCTTAGTGTCATTTGTCGTTTTCCACTTCTCATTATTAGCATGGCACATTTTTCTATACCAAAATCCATCCACCTATCCTGACACAATATTCTCATTGCCTGTATCAGAGTTTTCGATGCTTTCTTATTTTTGGCAAATAGTTTGATGTCGCTCATGAACATTAGGTGGTTGATCTTTTCCTGTGATTTAGTAAGTTTGTATTCGGCTGTGCATTTCTCGAGTATGTGAGTGAGCGGCATCATCGCTATTACAAATTGTAAAGATGATAGCGAAGATTCATCTCAGGGTTTTCCCTTCACGGTAAGCTTTTTTCCTCCTGCTGTCAATTCCATTCACCAGGTTTTTATGGTTTCCTCGATTAACTTTGACTTTATCCAATATCTTGTACATTTTGCGGCAGTCTATCATCCAGCTTTGCGGGATGATATCGTATGCCTTTTATACTCAGTCTACGCCGTAGTTACATTTTTCGTCTCGTTTGGCGCTCCTTGATGATGTGTTTCTCAATGTATCGCAGATCTCGAGTTTCTTTAGTTCTCTTGTGGTATCCTTTTTGTTCATCGGGGAACAGTCTGCTGGTTATTTGCGAGTGGCAAATCTCCTCCCTAATTTGTGTTGTTAGTATTTTCCACATCTTCGGTAAGCACGTTATGGGTCTGTAATTGTTAGGGGTGGTTCCTTTGGTGGGTCTTTTTAGATCAGAGTAGTCTTTATTTTGGTCATCCATTCAGATACATTTGTTTCTTTTAAGTATCTATTCATTTCGATAGCTGTCGTGAATGGAAGTGATTTTTTAATCAGAATTCGTACATGCCATCATGGCCAGGCGTTTTCAAATTTGATACTTTTTTGAAAGTTTCTCTGATTTTGAAGAATGAAATATCATTTGTTTTCCTGTTACTGATAAGTGTTTTGATTAAAAAGTGGACTTAACTATGGAATATTCTTCAATATTTTTCCTCGTTTAACTCTTTACTGCTGACGACCTCCTTGCCTTTTGCCCTCTTAATTACGGTTTTAACTCGTTCTCCAATTATAATAGTAAGTTTACTTTTATTCAGAGAAAAACAAAGTACTAAAATTTAATCGCACTAGAAACCTGAAGCATGCAATTCATTTCACACCAGCCTTACTTGAGGGATTTTCGCTGGTTTCTGAGTCACATGACTCTTCAGGTATCCAAGGCACTTAAAATTACCTAGATGATTTTACTAGTATCCGTTGTCAGGAGGAATTCCGGACTTGTCTCTTTTCCAGTTCATCGGGGACTGTTCCAAGAGCATCAATTAAGATTATTATCACTGACAACTCATGATCCACAGCTTTTCCATTTCTCTAACTAGAACCAGATATTTGTGCAGCTGGCCTTCCTTAACTTGCATTCTGTGGTCTGCTGACACGGCAAGTTTCAAAATATGACGGGACCTTTATTTCTTTTTTAAAAGATCTACTCTTACTCTTTTGGCCAGTAAATAATGTTCTGTCTGTATGTCAAAGTTCTAGAGAATTTCATACATTTCATTTTCGTTGTTATTTTACACTTTATACAGTTTATCACTTAAGTGTTGGCTGATAGTTTTCCACTGAAGTCTGAGTGATAGCATGTCTCCTTAATTATCCAGGACTCTCCTTGATATTCAGACCGATCTCAACAATGTTGAAGTTTGGATGATGTCAACTCATCCTCTTATTTTAAATCTTCCAGTCCCTGTTCCAATCCTTTGATGGTTGTAGCAAGTGCGCCAACTACAATTGGTATCACCAACACTTTCATGTTTCATTGTTTTGTTTTTTTTTTAGTTTTCTTGCAAGGTCCGAGTCCCTATCTCTCTTTTCGCTTTCTTTCAGTTTGATTGCCAGTCAGTCATGAATTGTAATAGTCTGTGGTCAGCCAATTTGGCAAAGTCCACTATTTTGTAGGTTCTATTTTTGTTGACTATCACTAGGTCTGGTCGTCTGGCCGACATTATGTGATACGTTTGTATCTTAAAATCCCATGTGCATTTCTCGTAAGTTCTCTACACCAGAGATCGTTGTTCTTTTTTACAGCTCGTCTGCTTAGGTCTCCAGAATTCTTCTCAATATTCTAGCCGAGTTGTAGTTTGGATGGTCTCGATTCATCCACCGATTTCCAGCTCACCCCTCATCCTTTTCAAGCCGTTCCAAACGTGCCAATTACAGTTGGTATCAGCATCACTTTCACGTTCAACAGCTCTCCAAGAGTTTTGGCAAGATTCAATTACAGGTCTTTCTTTACGTTTTCTTTGAGTTTCACTCTGTGGTCCACCGAGAAGGAACGTCCACTATTATATATAGATTCTCTTGTTTTTGTTAATTTTCTCAATGTCTGGGTCTTTGTTGCACTACCTACATAATGGACTCACCCTCCTCCATAAATACATGTTAAAGAGAGCGTCAGACGGGGTTCACCAGTCGGTGTGGCACAATCACGTGTAATACCATCTGCGTAGTGGACGGATAGTAACTACTCCCCTGGACTCTCAGCTTCCGATCAACTATCAACTGTTTAACCGGGTTCACTTGTATCTTGTTTCTGTTACTTGAATATATATTTTTTCTATCATCTCTTTTTGTTTCCCCCTAGTCTTTCTTTTGTCGGCATCACAACAATCTTCTAGCTGGGATTAGGGGATCCGTTTGAATTAGAAAATCCCAGAAAAATTTATAAATCCCATACCCCAAGCAAGATTCTGGTTTGAGCATGTAGCAATTGATAGTATGTTCAAATTTGAATTTCTTGTACAATTCCCAGGGGGTCACCTTCCCACCAAGATGTGTTTGATCTTACACTCCCTTTGCTCCAGTTTGCTGCATTCAATTTTTATGTGATTAACTATTTCATTTCCTTCTCTGTATAACGTACACTTCCTTTTTCGTTGAGTAATATCTATTTTCGTTTTAACCTGATTGATACTTTTGGCGTTGTTTTGTGCTGTTGATTGAAGCGATTCAGATTCTCTTTCTTAAAGTCTCTCTTCCGTTGCCACATCTTAGCGTGTAAGACGTCATTAGTTTGTAGCTTGAAATATCTATACAGTTATTTTTCTTTTCATTTCTGTTTTTTTAGAATTTTGTTGTTGTTTTGCTTGTCTTTATGATGACAGCACTCTACATTGACCGCAGTAATTTGTGTTTCTTATCTCTTTTTGATGTTTTTTCTCCAGTTCCTGTATTGATGCTATCTTCAACGTTGTTGGGTTCTCTTCCTCCTTCTTTTCTGTTCATATAGTCTGTTTATGCCATCTCTCGAATAGAAAGCTTTGAGTATCGTCATCAACTTTCTTGTCCTTTGGTCCATTTGTCTGAGTTTTTCTGTCGTCTATTTTAAGACGTGTACCGAGTATTTTTCAAGTGACGCAGCTCAGATCTTTTTTGTCTTTGATCTGCCACATAATTTGGTTTCGATAAGCTTTCTCGTTCGTCTGAGGTAATCTTTTCTTTTTTACCTTTTCTATCCGTTTGTTTAATGGTATCTGCTTCCAATGTCTCCAAGTACTTGTAATTTTCCTCATCTCCAAGATTTCTGATTCTTTGTTGTATTCTGTTCCTTCCGTTATTTCTCATTTTCATCATGAGCATTGCACATTTTTCTATGCTCCCTTCCCTTCCAATATCATCTGTATATTCTTATTGTTTGTATCAGTCTCTGATTCTGTCCGATTTTTTTTGCAAACAGCTTGATGTTGTCCATGTACATAAGTTGATAAATTTTTTCCCGTGATTTCATAATTTTGTAGCCCAAGTGCACTTCCTCATTATGTAATTGAATGGCATTATGGCTATTACGAATGATTATGGCGAAAGCGCATCTCCCTGGAAGATGCTTCTCTGGATTTTCACCTCTGCTCTGGTTTTTCTCAATACTGTCAATACTGCTTTATGACTCCTGTTTAAATTAGATTTTTTTAGCTCAGTGATGTTGCCCATTGTGATATATGATAATTTGTTTATATTTTCGTTTTCTACCTTGACTTTTTTCCAGTCTTGGTTGCTGTGGAAGGGTAATGGAGTCTTCTTTACAGTCATGATTTTCTTTATTAACAATTATTTTATTTTGTTTTATGTTAAAATCAATTTTGTGGTGCTGGACTTTCAGTTTTTTATTATTTCGCATTTCAATTCATTCAGCTCTTGTTTTTCAGTATCGATTCGAGATGGAGGATCCAATTCATATTCTTCTCAATTTACTTGTTTACATATATCTATTATCTCAAGGCCAGAAAACCAACCTTTCTTCAATATCATTCAAGATTGTTCAGCAAATATTTGCCTGCTTGTATTAAATCTAGCAGATTCTCTGAAAATTTTTATCATTATTTTCCTACATCCTCTTTGTGTAGCGTTACTCTTAAAATAACAGGTATGGTTGTTGTTTTTCTTATTCTGTTGTTTCTGTTACTGTGTTTGAGTTAAGTAGTTGCTTTAAGGTTGTTTGTGTACCTGAAATTAGAACAGCCAATCTTAGTAGGATGCTTGCGGGTCCCCTATGTTGTCTATCTAGGAAACATCTGCCGATTATATCACCCAGATCTGTTGCCTGGGTCCCACGTTAAATTAGGTTTGGGTTTGTTATTTTTCATACTTGGTAAACTGTGGCTATAGAAGATTCAGGGATTGATTATAATATGTACTCCTGTCATAGATGTAACCAGGTCAAATAATCCTCTAATTTTGAATTCATTAAGTTTTAACTAAGTAAGAAAATTAAAGGTTACCTTTTATTAAAAAGAATGAACTTTTCGGCTTGCATCTTCTTCTTTCATCGCCTAAGCTGCTACTTGGTGATTGGATTTAGTCATAAATGATACTACTGTTAAGTTGTTTCAACCCGAACAATTTTATGGTATACGTCAATGCATGTTCTTTGCTCAGTATTTCAAGTAGGTTAAATCTATTCCTATTAAACAGTTTTTTCTTAACGGCTTTTCTTCTAAAAATTTTTTTTTCACGTGGCTCAGGGGTAGCAAGAGGACAATGCTATTACTAACATTTATGTCCATTCTTCCCTCTTTTTTTCCTTTTCTTGAACTCCCTATACCTACATATATGAATAAATATGTATAAAAATCCATCTTAAATTTAAGAAGGAAAGCGTTAAATATTACTTCGATAATACGGCAGAGATATTTACAGACAAGTAGCAATTTTCAGCATATCAATAAAAATAAGTAAAGAATTAGAGGCGACTTTTTTCGCCTTTTTGTTTATTTCAACCGTTTCTCTTCTAATTTACTGAATGTTTCTAATGTTTTCAGAAGAGTTCAAGTTTTAATTGACTTTCAACAATAGAAAGAGGATAACGTTACTACCAGCGTTTATGTTCCCCCTTTACCTCTTTACCCCACGACAGGCAAAAATATATACAAAATTATTTTCATTATTATCATTTTTCTTTTGTATTACAAATCAGCAGTGCCATTTTTTTCAGATATTAGAATTACAGGTATATGTATTGATATTTTACTGAGTTTGAGATATTATCTTAAACCAAACCTTCATGTCACAGTCATTGCTGTTAAAATTCATAAATAATATCTTGCTGGCCAAGAATGGTATGAATGTCTTAAGGGTGGTGACTCGTCAGTTGAAATTAAGATGGGGTGAGCAGCGCTCGTTTGTAGAGTGTAATGCTTTAAAACGTAAGGTAGAGTCGGACCCAACTGTTTGCCCTTAAAGAAAGTTAGGAAGAAAAATGCTAAAAGATATCACATGTACAGCAATGCACAACTTTAAAAGACCTATAGGAGGTCTTGAGTCGTTCCCTTTGAACTTACTTTTGATAAAAAGAAACGGACCTAATTTTGAAACTAGTATTTGTTTCTCGAATTGCACGAATTTGCTGAACTATAAAATGCAGAAAGAACATCAGTCACGATTATGATGAGATGAAAGCAAAAGAAAGGAAACGGGGGAAATTCCCGCGTGTTCTCAAAAGTATAAGAATGAAGATGACAGCTGTTTTCAGACAACGGAGTTCACGTTCATGAAGGTAATCGATTCAAAGTTAGAGAATTCAAGTTTGATTTTCAAGAAAGCTAAATACATTTTTTTCTAAATGATTTTTTTTTTACGTATTATTTTTGCATATTATATGTCAGACTTTAATTTATCAAAATTGAATTTGAATTTATGATAGCGTCTTGCTGAAAAGTATAACGAGCTTTAAGATGTGTTTTAATTTTTAATTACTCTATTAATTCAGAATATTCAGCTGAAATCATCAAAATTTTGGCATGTATATAGATATATAGTGTACTCGTTGGAATAACAAACATCATGAACGATGAATAAAAACAAAGATTAAATGAAGAAAAAGGAGCTGCATAACTGTTATCCTCGTATGAAATAGAATCGGCAACACGAGTTCAAATCCTGGATGAGCTATTATCCTTGCAAAATCATGAACCCATCTATTTCCCCAAAACTAGGGGTAAATAATCGGGTAGACTGAATGCTTTAGTCTCAGTAAGGCAACCTATCTAGAAGAGGCAAACTCTAAATTCGAACCAGTTTTACTTCGCATTGTGTCACATCCTGCTGGGTATTGTAAAAATTACGTAGAAAAGAAAATGCTCGTTAAAATGGTACAATTTATCAAATATATGCTTCTCCATACGACTAAGTAAACATTTTCGATGTGGGGTGAGGTTTCGTTATTTTCCGTACAGGACTTAAAAGCTCTCGATTGTCATTCCCGTTCGGTTGAGGATAGAATTTGAAAAACAAGCATTTGCAGTTTTGTTTTCCTCATTTATTATTTGAAATTTTAATTTGATTCAGCTGGCTTTTTTTTATTGGTGTTCCAGCCTTCATTTATTGGAAGAAGAAAACATTTTGCATCTTCACTTTCAGTTGAAATTTCTCCAAGTTTTTTTTTTAATTCTTAAACTTTTATACAAGCACGACAGTGGCTGGCGTTCTCCATATCCCAAAAGATTTTTCAAATCTACTTAATTCTTTCAAATCTCACATGACTACGTTTAGCCAATGAGCACTGACGGTTTTTTCTTTCCTAAATTAGCTTAGAAATTTCGTGGATTATTTAATGCTAAAAAAATTTTAGTTGAAGGGTTCTGGTGATACTATCATATTCAAACTCCAATCACAATATTACATTTACTTTCGAACTAATACTATTGGGAAAAAGACATGAACCCTTTATCTCCTCTTCAGTTATCTATCACTGCTGTTCGCCTACAAGGATGGCATTGACATTATATAAACCTCGATGGTTATTATGCTATAATAACCAAAATCATCGCCTTCAATTGTAACGTAATAAGACAAAAATGTTATTTTTAGGGTAAAACTTTATTTAAGTATACAGTCTGGATAAAGAAATCTTTTGTCGTTGCCAGCACTATGTCATTCGCTAAATGACTCAACTCCACGTTGTGTAAAATTGGTCGGCAGCAGGTTTTAGTTAAAACGGTAGAAACTCTGAGTCAGCTTCATAAGGAAAAAAGCAAAAAATGAATTCCGAGAATAGACTTGCTTTTTTTGCCTCCTTGATCTTTTCCCGATCGGTGAAGGGGATCATGCAAAAATCTGCAACATGGACTTGGGTTCTGGTCCCTCAATGTGCAATTATCCAATTCTGACCAACTGTCTACTAACTCAGATCTCTCTCTCTCTCTCTCTCTCTCTCTATATATATATATATATATATATATATATATATATATATTTAAGCAAACGTGCTATGACAAATAGGAATATATTTATATTTATTTTTAATTTTTTCGATTAGTTTCGAACTTAGGTCCTCATCAAGAAAAAAAATATTTACGGAAAAAAATGGATTTTTTAAAAGTTCTTTGAAATTTTGTAAAAAGTTCATATTCTTAAAGGGAAGTGACAAAAAATCAACCATTGACGTAGTATTTACATTTGTTGAGTGAACATTACTTTCTTAGATCCAGGAAAATAAATTTGGTCTTTTGTAGATCCACTGTATTGACACCTGGTTAATAATTTTTTCTTAATAAGTTTGAGAGAGGGTTTTTTTTAAAAAACAGGCTTGCTTGGTTTCTTTGTTTATACGGTGTTTGTGTCGGCTGTTGTTTTAAGCTAGGTGATTAGGTTTCATATCAGATCCAATGGCGTAAGTGTTTTCACGTGGTTTATCAATTTGTCTTCTTGCTTTTTTATTATTTGTTTTAATTTTTGAGGGTTTTTATCTCTGTTAAAATTGATGGTTTGGGTGAAATTGCTTTTCTGTAAGTGTTAATTTGCTGTTGTTAATAGATTTGATTCTGTATTTGTTATAATTTAGTCTAAAGTCAAATGGCCATTCTGAATTTTCAACGTATTCTTTTGGGCAGCAGTGAATAAACTAAATGTTTGTTTCTACAACGACAGGAAATGGATTTCACGATTTGGTTTTCAATTAACGTATGAGAAGATCTTTGTTTTGTCAGTTCGTTGATTTCTGTCAGATCTTTCTTAGTTTCATTGCTTGTGAATAAAGAAGGCACTCTTTTTTGGGATGAAAAGACTTGTAATGCAGACAATTTTGGGCAAGTGGTTTTTGTGTTTAGTGTCGTTTTAAGTTGGTTTTAGAAACTGTTTAGTTTTCTTCTTGGCCGATATATATATATATATATATATATATATATATATACACATATATATACATATATATATATATATATATATATATATATATATATATATATGAAGATATTATAGTTGGTACAGAATCTGAATATTGCTTTACAAAGCGTGTGCATGATATTAAAAATGTTTTAAAATCATTAAAAAAAATCAAATTAGAAGGTAACCCTTCGTTTCGTTCACTTCTTTTCAGAGATTTATCTCAGTGACGAGCAATTCTATACTTAAGGAAGTAAGTATGGGATGGTGACCAATGGAAAATACAAGAGTGGGGAAAGAAAAAACTAAAAAAAATTACCTTAAGCCAATAGAGTTAGTACGGCTAATAGTGTTTTCTTTCGATGGTCTGAGAGGTTTATTAAAAAACAAAGACGTGTGAATTGCTTTTGAATACATAATTCCAGTTTGTATTTTCTCATAAGTAATACTTCCAGAATGGATAACTACAGCTCATTTGTTAATCTCTCCAGGGTGGTAAACATAGTGGGACTATATACGCACGCGCAGCCCAATTGGCCAACAGATGGCGATTAATGGCGGAAGTTGAATTTTGACTGCTCAGTGCTGCCGTGTATTCGGAAGTATGTGTTAGGATTCTCGAGGGAATATATCGGTTTATTCTAATCTCTAAACGTTGACTAGAGCGGTCTATATAGCAAACATTGCATTTGCATGTAAACTGGTAAATAAGAGAACTTTTATGGAGAGCTGTGACACTGTCTTTGAGATTAGGGAGAAAAAACACATTAGATTTAAGAATATAAGAATTGAAACAACGTTACCGATCTACGATAATCTTAGATATACCGAGCACCTCTCTGGTCCAAATTTTAGTTTGGTAGAGGATTGCAGTAATTTGTATCTAATGGTGTTGGTGATTGCATCTTCGAGATATTCATTTTTCAGCTAAGTTAACTTGATAAAATTGAGTTCATCGGCAAATTTTGGCTTAGAGCAGAATATTAAGGCACGGTGGACTAAGGTCTTTATAAAATTTATTTTGCGTCTTGGAGGGCAAAACGAACACCGTTGTGTATATGATCTCGTAAACAAAGGTTTACGATAGGTCGACGCCAGCACGCCGAAGTTGGTGCGCTTAATTAAGACTTCAAGAAAAAGTAAGCTGTTGTTCTTGAATCCACATATAAATGTCAATTTAGGATGTAGTTAGTTGACAGTATAGAAAAAAGTGTCAACTTTTCGACCTGGAGAAGAAAATCATGAAGATGTCATCAACGTAACGTTTATAAAACAGCGTCAGGATGGTAATTTTAAATATCTTGCTTCCTGAAACCCAAGAGAGATATTCGCTAGTTCCGATCCAAAGAACTTCTCATACTGATTCCGTCAGTCTGCCAGTATATGGTATTATTAAAACCAAATTGCACGAGTTTAGATGAAATGTGTATCAGTTTCAGAAAAAAACAGGTTCTAGAATGGGGGGACCACTTGGCTGCAGTATAGGGTGTCGGCACAAATGGTTATCGTTTCGTCAAGTGAAATATTGGTGTATAAACTCTCAATATTAAAAGAGCAAAATAATAAACTGTTGGGAGCGATGGCTATATTCCAAATTTGATTTGCAAAGGTGAACGGGTTACAAATGCAATGTTGGAAATTTGGTGAGTTTGTTTTTGGCAGAGCAGACCATTGAGAGAATAGGTTTTAACGGAATATGTTGTTGGTGTATTTTGGGGAATTCATACAAACAAGATCTTTGTGATCCAACCAGGACGTATTTTCTCATAAATATTTTTTAGCAATAAATGGTCATTATGAAATCCGATTAATCCTTTAATCCGTTGTTTTTCTATGGCGGTCTTTGAGAACTCATCGACAATACCTAGGATATTAAATTTGGTAGTGTCCTTTAGTATGTCAACCATTTTGTTATTGTAATATTCTTTGTTAAGTATTGCAATTCTAGTTTGTTCAGTCTGGATCTGATGATGTTATTATTGCAAATGGGGTTCATGGTATTCAGATGTTTACGATGCCAATAAAAATCAGATTTATCTATGTTCGATCCACAGTACATGTTAGCAAGGTCAAAGAACCAGACCTTGAAAGTCATAAGTGCCTATATATATATATATATATATATATATATATATATATATATATATATATATATATATATATATATGTGTGTGTGTGTGTGTGTGTGTGTGTGTGTGTGTGTTTGAGTGGATTTAGTCAATTCTGTATATTTGAATCAAGGTTCTTTGAATTTCTTTTTTTAAAAGGTCAATTTATTTCTTTCATATAATTTCTGTTGCACTCAATTGTAACTCCCATATAGTTAATCTAAGATCGTTATTCAGTAAGATGAATCCGAAATCAAAAGAATATGATTCCGATGAGACTTGGCCACGTATTTCTTATCTTCTGGATTTTACTCCAATGTGGCTGCTGTTCTATTGATTTAGCTGCCTTGGTCAACTAGTATTATTCGAATTTACCGATATAGTCTTTATTCTTTTCTTTTGCCAAACGATGTGTTCCTACATAACTAGTATTCAATATTATTATTATTATCATTATTATTATGACAGAATTAACTTTTTACTTTTATGTTTTATTTAGAATAAGTTAAAAGATAATCTAGTCAAAAATGACTTTAAAAAAGATACCATTAAAATTTGTTATTTTTAACATATTGATATAAGAAATTATATCGCACACAGTAAAACGATCATTGTTCTAGGAAGTGGACTTAGCTACCCGAGTTCAAATCTTAGACAAGTTTTTTTTGCATGTCACATGGCGCTAAGGCTCAAGTGAAAGGTATGAATTGGGGGTGCTCTCCCTGGTGTAATGGTTAAAGCGATGGACTGCAGAATCGTAATAAGTAAGTTCGTACTTCAGTCGCGCTATTACGTTCACTTTCGAACTAATACCTTTGGGAAAGGTATGAACCCCTTTATATGCCATTAAACAAAGAAACCCGACCAACCAACGGTATGAATACAACTATTCTCCCCTCCGCTAAATGGAGCCGATTACCTTCTTTTCTCTTGTTATGGTAACCGGTCCATGAGGTGGGAAGGGCTCCGACAGGCTACTCCCGTTCAAGATACCCTATAGCAGTTGCTTCCGACATCCAGATTAGATTAAAGGACCATAGAGACCAGTGAAGTATAAAACATTACTACATAAAAGTTACGCTAAGATGTCGATAAAAGTTAACCAGAAATGCAACATTTGATAACAAATACGTATATTGTCATTTGAAAACTATGGTAGTATATCTCTCCTTTCTTCCTTCTTTTCCTCCCTCCCTCCCTCCACACACACACACACACACACATATATATATATATATATATATATATATATATATATATGTACTTGTGTGTGTGTGTGTGTGTGTAATTAAGTAAAAACGTTTACCATGAAACAGTTTGCTATTAATTGAAGTTTCACACAGCTGTTACTACAATCATCAGTCGGCCGTTTTTGCTTATTTTCAAGCATGTTTAGCCTATTAGAAGTTTCCACGGGGCAAATGTTTCTTGTTCTTATCTTCATACTTCTTAAACGTTAAAATAAAACTAAACACTATGTTCAAACTGACATATCTTTACTTACCCCATTAGCCAAGTCTGCAGGGGCTGTAAAATACTCGGACTATATCTCTGCAAAGGGGTAAGACTACCCCAAAGAGTGTCCTCTGGCCCAGTCGGCTTGAGCTATAGAATACACCAACTGCATCTCGGCATAAGGGTTAGACTCTCTCAAAGAGTGTCCTGTGACCCAAGTCAGCTGGGGCTGTAGAATAAACCAACTACATCTCTGCGGAGGGGTAAGACTGCCCCAACGAAGGCCCAGTCGACTGGGGCTGTAGAATACACCTGCAAAGAGAAAAAATCCACCAACGAGTGTCCTGATATGACTCTAAACAAACTGATGGTGAAGTTTCAGCAATACTGGAGCTTTAGGAAATGCAAAGTAACCTTTTCTTGTCATCACTCCCAGATCCACACTGGCCCAGAGTGGCAACTCCTGATGTTGTATAGCCACGACCACTATACATACGCATATGCATACAGAAACATAACGACGACACAATAAAGACGAGCGACACAGTTCTTTACAAAAATATACCTCACACTTTATTTGAAAGGGTTCGAAAGGGTTACTAAAGGTTTTACTGTGTGAGAGGTGAGTTGGAAGCTGAACAGAACTGCAACATATTGACCCCCACTGTTATGGCCATAACAGCGTTTCTTTCCCGTTCTCCTGGGCTGCTCAACCGGGGACCCAGCCTCCCTGGGACATGTTCCTCATTCCAGCATCTTTCTCCAACTGATTTGAACCTCCTGTCGCCGAGGTTATATAATAATTTGACGTCCACTCTTCTTCCGGCGAGCGTCACAATTTCGCACTCATTTCAACCCGTCCACGGTCATGGTTATATCCTGATATTCCTCGACCAGATGCACCTGTTATTTACACTGGTGCATTTCCTATTTTGACAGCTTTGCCGGGGTCAATATATTACACTGATAGGGTCCCATCTATGGGTGAACTAGAACTAAACTGCGTATTTATGCTAAAATGAATTTTTTGAAATAGAACTGTTTATAGGTATAAAATGGATTTGGAGTAAGATAATCTACATTAGTTGATATGCTATAAAAACAAACCAAACTACCTACTAACAACTATCAATTTAGACACAATAGCTTCAATCCTTTTTTTTCTTCACGAAATGAAAAAACGATCGTTTAAGATATTAATTCGCCACTGTCCTCTAAGTATTAAGCAGTTTTTATGTATTGATAAAAATTATCTATCTATCTATCTAAGTGTGTGTGTGTGTGTGTGTGTGTGTGTGTGTGTGTATTGTAAAATCCATAGATTCTGATTAAAAATATAAATTACAACGAAATAAAAGAGGATTTTACACATGCTATTTTCTCAATCATCAGACGCGTAATGTTTATTTCAAAGTTTAAATTTACTTTCTATTTATATCTTAAACACACTAACTCCGTCACCAGTCAACCAAAAAATTGGAGGCAGAGACATTTACTATATTTTTGCCTACAAAACGAAACATGATTAAAATCATTTAACTGTATTTTCCTATATAACTGAATTTTTTAAAAAGCTCTCTCTCTCTCTCTCTCTCTCTCTATATATATATATATATATATACATCAGTTCAGATTATTTAGTGATAATCTTGTTCAGAGGAAGTAAGGATTTAATTTTTCCCCCCAAACGTAATCTAATTTTTTTTTATTATGCCTTACATGCACCGTACTTTTTCTTCTGCAACCATTTAGGAAATTAGTTTTAACGGTGATTTTTTCCGGGATTTTAAGGTTTTAGAACGTCTGAGTGGCTCCATCGCTGATATTGAGCACAGTATGTAAGTGAGTTGTTTTTACATTTTCTATTTAAACACACACGAACACACACACACACATGTATATTACTGGATGTTTGCCGCATGTTTTGATAAAATGCAGAGTATTTGTCTTAATTAACCTCTTTGTCTCTGGACCACGCCAAAAATAAATAAGTGACCTTATATGACAAGAAAAAAATAAAATAACGATTAGGCGTGGTAAGAACAGTAACTCCATTTGTTTTTCTTCTTGTTCTATATTAGTTATTTCTCTTGCTTTTGATGAGATCTTGTTTATTCAAACGAAGAGAGTGATTTTTTCAGATTGAATTACGCTGATGTTGCAAATGATGGCAATTTTCTGAGTTTAATTGTTTTTGAGGACAAATTTTCATAAATACAATAATTTGATTTTCAAAATTGATCAGTTTTGAAAATGTACATTTCTTTGAATGCTGAACACAAATAAGAAAAATGAATCAAAATAAAAATAATCTTTAAGATATAATAAAATATTGTTTAAATATTTGAGTTGATTTTATTGCTGGAAGACCGAAATTGTTTTTTTCAAGGCGAATTGGAATAAACAAAATGTCAATTACTCAATACGAAAGAAAAGAAATTACAAAAATATTTGCATGTAATGAATCATGATACACGTTTTCTTATAAACAGAAATGATAGACATTACAAAATATATAAATAAAAAAAACAATCAACTCTGGAACGTCGGTAATCAATCAAACCAACATGATGTTCTTTGTGCTGAACAAATCTATTTGCTATTCTAACTGAGATTTTGATTGTGTTCATATATATCCGTCTGCAAAGACAACTGCAAAGACAACTGTTTGTGTGCATGTGTCAAGATAACATGACGTGCTTATTCATTAATATATATATATATATATATATATATATATATATATAACAGGAATAAATGTGATAAGACAAATAGGAATATTTATTTTATATTATTTAGTTTTTGATCGTTATCACGTTGTTTCGACCTTAAGACTTCGTCTGGAGAGAAGTTTTTGTGTAAAAATCGTTTTTACAAAGCTTAAAAAAACAGTTGCTATGCCTTAAAAGAAATGACTAAAACTGCTCTTGTTTGTTGAAAGGAAATTATTTTCAAGTATCCAAGTGTCTTCAACAGATCTTTCTATATCTTTAGTTAAGACACCTGGCTAATGAGTTTTTTGTTTGAGAGGTATTTGTTAAACTTGGGTGGAGTATGTTTATGTCTTGTCGGCCTGTTTATTTATCAAAAAATTTTGGTGTTTATCGATCAACTCAAGACTGTCAACTGTATTTAAAGACATAGTTATTTAGTTTCATAAATCTCTATGGTTACTGCGTTTATAAAAACAGGATAATCACAGCAAATGAAACAAATGTGACTACAATCAACAAAAACAGCCATTAATTAATTTATGGTGATGCATGTTACCTTCATAGAATTTGTTTCTTCTTAATTTTATAACAACAGTATTTTGCATTGGAATTATGACCCTTCATCATCATCATCATCATATCGCGCTGGTTGCACGGATATCCCTGACCCTCTCTCGCCACTCCTCTCTATCGTTCATCGCCCTAGGTAAATCTTCAGGACAACATCCTGTACCCTCACATAGCTGCTGAATGTATGTTCGTGCTGGTCGTCCTGTTTTTGCACGGCCATGTGTGGGGGTCCATAAGACTACATCTCTTATGAGTTCGTCCCTGCTTCTCCAGCAGTGTCCTGCATGTCTGGTTCGTCTAACTTGAATAGTTTTCGTGATAGGGGGCAGGTGGCCGTACAGTTGGTGTCTTGTGGGGTGTTGCCGCCAGGACTTGTTTAAGATTGCACGCAGCATTCTTGTGTAATTGCCGTCTAGCTTCTTCTCCAGCCGTTTTGTTAGCGTCCATGTAGTGCAGCCATATAGCAGTATCAATGTGACCGCTGCCTGGAAGAAACTGCGTTTGATTTTATCGGTTAGGTCTGATTTCCATATAATCGATAGCCTATTGATAGCTGTCCATGCTTTCGCTAACCTCGTTTCGATGTCCTTATGACCCTTTACCTAACGAAAATACTGGTCATAAGTATTTGAACAAGAACCCAATTTATTACACCTGGGAATTATAAGAATTATGAACAGGAAAACAATGTATATTAACTTAAAAGATTGATAACTCTCTTATATAGGAATAAAAGCTTGCTTTATTTTGAAATAAGATATGAAGCTTTGAAAACATTTTTCATTTAATTTTATTTTTTCTCTTTTATACATTTTCGAATATTTAGAATAATCAATCTTTTATAAAATAGAACAGTCTGATTTAGACTTTTATTTTGAACTCATCCAGTCCATACAAAGATAGATTACGCACTGGGGCAAGTGTCTCAATTTTGACCTCACTTTTAATTAGTACCCAGAAAAGCCAATTCACTTGCATTTTTAACATAGTACAATTTTATTTTTCGGTCAAAAAGAGACTTACAAGGATTTACTTTCTTTTTAGCTGCTGCCGGTGTTTGGTCACAGAGGAGACTTTCTGTAAAGGACAAGGCCTGGTACATCTTCCCCTTTTACCTTCTTTCAGTCCTTCCTGCCTTGTTTACCGTCCTAGTCAACGTAAAAAAGAATTATGTTCCAGTTCAATTGGAGCAAATAGGATCCTTTTGTGTGTCACGAGGTCTGTTATCATTGCCCATCAGAAGGCGGCCATGGTTGCAACTCATTATCTTAGGTTGGAAATGCGTACAACATGATCAGAACGGAACATTCTAGAAGAAAGATACCAAGATCTTCTTGTCCTTAAATGTGCATTCAAACCATTGGAAGCTTTGCCATCGCAAAGAAACAAGTGCAACTTTTATCCTATTTACAAACCCCTCCGCTCGGGCAGGATATGACACAAGGTCAATTTTTGAGCGGAGTTTTCCTTCTCGTAGACTAGTTGTCTAACCAAGGCTGAAGAACCTAGTCTGTCCTACTATTTACCCATAGCTGGAGGGAGAATAATTGGATTCATACCTTTCCCAAGGGTATTAGTGCTATGTGAAATGCAATCAGTCTCGTCCAGGATTTGAACTTGTGTCGCCGTGTTCATTTCCTACGACGATAACAATTACACCACGGACACCTGCAACTTTTATCGTGAGTGTTGGCATACTCTAAAAGTTTACTCTCGATTACAGACTGGTCTTTCTGACAGAGTAAGGCATTATGTCTGATATTAGAGGAGCCATTCAAGATGACTTAAATGAAGAGCTCGGAGTGACGAAAGAGGAAGGGTGCTTATTGTGACCGTAGGCCTCTGACTTGAGGTGCCTCAATAACAACGAGGCATTACTAATCTGGCTTGGGATTCGGAGCACCATCTGGGTTGGCAAGCGGCTTTGCGCCACACGCCTGGCAATTTTATCTGATTGTGTCCGGTGTGATGACCCAAAGACAATCATGCATGAGTTCTCTCTCACAACCGGATCGTACAAACATTGTACAAGCTTCTTGAAGACGACATGGTTCGTATACTCTATAAAACTTTTTTCCTTCGGAGCCAGTTCTGTGTATTTAGCAATAAACAAGAAACAACTGAACGTTTTTTTTCTACTTCCTCGGCATTATTTTGACGATGTGACTGAACGGATTCCACGAAGGCAAGTTTTTTTTTCTCATTTTAGACGCAACTAGTTTTTAAGCACCTGATTAAAATAAAAATCCTGTTCGGCATAAGATAACTTTATCCGCAGCCCTTTTTCAACATGCGATTTTTTTTGTCTGAAAGGCGGGGGCGTAATACAAAAATTCATTTTTAAGTCTATACTTTTATTGTATTTATTTACTTTTTCTGATTTTTCAATTAAATTTTTTAATCGTTCCCCTCTCTCCCATTTATATAAATATGGGATTAGAATGACTGAATTGTTTTTATTGATTACTGTTCGAAAGATTCTCAAAGTAAATTTGTCGTTGTGGTAAATGGATAACCATTGTATGTTTTTTTGTCAATAAATAGAACAAGTTAATTTAGAATAGTGATGACCAGCTTTTACTCCTTCATTGTCGCAGTCTTGTGCTAAATTTATGTATGTTTGTATAAATATTTCCTCTATTTTGACTTCATCTTAGATTGATATATATGTAAACATATATTCTGTTATTAAATATTTCTCAGAAGGGTAACTCTTGTGATGATACGGAATTTCGCCTTTACAACAGCGGCGTAGAGGATGAGGTGAATTATATAGCTTATGTTGATGGCAATGAATTGTTCCTCTAGTGAAATATTCCAGTTTAGATTTTAAAGGTAATCGAGTAGGAGGAAATAACCTGTCCAATCAAGTATTCCGCTACGTATATATTCATTTTGTCTCTTTCAAAACCTTCGTGGGTTATTTATTGCCAAATCCATCCTTTTCGAACATTAGTGGTACTATTTAACCGATATCTGGTTGGATAAGTGGGTTCATGCCTTTTTAGAGAGAGTGGTCAAAAAGTGAACGTAACAACACTAGAAGAGTTCGAAATCGCTTACTATCATTCTGCAGTCTCTTACGTTAACCATCACTCTCCGAAGAGTCCCCTATGTACATTTGTCCTCTTTCCTTAAGATATTTCCCCTGGGGGGTGAGCCAATTGCCGTGATTGTTGATTATTTCATTATCCGGTTTGGTAACCGGTAAAAAACTATAGGGTTATCTTTGATGCCTTATGACCCAAGATTCGACCTTAAAAGCCCACGGCACAGATACGCCGGAAAGACGCGGTTGATTTCGAACTAGAATGTTAAACACTTGACAATCAAAGATAACAGATGAGACAAAAAGGAAAAAGGAAATAAAAAATGAAGAAAACCAAAGAAAAGCAAAATGTATAAAATGAACTAAAAGAAAGAAACAAACAAAAACACACAAAACAAAAGCCGGCCACAGCGTCGCGAGAAGCAAAGGTACCCCACGACCGACGAAGAACAAAAGAAGTTTGCTAACTGACCTTAAACGAAAAGAAAAAAAAAACGAACAGTGAAATAAGAAAAAGGGAGAGAAAAATATTACTGACCTCAAATAAAAGGAAAAAGAAATGGAAAAGTAGATAAAGAAAGAAAAAGAAAAAATGCTACGTTAGCTGACTGACTTCAAGCAAGAAATGAAAAAATGAAAAGTCAACGGCGAAAGACTGAACTGAAAATGAAGCTGAAAAAAGTGAAAAGGGTCGGTATCATTGGGCATTTCTCAAAAAGAATAAAAATTGGAATATTTTTTAGTTATATCTGTCTTTCAAGGAATTAAGTGTTTGTGTCGATAAAATTTAGCTAATTACGATAAAATGGTTTCATCTGTCTTTCAATGCTTTAAGAGTCGTGTCCAATAGAATTTAAATAATTATAAAAGAAAATCCGAAATCGGTGATGAAATTGAGTATATTTTTTTATGAGTTAACACGAGAAACTGCTAGATTTTGGGACACCAGAGGCAATGGAAGAGAAAGAGAAAAAGCTGAAAGACAAACGGACAGTTATCGTTTGAACAGTAGAAAGTATTGCTTCTGTGATATGTCATTAAAAAATGACCTATTTCATAACAAAGTTTCGAATTTGAAGAAACATTAGAATTTTACAAATTTTCAATGAATGGACTTTGATAGTAAACAAATTTTTCTGAATGGATTTTAATAGTGGACAGAAAATATACGTTTTTATATGACGTAAACAGTTTTTTCATTAATGAAATTTTGTAGTAATTTGTAAACGCTCATTGAGCAGTGGTGATTGGATTGATATCTATTTCTGGTTTGTGTTCGATTCTCTGCATCCGAGTAATTCTGGACTACCATAGGATGCTGTCCAGACGATACGCATGTGTCTTTGGATCCGTAGTTTGGTAAAGAGTCTGTGTTTGAGACGAAAAAATTGTATCTGAAAGGTTTTTGTGGAAATCTCTCCATAAGGGATTGACATTTTTGGGTATTGGTTGAAGACATACTGGGTTTTTGTGGAAGTCTCCCGATGATGGGCTTGACATTTTTGGGCACTGGTAGAAGTCGGAAAAAGTTTTCTGGATGTCTCCGTATAAGGCATCGAGATATTTTGGGTGCTGGTAGAAGACATACCAGGTTCTGTGTGGTCTCCCTTGATGGATCGATATTTTTGGCAAGCGTTTTATGAGGCTCTCTTTGAAACTGGAGTCGAGATATATTGAGGTGTTGGTAAGAGACCAGACAACTATGTTAGTCGAAGTTATGACTTATCACTCATATGATGAGCAGAAACTTTTGAAAAAGGGGACCTGAGATTATTTGTGCGAAGTCTTGGCGTGTTTCGTGATATGCACAGGAACATTACGGATTCGGTTTCGAATCATGCTCAGGGGAAGGAAATGATGGCGGGATGCAAAGCCATCAGTATTTTGAGAAGATACTTATTGAAAAAAAAATGAGAAAGTGCGTGCATGAACCAATGTTCGCTTAGGTTATCCGAAAGATAAGACATACATACACAGAATGAACAATTGTACAGAAAAATATAGATATAAGTGTATAGAAAAATTATTTAAAAAAAGAGGATTCATGATAGGTGAAACAGACATTTGAAATTTTGGTAAAAGTAAAACTAAAAAAAAAAAACACAAGAAAAAGAGAAAAGAAGTAAAAGATAAAAAGTTTCATTAAAACTGGAAAAAAAGAATAACGAATGATGAAAAAAAGAGAAAAAAAGAGAAAAAAAAAAGCGAAAGAAGAGAACGATACAAACAGACTCCTTGTTTGACTTTAAAAAAATATATTTCGTACGGTACTAGAGATTTCATGCATTTTTGTTTTGTGTCTTTTTTAATTAATTTTGCTCAATAATGTTTGGGTCATCGTATCACGAGAGAGAGAGAGAGAGAGAGAGAGAGAGAGAGAGAGAGAGAGAGAGAGAGAGAGAGAAAGATTAGTGGTTTATTGCAAATTGGGAAAGAAAAAAAATTGATATCATCGTATAACTTTAAATAAATTTTGGTCTTTGACAAAATTTGATTTTCTATGGAAGAGAGGAATGTAACCCAGCCAGTTAATTATTTTATTTTCTGGTTTGGTTAGGCCACGAGTTTTTCAGTGAGCTATTAAGTTAGCTAAAATCTTTGAGTGGAAATGTAAGTAAAATTGGAAAGTTCAAACGAATACATCAACGATCAACACAGGAAGACTCAAATGTATATAAAATAGCTTAATTTCTTTCACAGGTTTGATTAGAGAAATGAAAACACGTTATCCATTTGGGGACACGTGATGACGCAATAACTTAGGCAGATGACGTCATCCAAACGATAACCGGAATTTAGATATATGAAAATTATTGAATTTTGAAAAAGTTGTCAGTTGAGCAGAAAGTAGTTGGGTTAGTTAAAAGTTGGAAGTTTTTGGGATAAGATGTCAGTCGGGCTGGAGGGTCTCTTTGTGTCTGTTCAGTGACCCTTACAGATTTTCTCCATAGAGAGGATTGATAAATAAACTATCTGGAAACACTTTTGGTGCCGTTACCAGGATAAGATCAAAGAAAAAGTACTTTGACAACTACAGTATCGCATTCGGCCTAGTTACCAGGATAAGGCCAATCATTATTATTACATTTGGCACCGCAAATATTATCGTGCTCAAACGGTATTACATTTTGTTCTGGTATCGGAGTTGATAGTTGTGACCACAATATTGTTACAGTGATGCTTTGCTAAGATATTGTTACACTTAGTACCATACACAAACGATATCTTTACAAATGGTAACCGACCCCAGAACATTATATAACATTTGGTACCAGGCCAAATGATAGTGTTATAATTAGTGCCAGGCCAAACCATGGTACTATATCTGGTACCGTGCCCAAGATAAGTACAAACCATGGTATTACATTTGGTATCGGACAAAACGATAATATTAAATTTGGTGCCTGAAAATCCACACCACAGCCAGACGCAGTATTCGACCCTGAAAACCCACGCCACGGCCAGACACAGGATTCGACCCTAAAAACCCATGACCAAGCGATGTCAATGCAGTTGGTGCCATGTAAACATAAAAAGCATATTGTTTGGTATTGGTAATCACACCAAACTATCGTTGGAGTTTGCAGTGAAACTACATTTTATATATTTCAACATATACAGAAATAGAAAAATTAAAACCAAACTCCATTTTTAGATAAAATTTTTAAACGTGCAGAAAAATAAAATTGTTCATTCCACTTCCCGTGTCTTTACCAATACTTTTTTGTTCCTTTTTGTCGCCATTTTGGAAAATGCAACTAATCTGAGATTTAAAGCAGGTTCATATTTCGTATTGAGAGTCATAAAATAGATACAAAAGGAATGAACAGTGAAAGTCTTTGTTTGGTTAAACGACATTCGAATTCCCCATCAAAGAAAATCTTCAAGACGCTGCCATCTGTTGTATGTTTTTTTTTTCTTTTACTACAGGAATGGCATGATCTCCCTGGATTTCCCAGAACCCGGACAAATCACCAATTATTATTGTTACATTTCAATGCTGACTAAGCTGAAGGTCAGAATTTCCAGAGTCAGGCTACAAAAGAAGAAGAACTTTTCGTTTGTAACACGGTAATCAATAATGTGAGACCAAGTACTATGTTACAAATTTGGACAGGGTCATTCACCAATTTGACTTTTTTGACTTGGATCCCTTTTGAGCTGTTGAAAATGTAGGAATACATTTTCTGCCAACGAAAGAATCATTGCTGCTATGGAAAAGATAGGTCCTGTCCTCTGGTGCATATGAATATATTCAAGTGTGCTATGACAAAATTGATTCATCATTGGTGCCGATAAATACACTAAGATTATTAATCTTATACTCTTTTGAGAGTTTTTCCAGCCAACATTTGCAGATGATTTTCCATTGGAGTTGGAGTGACAGGAGATCTCCTAAAGTCTCCAAGGCTATTTTTACTATAGCCACAATTAACGCCATGTTCGAAATAGACATATAATGTTCATAACGATAGAACATATAAAAAACATAGGAATCTCGAAATTCGAAAACACGTAACGACTTCTTGTTCAGGTACGAAATCTTTTTATTAACTTTGAGTTAAAGGTTTCGACATAAGGAAGAGAGACACAATCTTCTATGCTGTCTTATTCATTTGGCCCCCATCTCGAGCGGCCCCCATAGGGGGCAAGTTCGCCTTGCGTCAGCGAGCTCCAAAAGTCGATCCTCCTCGTTTGGCGTCTAGTATTCAACTCTCTAAGTTTCTTCAAATCGCCCACAAACTTCCGCGCGCTTCCGGTGAGTGACGTCACCCGCACCCTGTCACCCCGTTCCGTCATCTCGGGTTATTATGACATCTCTGAGTGGCACGTACGCGCCGCGCGCACGTTACCACCTACATCAAGGTTTGCACCTAACTAATCCATGTGCTGAGACGAAAGTTTCTCAGCCTAACTAAACTCAAAGGCATGAACCAAAATCCCTTGGCCATTACGTTACATGCCTATCCATGCATAAATAAAATCATATGTCATCGATGATGACAAATTATTTTCTTAAACTGATGGGCCTCTCCTCCTCATGTCGAACTGATCAACAAAATTTTCAGCAATACAATTTTAACAAGATAATACAACAAAAAACATGTGTCAGTCCCAAACTCAAAAGACATTGAAATAAAAATAAAAAGTGTTCGTATTGTCCTTCTTTTTTTTCCATTTTTTTTTCTTTTTCCGACCACATTTTCTGGGTTTTTTTTTTTTTTCAAAGTTTCTTCAAGTCACTGGTTCGGCATGTATATATATATATATATATATATATATATATTTATATTTAGTCTTTAATTTGTTCTCTTATTATCTTTTTAGGTTAATTGCTCATTATGTCTTTTACACTTCCTGTTTTTTTTTCTCTTAAAATATCACGGGCATTCTCTACCTAAACCACCCAAACCTTTATTAGCTCACTCAATAAAATTTCTCACTCAAAACAACTTCAAAATCCGAGTCTACGAATTTTCCAAACACATCCAATGAGATCGCCAAAACTCTGCGCATATCTTAAATAACTAATCTCCAACCCCTTTTTTTTTTCAGAACATCTTCCTCAACAAAACCTAACAGGGTTTTCGAGGCGGGGGACTCACAAAATAACCGTCTGCCATGTCAGACACACACACAAAAAACATATGTCTCTTCGTTGCTCTGCCCCTATGGCGAGATAGTGCAAATACCATTTGTTCGTAATGTCAACATTATTATTACATTTTTACTCATTTGAGAGTTTTTCACACCATCGTTAACAGATGGATCTTTCAATGGAGACTGGGTGACTCGTTAAGTCTCCAGGACTTTTCTCACTATTCTGACACACCTCAACAATGCTGTAGTTTGGATGGTCCCCACTCTTCTTATTTTCGAGTCTTCTAGTCCCTGTACCAATCCTTTGTTGACTGTATCAAGATTACCAATTATGTTTGGTATCACCGTCATGTATCATAGATTTTCTAATACTCTTGCAAAGTCGAGGTACGTATCTTTCTTTTTGTTTTCTTTCAGTTTTACCCTTTTTATTTTTACTATTATTATCATCATCATCATTAATATTTTTCTATTTTACTCTTTTCAGAGTTTTTCACACCAGCGTTAGCTGATGATTTCTTACTGGAATTTGAGTGACAAAGTTTTAAGTTTCCTGGACTCTTCTCAGTATTCTGGGCGATTTCAATAATGCAGTAGTTTGGATGGTCTCCATTCGTCCAGTTATTTCCAAGTCCTCCAGACATTGTATAAATCATTTGGTGACTGTAGCAAGAGCACCACATACAATTGGTATAATCTTCATTTCATGTTCCATAGCTTTTTCAATTCCCAAGCAAGGTCGTAGTACTTACTTCTCTTTTCATATTCTTTCAGTTTCAGTCTGTGGTGCGCCGGGTCAGCAAAGTCCACAATTCTGCAAGTTCTCTCTTTTTGTTGATTATCATAAGGTCTGGTCGTCTGGCCGAGATCTGGTGATCCGTATGCTTGCTTTTTTCTATTTTCTCGCATTCATATATCTAAAAGATAAAGACAGAACATCTTCACATTGAATATATTCAATATTGATTCAATTCTATATACAGATAAAAGTATTCTAAGTAATTCATCTGATAGTTACTTTCTTATCATTATAACCGAGATCATCTTTAATATTATTACACTGTTGATGATTTTGATTTGATTAGCAAATTATTTCCTTCAAATATATTTCTCTATAGGCAATAAATAAATAAATCGATGAAGTTCCATTGGTTGAGATTTTTGGTGTTTGAAATCTACATTGATAGTAAATTTCAAGTGATAGTAATTAAATGAAAAAAAGAAAACAGTGCTTTGCAGTTGAGGTCTTGCGCTAATCTAATTGTATCACCCTTTCCTGGATCAATTTCGATAAAAATAATCAAGTATGCTTGTATATATATATATATATATATATATATATATATATATATATATATATATGTGTGTGTGTGTGTGTGTGTGTGTGTGTGTGTGTGTAATGTTGATCGTTTAGATCATAGTTTGGGTATATATAAAAAAGATCTAACCATAGATGACTTATTTTTCATTTTAGCACTACGAAAATATCTTAAATCATATTTCGTTTAATCTTTAACTACTTTCATTGATATAAACATCTAAGTTACTTAATTTGTTTATTTGAATCATTAGTTTTTATCATTTTTTAAAAAGACTCTTTTGTCGATACTTTATAATTTCAAAATAGTAAACTCATAAAATAAGAATACTAGTAAAATGTTTAGATTTAGTATCGTTACTAATATAATTTCTATTTAGCATGTTTTTAGGCTTGGTTTTATGGCATATCAACCATTAGAAATTGTTAAACACGTTGTTGATAACATTTTTAAAAGAGCCTAAGGTCATTTTTATACAGTGGAAAAACTATATAACAGACACAATTAAACATCAGTGATTTGTTTGCACAAATTCAAATACGAGATTAATTTGTCTATAATTTCATTTTTAAATGAGTTACAACTAATTTGTTTTCACGTTAGTCATGCTATTTTTTTCTACATAAGTAAATCGTTACAATTATTGCCATCTAAAACTAATTATTCTATTCAATCATAATCATTTGTTTGTACACAGTGAAGTGGTTACAAGTATTTCTATTTAACATTCATTTTTATTCAACATTATTAATTCATTTTCACACAGTTTCAGGGTTCCAAGTATTGTTATGTATCACTAATAATTCAATTAAACATCACTCATTTTTTTACATTTCTTTACATCTACCTTGTAAATAAGCAATTTTTAAAAAAATATTTGTGACGTAATGGCTCAAGTGCTTGACTGAAACCTTGAAGGAAGTGAGTTAGAACTTTTGGACTAAGCCCCTTAGGAATTGTAATGAACACCCTTATCTTCCCAGCTATTGATTAAAAGGTATCACTTTTGTTCTAAAATGATGGATTTGGTGTTAAATAATAAACAAAGGATTTGGAGTTAAATAACAAAGGATTTGTTATTAAATAACAAGCAAAGGATTTGTTTTTAAATAACAAACGGAGGTTGATATGCCATTAAAACAAAGTAACCAAACCAAGATTCTTTTTCAGTTTTACTCAAAACTTTTGTCGTTATTTTTCTGAAAATCTAACATAGTGTTATTTCAAGATTGTATTTAATTTCAACATCGTTCAAAAAATTTTCAGAGCGAAGAACTATTGTTTACTTATGTGCTTATACTGATATTATTGTCTCAGCCGTTGTTATCATGCGTCATAAACATACTTTCATATTTAATAGTGACATACACGAAGACAGACTCAAAAATATAATACATTGTCTGTTTAAGGCGAAACAAACTTCTTCATTGAATGCATGAATTTTTTTCTTGTAAATATTGGGGTATTTTTACGTTCTACCTAATATTATCTTTTCTCAGAAGAAAAGATACCGTAACTTTTGTTTTTCAACACGGTTTTCACTTGAGATAAAGAAGTAAAAATTACATGTGTAGCCCAGTCGGCTATGGCTATAGAATACGCCTACGGTAAAGATATAAGAACCTTCGCCTACGGTAAAGATGTAAGAACCTACCCGCCATTCGAATAAGTATTTGATGGTGAGGCTCCCTTCCAGCTGTTTTGATGAATGTGAAGTACACTTTCATTGATATTACTCCCAGAGATGCTCTGGCTCAGATTGTTGTACCTTTAAGGTCCAATCTATGGGTTAAATAGAGGGGTTTAACCATAACTGGGAGATAACAAGTGACTCGTTTTAAATAAAAATGTTAGCAATAATTAAAACTATTTAACTGTGTACAAATAAAAATATTGGTGTTAAATATCGATACTTAGAACCATTGTGTGCAAACAAAGGATGAATACTAAATAGAATTATTCGAGCTAAATAAGAATGCTTGAAACGTTTTAACTGTGTGCAAATATTGAATTATTGGTATTACATAGCAATTCTTGGGAGCATATGACTGAGCAAATAAATGAATAGTATTGAATAGAATTATCTATGTTAAATAGCAATACTTGAAACCATTTAACTGTGCCTAAACAAATTCGCTCGAAAAAAAGAAAAAAATGGATTACCTAAAAACTATTCACTTACAAATGGTCTATGTATAATCATTTAACTCGGAGCGAACAAATGATTGTTAAATTGAATTGTTAGTGTTACGAATACTTGAAACAATTTAACTTAGTTCAAACAAATGATGAATTGTAAATAGGATTATTCATGTTAGTTTCCATAAAGTGTACGTATACAACTTGCATATATGATAAGTGTCTTGGTTTCACGTTGGAATTGGTTTTATGAATTTACCAAAATTGTCCCGGGTTCTTTCGGACCTTTCTGGTTAATTCTTCCACCAATTCCAACCTGAAACTAAGACACTTATCAGGAAATTTGAAGGGATATTAATAAAACTTATATATATATATATATATATCATCATCATCATCATATCGTGCTGGCAGCATGGATATCCCTGACCCTCTCTCGCCACTCCTCCCTATCGTTCATCGCCCTAGGTAGGTCTTCAGGACAACAACCTGTATCCTCACATAGCTGCTGAATGTACGTTCGTGCTGGTCGTCCTGCTTTTGCGCGGCCGTGTGTGGGGATCCATAAGAGTACATCTCTTATGAGTTCATCTCTGCTTCTCCAGCAAAAGCGCATGCATAATAAAACATTGAAAACAATTATGATTTTTTTTAAATCCTAAAAAAAGGGTCTCTTTCTTTCGGTTATTATGTCAGTGAAAATGAAGTTTATATTCGAGGAAGTAAACATGGGATAATATCCATTAAAAAAGCTTCAAGCGTCGAAGAAAACTGATTAAAAAAAAAGATGTTACTGTAAACCAGAAGATTTAGAGACGGTAATAATGTTTTCTTCATGTGGTCCAATGAGGTTGTTAAAAATAAATGGTGAGTAAAATTATTTTTGGATACTAAATTCCGATTAATAGTTCGTTATGAGCAAAAGGCTTTCAGTATTGACAACTGAATTCATTATTTGAATTTGCAAAATTTCGGGGAAACAGCACATCAGATTTAAGAATCACTCGCCACTTAACATAATTAAAGCAACCATTAACAATTATTTTAATTCGCACTTTACACGTGTATGGAAGCGTTGCCGATCCTCCAAAATCTTGGATATAGAGATCACCTCTCTGGCTTAAACTTTGGATTGGTGGAGAACTGAAGGCATTTATGTTTAATGGTGAAAGTATATCCTCGAGACATCCATTCTTCAATAAAGTCGTCTCGATAAAATTGAATTCGTCAGAAAGTTTTGGCTTGCAGCAGATCATCAAAGCATGTGGAACACTATGATCTGGTCGACGTGGTTTTATTGTAGATCCAAGTCTCTTCGCTTGTTATTTAATACCAAATCCTTTGTTTGCTATTTAACTCCAAATCCTTGCTTAATTCGAAAATCCAATGTGCTGTTTTCCCCAAACTCAAAGACAGCCTGACTGTTTTCTAATAAGCTCTCTTATTTACAAAATATCAAGCAAATGTAATGTTTGTTATATCAGTCGTGCCACTCAGAGATTAGATATATGAATAATCCAGCTTATTTTCTCGAATATCCTTACAAAGAGGTACGGCTATACTGCAGCGCAGAACAATCAACACTCATCTTCTGCCATTGCTCGACACTTATTGGAAAATAAAAATTGCACATCTGCATATAAACCCACTATTTTTACTCTCCTTGCGAATTCAAATTATGAATTTCAGTTGTCAATAGTTAAACCATTGATTATAACGAAACACAAATCGGAATTTTGTATCCAAAAACAATTTTATGCACCATTATTTTTAACAACCCAATTGGACCATGTGAAGAAAATATTAGTCGCGCCAACACTTCTGGCTTGCAGAAACTTCTTTAAATCAGTTTTCTTCGGTATTTCAAGCTTTTTTTAATGGACAATATCCCATATTTATTTCCTCAAATATAAACAATAGTTTCACTAATATAGTTCACTGGCGACAAGTGAGCGAAAAAAGGTTACTCATTTTAGGATTTTAAAATATTCTAATCATTTTCAAAATATTTTATCATGCACATGCTTTTGGAGGTGCCTGTGGTGTAATGGTTATCGTCGCAGGATATGGACACGACGATACGAGTTAAAATCCTGGACCTGACTGATTGCATTTCACATAGCACTAATACCCTTGGGAAAGGTATGAATCCAATTATTCTCCCTTCAGCTATGGGTAAATAGTAGGGCAGACTAGGTTCTTCAGCCTTGATGAGGCAACTAGTCTAGGAGAAGGAAAACTCTGAATTCAAACCTGTTAAATTCCGCTTAAAAATTGACCTTGTGTCATATCCTGCCCGAGCGGAGGGGTTGGTAAATATGATTATGCACATGCTTTAAAACCATATATATATATATATATATATATATATATATATATATATATATATATATATGATTTGGCATTAGATAACCGAAAAGTGTCGATATGCTATAAGAACCAATAAAAAAACTAACCATGTTTAATTTTGAAATCGGTGTTCTATTCAATTATTTACATACGTTTTCACAACACCCCCTACACACACACACACACACACACACACACACACACACATATATATATATATATGAAGAGGAAATGCTTAAAACAAGCGTTACCAATGTAATTAGTACTCAATTTTATCGACAATCATTTCTATAGATCTCGTCCCTTGAGAAAACTTTTTAACAGAAACTCAGTGTAAGCTATGCTTGTACATAGAATATGCATACTATTTTTATATTACATAATGCAATGATTCCAAATGCATAAAGTACTGGGGAATCTGGATGCAACAACTCTAAATGAGAGACATTAGCTTAAAATGATACATGGCTTATTGATAATGTAGTTTATAAAGAATATCATACACTCCAGTCGGAAGAAGAATATCTAATTCATGTCGATTTAAAATGGATGGAATGATATACACATAAAATGAGATTGACACATAGAAAATATGACAGAAAGAACTGGATTTATCTGCATAATTTTAGAATGCAAAGGATAAAAGAGACACGTCAGCACAAATTAAATGTCCGATAGTTAAACGAAGAAATGCAGATTTAATTGAGCCTTGTGATAACATTGCAGATGTTGGTTGTAAAACAACCACTATCAGTAAAATAAACGTAGTTCACTCCTCTTTTCGTTATTTGTCAGCTGGGTATGATCAAAAAAATCTGCTGAAAAATTATTCGCATTCGATAGGACCATTTGCAAGAAGAAAAAACTCATTAAAACAACTGCAATAAGGATGAACGTAGAATAAACGCTATGCTCTTGGCGTTAAATAACCCTAGATGGGTTGATATGCCGTTAGAATTAATCAATAAAATAAGCAATCATTCGCTCAATCAATATTTTTTCTCTTCCAACCCAGCAAATATTCCTACGTATTTTATGGTTAAGCTTGTACACAAAATCTTACCTGTCATGTTTGATGATTCTGGCAATATTCCTTATTGGCGCATTAAACATTTAGTTATATTGACCACTCTGTCATATATATAAAGTAAATTTGGCAAACCTAGTCGAGGGTGACCGGAAGGCTCCCTTTTCGATTGCTACAACACCAAGGTGTAGGGGGGCACTACTCCTTTCCCTGGATTGTTCCACTTTACCCTTGATCCTTACCTTATAATGCTGAGTGTTAAGCAAGGTAGCATCAAGTACCATATTTTGAGTTTTTGGTATGACTCGACCTGAGATTGAACCCAGTTCTCTCAGGCTATTGTCGAACACTCAAACCATTAGCAGACATTCATATATATAAATATATATAAATTGTTGATTAGCGTATTTCGATACCGTCCCCTCTTGGGCTCTATTCTTACTAATATTTTTGTTGAGTTTTAAGAGAAACTACTCTTCGACAGGTTCCCCAAGCCTTTTATTTATTTACGTTACGTGGATGATACTTTCACTTGTTTTTGTTCAGGTAATGAAGCTTTGTCATTATTCCATTGTTTGAACGATTTACATACTTCTTTAATCTTCACTATGGATGAAGAGAAGGATGATAAATTACCATTCTAGGATGTATTGGCTGATCGCCATTTTATATATATATATAAAGCTTACGTTCACCGGTCAGTATTTGAATTGGGATGCTTTTGCTCCTAAGTCCAGAAAGGTTGACCTGATCAACATTCAGGTCTATTAAGATTTGATCGAATAAGAAGATTAAAAGCGAATTTGAACAGATTAAAATTTATCTTTGAGTAATGGGTATCCTGAGGAAGTCATTGTTGACACCATTGACAAAACTGTTGATAAGTTTAGGAATAACATCAGGCCAATTGGTCCTTCTAAATGCCTAGTTTATGTTAGACTTTCTTGGATTGAATCGCCTAGCCAGTTGATCGCCGATGAGATTTCTTCCTCTGTTAGACGCTGTTATAATGCGGCTAGGGTTCGAACCATATTTACTATTCGAGCTACATTTCGTTCTATTCATAAGGATGTGCTCCCTATCTTCCAATAAAGCAATATAATTTATAAATTTCAGTGTCGCTGTAAAGCCACTTATATATAGCGCACTTCCCAACACCTTAAGGCTAGAGTTAAACAGCATTTTCCAAGAGATATTTGTAGCCACACAACATTCGGGCGTTCAAAATTGCTCATTCGTCTATCTGTGAGCATTTAGAATGCCTTAAGTAGTTGTTGGTTTAATTGAAGAGATGAGTGTTTTGTGGTCTTGCATAAATCTAATACTGAACAACGTCCTATTGTCCGAAAGGCCATTTATATTTTTAAAAGGCCTTGTCTATGCAAGAAAATCCCAAAACACTCTTTGAATTTATTAGGAGATATCTTTGGCTTAACTTAGGGTGGTTTTATTTTTTCTCCCCCCTTTGTCTTTGTATGTTTTTTTATTTACATCCCCACTTTTACGTAATCTTATCTACATTGTTTTAAACGACCTATGAAGGCTGTCGCCTGAAAAATCTCAGATGAAAGGTTCTTGGATTTCAATAAAATTTCTTCATATTGTAAATCTCCTATTTTTGCATATGTCTCTAGGTTTTTGTCATTATATATATATATATATATATATATATATATGTAGAAACACACACACACACACACACATATTTATATATATATATGTTTGTGCGTTAAAAGTAAAAACATACTATTGTGTTGATGCATATGTATACATAATCTATGCTTACTTAATTTACAATACAATACATTATATATATATATATATATATATATATATATATATATATATATATGAATTAGATTTATATATTTAATGCGATGGAATTTTGTCTGCGACCCCTTTACGTATGATTATGTGTGTGTGTGTTTGTTTGTGTGAGTGTGTGTGTGTGTGTATGTGTGTGTGTGTGTGAGTTTCAATTTCTGTATGTGTAGGGGATAGAAAATAAATAGATGACAGATGGAGATAAAGAATCTTCGCGACAATGAGTAAAAGTAAAGTTAGCGACCATAGTCGAGGGTGACCCGAAGGCTCCCTTTTCGATAGCTACTACACAAGGTGTAGGGGAGGGCGCTACTCCATTCCCTGGATTGCTCCACTTTACCCTTGAACCGTACCTTATAATGCTGAGTGTTAAGCAAGGTGGTATCAAGTTCCATTTTTAAAGTCTTTGGTATGACTCGACCTGGGATTGAACCCAGGTCTCCCGGGCCATAGCAATATCAGATACACTGACGACTAATATCCGGTAAAAAGAACGCGCTTCGCATGTTCCTTCACATACACATGCTCTATATACCACTCACACATACACACATAATAATACACAATAATAACACGCACATACGCACACACACATACATACACACACCCTCACACACACACACTCACAATCACACGTACAAATTCCTACACAATCCTAACTGTTTTTGAATTTATTTTTCGATTTTCGATTCATTTCATTTTTTTAACTGCCTGATGATTGTTGTTCAGTAAAAAAAACTCCATGAAACCCAGGGGTCGCAGATAAAATTCCATGGCGTTAAATATATAAATCTAATACATATTTATTTATTATTATTATATAATAACTCTGTTTTAGATATTGAGCACTCTCCATATCATATTGCACTTGGTTCGCCACAAACAATAAAGTGATTTAGTGACCACCAACACTGTTGTAAAATATATATATATATATATATATATATATATATATATATATGTGTGTGTGTGTGTGTGTGTGTGTGTGTGGTGTGGTGTGTGTGTGTGTGTGAATACACACATTCAAACCCATACATACTAAAATTAATAGATGAACAGTGAAAATCGTGTGAGTATCTGATTTAAGGGAAATTTCCTAAATTGGAATGAGTCATAGTCTCTTTTCCTTGAAGGAAATTCATGTTGTAGAATATGAACTTCGAAAATACTGATATAATTGTTGAAATTTGGGTTTGCGTCACCATCATTATCAATTAGACACAAGAGAAATATTCGCTGGCTCTAAGGAAAGAGAAGCTAAATTTGTATTAGCATGATAATTATGTTACACTTAAAGCTTTCTCCGGGAGAATATATATATATATATATATATATATGCATATAATGTAAATAGAAAACACCCACAGACCTGTGTATATGTTGATATACGTCACAAACTAGAGATTGATGTGTACATATGTCAATATATTTTGGGCGCGTTAGTCTGTGTGCTTGCATGTGTGTGTGTGTGTGTGTGTGTGTGTGTGTGTGTGAGAGGGAGAGAAAGAGAGAAAGAGAGAGGGGGTGAAGGGATAGAGAGTGGAAGAGAGGTGCAGGAAGAGGGAAATGCTACGAAAAGAACTACGTAATTACAGTCACATTATGTATTTGATCATTTTTCACACACACACACACACACACACACACACACACACACACACACACACACACACACACACATATATATATATATATATAAGTATTTATCAAAAAAAAATCTCAGTTACATCTTTTACAATGTTGTAAATTTTAGAAAATGGCTTGGTGAAAATAAAATTGGAGAAAATTTACTTTCGAGGTGATAAAATCATAACGTAATGCAAAAAATAATAACACTATTCATCGTTTTCTTCTTACACACACAGACGCAGATACAGACACTGACGGACACACACACACACACACACACATATATATATATATATATATATTTAAATTCAAACCAATTAATCATAACTCTCAGTTTTAAGTTTTTATGTAATGATGATCTATCTCTAAGTTCCTGTATCTCTTACCACCTCCCTTCTCATGTATTCATTTCAAGTCTATTACATCATTCAAATAAAACCTCTCTTATTTCATTCTGAAAATAACGATGATGATAACGTTTCTTACATTACTTATTAAAAAACATCCTTTGCCAACGTCAATATATAAAATATATAATACGTCTAATAAATCAATACATACATCATTTAAAAAAGTCCTTTAATCTTGTAACTTTTAAAAACAGGCAAAACTTTAAAAAATAAAAAGATCTGAAAACATATTTTAAAAAAGTGCAAAATAAATTTTCAAATATCATAAAAATTTCGTCCGACATCCAAAAATTTATACGTCATCAAATTTGTTCTTTTTTTTTTTTTCGTTTTTATTTTTTTAGTCTTGTTTTTAATCGTTTACTCCCATTTTTTTAATCCTTTAAGTCAGGTGATAACAGGCATAAAATGTACATATTCTTCTACCTTCACTTGAAAAAGAGTTCTTTTCTTAATAATCAACTTTATATATATATATATATATATATATATATATATATATATATATATATATATATAGAGAGAGAGAGAGAGAGAGAGAACATTAAGACGAGATAAAGTTGTTTTACATCCTGCGTAATGTTTCGGTATCTATCATACGGACATTTTCAAACACTACTGAAGAATTTTGAAAATCAGAAAAATATACTTACACTGTTATATTTATCATATATTAACGCATCGTGTCGCTATGTGAATAGTTTTTGACGTTCAGATTTTATAGAGATCTTTTGTGACTGAAATTTCTTAAACTGATTTTTTGCGTTGGGATTTGTATCATTATTAAGTCCATTTGATATTGTGGCTCATCCATCACGCTCAGTGAACGTGACGATGTCAACGAAAGAATTTTTTAAAGATATTTTAGGATTGAAAAAAGTTTTCGAATGAAAAAGCGTACAAATGAAAATTTTTTGCCTCGAAATCATTTGTAAATGTTCAATATTATCAGACCTAGAGATCTAATATTGTTTTATTACTATTTTAGGAAATAACACACCAACATATGATTTTTAAGTCTCATCGCTTATCATTTTGCCGGATATTATATCTAATACATTATATACGCGGATCATAGGATAAGTTTCCAGACTTTTTTTGTATGGACTCCCTGCCATCCTTGAATCTCTTATACCACTCAAAAACTGATGCTCCATTCATGCAATATTATTCAAAAGCAGTTTGAAGCATTCCATACGTTTCTGTAGCCTTTTGTCCAAGTTTAAAACAGAATTTTATTGCATATCGTTCTTCTAAAGTGTCCTCACGTCCAGATTGCATTTTTGAAATACATCAGCTGTGACAATCAGGTTTTAGTAGGGTGTATTTGAATTGCTGCTGCAGCTGTTGATTTGAACCTGAGATTATAAGAATTTGTCAGTCATCTCATAAGATGTAAAGCAATAACATACTGAATTTTCAAGAGTCTAAAACAATTTTAAATGCCTGTACAAAAAAGTCTTGAAACTTATTGAATGTACCTCATATATATATATATATATATATATATATATATATATATATATATATATATTGTTACGCTGTTATATGCCCATCAGGCTCGCAAGGTGCTGTTCGCTCCCGCCAAATCCACCAGTTAACACAGGGCACAGACGCTGGATATGGTTTGCCGAACGCATTTTAGTGTCTCAGATATCACCAACTCCCAAGCGGAACCGCATTTTAAAGCTACTGGGCGAGTTATAGGTGAAGTATTAAGAGTCCAAACAGTATACTGGTTAGCTTTCCCCCCTCAAATACAAGGTCTTCGACAAACACAATTTTTCACAAATAAAAAGGACTCTGGACTGCTGCATTTGAGTTAACAAGATTAATAACAATATTCTTCTATTGAATAAAAGAAAGAAACAAAGACAAAAAACAATTCAGGTAAAAATCTGGAGCGAGAAAGTCTTTCTGTATATCGGAAGGAGCCTCCACATAAAATATCTTTATCCACGGACGAGCCAGCATAAAATATCTGTTAATGGCGGAAGGTGAGAATGTAGTTTGACAACGGTAGACACGGTCTGCTTTCCTGCAGACTATGGGATTTAATATCAGAGCTCGTGCTCCAAATCTAAAGTTTATCATTTCCGTATGAATACAGTATGATAAAGTTGAATATACTTAATTGTATGTTCACTTACTTGGATTTTTGTGGAGTTTATTCTCTTTTCTTTTTTTTTTTTTCTCTCGTAATTGGGTTTCCATAACAAGTTGGTAGAAGGATACGCGTCTTATTTCAGATAAGGCCAAGATTAATAATTGTTCTTTTTCTCGTGGACAAGTCTTTTCTTAAAGTATTCGTTTAACGAGGTTCACCGTACCTCGGGGGGGGGGCTGGTTAATTCAAATTTTTTTCTTTTCTTTCTCGGCTTTTGTGCGGCATGAATTTTGGAATTTGGATTTCTTTCATATCCCAAATTATGTTCTTGGTTTTTCGACGAACAAAAGGCCACTCCTTATGCGTCTTCATCCTTTCACGACTACATGGCCACTATTATTCGTCTTCACCCTGTGATGAACAAATGGCAACTAACTAAGTTTCCATCGTTTAAAAATTCCCCACATGTATGTTTTGGCGTATTTCATGTATTTCATTGGTCGAAGGTTTGCTTCTCCGCTGACACATACATGTCTAATAGAGAATAAGGTTCTCCCTCGCCCATATCACATTGTAATGATTGAGAGGGTGGGAGAGAGGGACGGCCTCTCTTTCCTTTATTCTACTTACTACTGTAGTCGCTGACGGTCAGAGAGTTGCACCCCTTCACTCATAACACAGCAAATGTCATCTTTCCTCGTCCCAATATATATATATATATATATATATATATATACATCCTCCGCTATCCAACCACAATTTTCATTCTCTTTAAATTGCTTCATAAGAGCATTTTTTCAAGTCTATTCTTAGGTGTCTTACCACGGCTGATCTTACCGTAAACATCTGTTTTGAAAATCTGTGATGCCCCCGCCCGGGAAGAATATGATTAATCGAGCGCATGTAATATCTTGGCTCAATACTAAGGTATCCAACCTTTTCTAGATCTTCTGTGTCTTGAGTGTTCGATTTCAAGATAATCTATCTGAGACAATGAAGCATAATATTGAAAGGTAGCAGTGTTAAATTTTTTCTTTGGTAGTTTATTGAAAATTGTGTCTAATTTCAACTGCCGGATATGGGAATCATAGCACAGCAAAATAATGCCAAACTGATTCCGGCTTCATCATGCCGACTTTTTCATCCTCATCTTAAATGAAGAACTGGTTTTACTAACCATTTAAAGGTTCATAATTCTAAACCTTAATGACCAGCACTCCTTCAAAATGGTCGTAGTCTTAAACTAATCAACAGACACTATATATTTTTTGTCCATGTGTGCATTGATATATTAGATTTAATATCTTAAGTACAGTTTACTGTGTATGTCAGTGACATAAAATGTCCACGGGATTTTCAGAATGCAAATAGAAAGTGTGATTAAAATCTCTAAATTCTTCAATTTTGAAATCTGAAATTTGAAATTTAAACGAAGTGCAATATGTGATTAAATTATATTTTAAAGTTATGATGCTCATACGTCAAGACATCGAAGTGGAAACAATTTCAAAAAATATATACAGCAAGTTTCAATAATTTTGAAATAAATGATTTTGGCGAAGCAGAAGATTGTGTCTAAGTGAGGCGCCTCTCATACTCTCTTGATCGACTTCTGTATGAATTCCTGCATTTATCTCAAGGGTAAAAGAGTTGAGGAAATTAAAAGAAATACCACGGTGCACCTTTACATTATATCAAAAGATACTTCGGCTAATAGAAAACTTGCTTGAATAAGTGTGTTAAATGCCAAGAGCACATTTTCATATAAATTAATGTTTCATTCATTGTTGAAATCTATCTTCTTAAATACATATTCACACAAGATATATTTTAAACACAACCCATACGTGTGTTTTGGATATGACACTAAACTGCATCTGATTAGTTATAGAGCTTTGGGGATTATAGACTAACTGTTAATTCCCATTACCCCTAGATCCACTCTGACCTGGAGTCGTAGTGTCTGTTAGTGTCTTATATATGGATTGAATGGAACTGTTTAAAAATAATGCCAAAATATTTCTATTCAGAAACCACCACACAAATAGAAACTTCCGATGAACGCGATTCCCCGACGTCTAGGGTCACGCTATTATGTTCACTTTCAGAAAAATACCCTTGGGAAAGGTATGGACTCCCTTATCCTTTTAGCTACGGGTTAAATAGTAGCACTACTGTTCTTCTAGAAGAGTGGATTTCGCATTAAATAACTAAAGAGAGTTGATATGCCATTAAACATCTAAACCAAACCAGACCAAACCAAACTGATTTCTATGAAAAATAATCGTAGACGAGTTGACATGTCGTTAAAACCAATCAATCAATCAACGATCCATACACATTGTATTTATTTACTCAATTATTTAAAATGCATTCGTAGTCTATGTCTGTCTCAATCTCACTCGCTTTCTCTTTCTTTCTCTCTCTCTCTCTCTCTCTCTCTCTCTCTCTCTATATATATATATATATATATATATATATATATATATACGTACACACATACATGTAAATATTCCATTTGGAATCTATCTGATGAGCTTTATTAAACGAAATAAATTTATTATAAAATACAATTTCTAAATTTCTTGTTTTTTTAAACACACACACACACACACACACACACACACACACACACACACACACACACACATATATATATATATATATATATATTCTATTTACACGAATATATATATATATATATATATATATATATATATGTATTCGTGTAAATAGAAATATATACATGTTTATTATACTCAATATCAGTTGGTCCATATAGAGTAAAAGTATTCTTAAAAATAACAAATGTAAGTTAATCTTGTAAGAAGTGTATTAGAAAATAATAACAATCACAACAGCAAAAAAAAACAAAAAACGGAGAAATGTAAACTAACACAGGAGAATACATTTACAACACTGGTCTTAAAAGTTACCGCTGGGATAAAACCTTAATAGATATGTTTTATTATTTATTCTAAGAGCATGTCTACTAAAAGAAGTTGTTGCGATGAAACATACGACTCGTACGGGATAAGGATTAAAAATCTTACTGGAATCTTTCGAATAGTTGGAACCAAGAAATGCTCCTCCGAAAATCTTTCTGTAAATTGACAATAAAAAAAAACCTATTGTCAACATTTTGGCGATGGTGAAGGGTCTTAAGTGGAAAGAAACGAAACTTTTCCACAACGCCACACAATCTGTTCTATGTAAATAGACAAAATAAGCTTGAAGGACTTAAGACGCAATTTCGACCTTGATCATTAGTTCTCTCGCTAAGTCAGAAAGAAGCATGCATGAGTACAGAAACGAGTTAAATAATAAACCCCAAACGGCCCAATTAGACGATGAGAGTGCCTCTAAACTACTTTGCCCACGGGTAATTCAAATTTGAAGTTTGAAAATCTTTCACTCTACTACTCTACAAATGTAAATGTATATTGTATAATATTAGCTATTTCTTTCCTCAGCAAAACTAATCTCTTAGACACACTCAGGCATACATACACGCACGTACACACACTAGCACAGATACACGTATGCATTTAGATACATATGTCACTATAAATGTGTGTTGAGCATATAATATTATTTACACGTATTTAGTTTATGTGCGTGAGTTTGTACATGTATATTAGTTGAATCAATCGATATACTTGTAAAAAATCAAACGTTGGTATTAAATATTTTTTCAAATGTTCATAAACTTTTGCTATTGATTTATTGTTGTTTATTTCTTTAAAAACATGGCAAAATCCATCCTATTTTTTCCTTCAAATATTATTTTCCTCTTCAAATAGATCGTACTTTCTTGGAAGTAGACTCTTTTTTTCTTGCAGAATGGGCATATTTTTGTGGTTTTCTGAACTAATTTGGGAATTGAACATTTCATTAGTTTCGGATATTTTCACGATTTAAAAAAAAACTTACGTAAAAATATGAAAGCAATGTGTGTGCGAGTGTGTGTGTGTGTGTGTGTGTGTGTAAACGCAAACGCATATTCATACATATCAGGGAAGTCCCAATTGCTGACGTGTTAGTGAAATCTTTGTAAACGATGTCAAAATTCTGTCGCGTTATTACGTTCATTTTCAGAGAATTACAATTAAATAACTCATGAAAGTTGATATGTTGTAAACACACACACACACACACACACACACACACACACACACACACATATATATATATATATATATATATATATATATAAACTAACTTAAGTTTGTGAGTAGTAGGCTAACATGAGAACTACAGGTCCGCTATGATAAACAATAGATGAAAATAAACATTTCTAATAATGATTTTTTCATTCTAACGTATATATCTTTTTATACTTGGCTTCATTTTTTTTTAAATGGCATATCAACCGTCTTGAGTTATCCACTGTCACAGCCAACCTTGTAATGAATCAGTAGTGCTACTCGTTAACCTGTAACTGGTGAGGCCGATAAGAATGTTCATATCCTTCTCAACGTAATAGCGGGACTGAAGTTCGAACTCGTTCACGATGATGTTGCAGTCAATCACGTTAACCGCTATACCAAAGGGGACTCATCTCATGTCGTTTCAAATCAAAGTTCAGAAGAAACAAATTCCAGATTTTATGCAAATCAACACACAATGATTTACAAATGAAGTTGATATTTTTACTCGTTTAAAAATTTCACGGATATTTATTGACAGATTGTTTATCTGTCAAGCTTTTTTTTTCTCACGACTCTACTTGTAAAAATCACTTACTATTTAATTATCCGTACGAAAAAGACATTTATACAAGTATTGACCTTTTAACAGCTATCGATAGGTACTTCACCCAACTTTTTTATATTATCTTTTGATAATATTTTGTAAATAACCTTAAGAGTTGTCTTTTTTTTTATTCAAGTCCAACTTTTAGAAAAAATTTGTACAATTTATAAATCAATAACGTCTTGTAATAAAAAAAAATCTTCATCGATAAAAAAAATACCTATAATCATAACTAATGATATTTAATTGGAATGTGAAAAAGAATTTTAATAAACTCAAAAATTCGTTATATTTTCTCTTTTTAAGTTTGGAAATTCAAATTCTCTATTGTTAGTTATCTATTGAGCAAAATGCTTTCCTGGTTCACTGTGAACGGGGCTTCGAATACACTGACAGTGTCCTCTGCTAGAGGTAAGGCCCCTTCTAAATAAGGATGCTCTAAATATGACAATGATGGTCAGGCTAAAGTTTTGGATATCCATTGAGTGTGTAGCCCTTCAGTTCAACTATGACTCGAAGTGGAAGTATCTCTGATGACTTGAAAAATAAATCGATTTAAAAATAATCATATTTTATAAAACCTTGCGAACTACAAAAAAAATGTCAATATGAATTTATGAGATATAAAATAACCCTAGACGGTTGACATCCCGATGAAATCAGCCAATCTATAAAAATGCTTTCCTACTAATTATTCAATAGTATACTTGACAATTTTGGTAGATCGACGCTAAAATGATTGCTTGGTAGATATTTATCAAACTTCGATTTGTTGCAACACAAGGCCTGAAGTATGGAACACTGAAAGAATCAAATGCACAAGTTATAATTTGATAGTCAGGTTCGCTACCTATTACAGGACATGAGTTGCCTTTGTTTGAATGTCTGAAGAAAACATACATTTCCCAATTATTAATATAAATAAACACGATGATTAATAAATCCGTATGTCTGTAACCCGATGCTATAGAAATCTTTTTATTTTATACAAAATCTTTTTCTACTTAAACATTATCTCACATTTACCCATGCTCCCCATTAAAATGTATATATTAACCCTCCACATACACATATCTATCTATCTATCTATCTATCTATCTATCTAATACGGGGAAAATTCAGCCCAAAATATAGGTAAATATTAGGTAGCAGGTTGTGGGCTTATAGAGATATAAATTGATAGAGATGGACAGATAGACAATAAGGTATCACCTTTCTTAATTCACTCACCTAATTTCAAGTTTGACTTACCATTAGCCAACGATCATTGTTTTTGTAGTGACTATTTTGTTTGTTTGTTTTTTTTCAACGGAGAACACTTTCATCGCCCTCCAATCACCTGTAGTTTCAGGCTGAAATTCTGGGGAGAAGGCTTGGCGCGTAATTTATCAAACCTATTAACTTTCAGCCTGTTCTCATGGATAGAACATATATTCTAATGCACAAGTACGAAAAATTAGTCTAATATTAAAGGAAACTCGGTCGTCAATGGAGGAAAACTGCCCGACTTGATTGCAGTAGCGGCCATATTTATTTATTGGAAACTCTATTGATTTCTGTGAGGAGATAATAATGTGTCTGTGGTTTTCGGATGAAAAGGTCAAGAACTCTATCAGTTACGAGAATCTACTTCCTGAACTTAGGGTCGCAGAAGTTAATTGCATTGATCAGGAAATACCAGTAGGAATAACGGTGTCGCTGACGAGCCGATCTGGAGACGGGCCGATCAGTCGTACAACATATGCATGAGCTTTTTCAAGTGAACAATGACTCTGATGGTAAATTTGGATAATTTTTTGTCGCGTAAAATACGAATAGGAGGTGGTTATATTGATTTTCTTGTTCAGAAAGAATTTGTCAGTTGTTGCTTACCTTTGTTTAAGTCAAATCTTTTAATTTTGATTTAAGATGCTCGATGGGGAACCGCATCAGTAAAGAAGAAGAGAAAGAAAGAAAGAAAGAAAGAAAGAAAGAAAGAACTGAGGAAGAAATGAAGAAAAACTTTGAAAACATTGATAAGAAGAGTGTCTTGTGAGAAGATTTGAAAATAGAAAACAAGAAAGAAATAAAGAAAACGGAAAAGTAAAGGAAGAAATGAAAAGGAGAATTATAGGGTGAACGAAAGAAAAAAGAATGAAAGAAAGAATTAGACGAAAAGGATAATTATACACGAACAGAAAGATGGAAACAAAGAGAAATAGAGGTATAAATAAAGAAAAAGAACACAAGCAAGAAAGAAAGAATGAAATGAAAAGGAGAATTTTTATGTGAAAGAAAAAACATGAAACAAAAAGAGATAGAATAGTAAAAAAAATGTAAAGAAAAGAAAGCAAGAAACTAGAAAAGAAAGAAAGAAAAGGGATGAAAGAAAGAAAAAGAATGAATGAAAGAAAAAGGATGAAAGAAAGAAAAAGGATGAAAGAAAGGAAAAAGTAGATTCGTAGAATACTAGAAAGAATCAATAAAAAGAAAACAAGAAAGAAAGAAAAATGAAGGAAGAAAGAAAGGGAGAAGCGAATTTTAAAAAAAGGAAAAAGAAAAATATTCTTAGAAAGAGGAATATCATCCGAATGAAAGAGAGGACATAGAAGATAAGTTAGATCTATTTGTAAGGAGCTTAAGAATAGAAAGAGAGAAGCGGTATTAAAAGAAAAAAGCAATAAACCAAAAGCAAGGAACGAAATACAAAAAAGAAACAGATAAATTGTTAGTGTGTGTGTGTGTGTGTGTGTGTGTGTGTGTGTGTGTGTGTGTGTGTGTGTGTGTGTGTCTGTGTGTGTGTGTGTGTGTGTGTATGTGTGTGTGTGTGTGTGTTACAGACACAGAAACTGAGAATGAAAGAGATAGATTAATAGATAGATAATAAATACACAGATAGATCATAGATAGATAAATAGATGAAGACTTAAATACAGACTGACAAAGATAAAAAAAAAAGTTGGGAGATCGAGGAGAAGAAGGAGAGAAACGGAAATAGATCGTTAGATCGATCGATAGATCGATTGATAGATAGATGAGTAAAACTGCAATGAAATATGATAGAAAACATATCAAGAGAAATAAATGCATCGAAGACGCAGTATGACTCATTCATTTTGAGAAGCTGTTAGGAAAATCGAATTTAAATTCGATTTAAATGGCAAGACACCTGATGACAATAGACTTTGAAGAGTAAAAATGCATTAATTCAAACATCAACTATTGTGTAATGCCAAAATGTACATTCTTTTTTTAAATGTTTAAATCTTCTGAAAACGGAAACATCTGAGCGTCACAACATTAAAAGAATTATTTATAAATTATTTAACTTTAATGTAAAAATTATATTAAAAAGACGACGCACAGAGTGAGAACCGGTTTGCAGGAAACGTCTGCTTTTGTTGATAAAAGTCATTTCGCAACTTGAATTTTAAACATTTTTACTTTATTTCGTATATTTCAATGTTGCTTCAAAATATTACATTTTTGTACGAAGAGCACCTGCCGTGTTGATATTGTTCAGTGTTTAGTTTCGCCAGCTAATATGACAATGCTTACTTTCATAGTATATTCTATGCGTCATTCCAATATACAATTTTGTTTATTCGTTAGTTTTCGTGCAACAAATATTTAAAACTAGCCATAGTATTCATCTACTTCGAGTAAACAGACACAATTTTCAGATGTTTATTTTATAATCTTTGTTGTTAATCAAAAAATAACCAGGAACAAAATGATTACAGTGATTACAAAAGATGAATATACATAACAACAACAACAACAACAACGAAAACTTCCGAATTAGTTTTAAGTTTATGTTGGCGTGTGAGGTTTTTACACGGAGTCTCGTAGAAAAGTATTTTTAATTTAAATGAGTTAAACTGAAGAGATTTTTAAAAACTTTATACAGACTGTTCTTTAAACCTAAGAAAGAATTTTATACTTTTCACGTGCAGAATTCTATTGTCAAGTTGCGGCACACAGCCAATAAAGATAAAACCACCTAAAGATTCGCTGGTTTTAATTCAGAGTTCTCCAATCACTAGAACACCCCCATCCACCCCCCCAAAACAAAAGAAAAACAAAAAAAAAAAACCCAAAAAACAAAGAAACCCAAAACCTATGTACTCAATTACTCATCCGTAATTGCTGGATTGGAAAACAAACGGCTTCATATTTTCCTTTGTGTATTCGTGTGAAAGAAAACGTTAAACTACATCAAGTGGTGAGGCTCCCATGCTGGTGATTTGAGGACAGTGGAGTACCCACTCAAATCCTCTCTGATCCGTTTGATTATTAGTCGGATAAGTAGAACTAAGTGGGAAAAAAAAAAGTCTTGCAAAACCACGATACCAACATAAAAGTATGCCTAAAAGTTGGATTACCATGTTCATTGGAACATGGTAATCCAACTTTTGGGCATTCTATAATTCGGGTTGACATGCCGTTAAAATCAGTCAATCAACATCATTGTTGTCCAGTTTTCGAACTAGACCCAAGCAGATCATTTCATAACCGTTACGTTACGCACGCTTACATAATAATTCAAATTTGACTAAATCTTTGAATTACACAAAACCAATCCCGATTGAACATCAGTTTCGTTTAATTGGCTTTAACAAATTTAACCCTAAATTAAAGGACAAAATGAATATTGCACCAACACAAGAATCCCATGTTGATATTATGTCAAGAAACTCTAGCCAAAAAGAAAAAGTTTAATGATCCACAAAACATTGAATCTCCTAAGAATTAAAACCTCATTATTTATTCATCTTTATAGACAAATTTTACCATTAATCTTCAAAATAAGAAAAAGTTAAAAGTATTTTCAAACATGAAAATATAAAACAAAGAAAAGCAAAAAGGTATGCTGCTCATTACCAAGTCGAATGTTTTTAAAACTTTAGATTTTCAAACATTTTGCAAGAGACGCCTTCTCTTTATATCAATCTGTTTTTCAGTCTGTAGTGGAAAAGATTATCCAATGTATATCACATACAACTTGTGGACCAGTATAAATTGGTCGTTATTCTGAAACCGAAATCAGAGGAATGATAACTGATAACAAATTAAGAGGTAAAGCGAATGAACTTGAGGAAGTAGCATAAAATTCCTTGATGCAAAAGAGGTACAGAATTTCCTTTGTTATGAAAGAACTGAAAACTAGCCGATTTAATTAACACTGAATCAGCATCGAATGAAAAATGAAATACCAGATATCTTCTAGTATGAGTGGAATTGGGGATACTTGACCAAAACTTGCACATTTCTGTCGTTGACCGAAACTTGCACACATCTGAGTTTGACCCAAACCTTTTCATCAAAAGTATCAAGAAATGGATATGATTGTGTAAATTTTGAAATTTATAAAAAACGAACCGATGAAAAGTTTCAATCTTGATACTATCTGATCACTTCAAACATCTGGTATCTCGTAGTATCCGATCTCACCTATTAGATACCCTAGTATCTAAAAATAATCAAAAGTAGAGAATTCCCGTGGTGTAGTAGCTAACAAGATGGACTAGGGCATAATAGTAAGCAAGTCCACACATTACAGACGTCTTATTGCATTCTCTTTCGGTTAACAATATCATAATTGTTCTCCTATAGGGATAGACTTGACGTTAAATAATCTAAGAAGATCAAAATGCCATTAAATAAAAATAAAAGATAAAAAAATAAGCCAGAAATTCTTACTGCAAGTTTTTATTTAAGTTATACTATTATGTCAATCATTTGATTTGGTTATTGAAAAATCTTTATCTTGTTGTTCTTCCACGATTCTTTCAAAAATCTTCACTTTTTCAGACTAAATCAATTTAAAAGTTAAATAAAATCACCATCATACTTATTTTAGTGATGATATTTTAGTGATAAACGGACTTCATTTTTGTCACTTTATAAATTGTATCTTCAACTTTAAATGTAATCTTTACCTACAAACAAATTTGATGTTCTTTTTTTGCCATTAATACGTAAAAATAGACGTTTTTATATTGGATAATAGTTTCAAAACTTATCTTACGCATATGAACTTATTTTACAAGCAACAAGAATATTTTGTCAAAAATTCAAAAATTCTTGTAATAAAAGAGATTATTCAAAAATTTGAATTTTAAATAAATTCAACCGCAGAATTTTATTTGTTTTAAGTTTTTTATATTAAGCTTGTAATGTCGATGGGGCTTAGAATATGTTGACTTTGTCCACTGCAGATTGATGAATCTCAAAAAAAGGCGTCCATAACTATGACGTAAGTTACATTTAATGGATTCCAAGGCTCTACAGAGTGTGAAATTTACTTTCACTGCCATTACTCTCATTTCTGCCCCTATTTCGAATGGTTGTATCTGTTAAGGTAACATCTATGAGTCAAATAGTCCTGTTTAAAAATCATTTTTATTCCATATGAGTGTGGGAAAAAACAAACAAAAACAAAAAATAAACAATAAAAAATCTCTTCAAAACAAAGACACAAAAATTGTAAATATGAACGTACAATGGACGCAGTTAGACATAATATTGCCCTTGACAGGTTGACATGCCGTATTCAGTTAATTAGGGATAGATATCAGTGATAAATACGAATTTCATTGAGATGATTTTCTTTCTTCGAATCTACAAACTATTTAATTTCCTCTTTAATCCAAAATATTCAAAGTTCGTGTGAAAAGAAAACATTTATTCCTGTCTGCAGAAGTTAAAACTCCCTCCTAACCAAAAACCTGTTCGTTGACCAAAACCCACAGATCACTCTATCTGGTGATTAGGTTTCAGTTCTAGAGCTTTGTCGAGTCGAGATTCACTACACTGTCGAAATTTCTTCTCCACTATGAAACAGATTGGTAATAATTGTAATCATTCCATCTATAAGTCAAACATGTTTGAGGCACTGAATCGCTTAAATGATTTTGCACATATATTTTTCTCTATAAAATTGGACACCACGATTGTTTAAATTACTTCAGCAAGAGTAGACATGCCGTAAATTACCCAGCAAGAGTAGACATGCCGTAAACCAACGACCAAACCAACTAGCAAACCAATCAAAACCTATTTTGAAAGAATATCAAATGGGAAACTTCATCAAGTTATTGAAGATACACTTCTCTTATAGAAATGTAAAATACTTGATTTTTAAAAAGTTTTTAAAGATCAATGGATAGAAAAAAATTATACTAACACATATCGGATGAACGCCCCGTCGGTTGGGATAAGAATATGCTGACTGTATTTCAGCTGTAGGAGAAAAACCACCCTAAAAAGGAGTGTCCTGAGCATGATTCTAAATTGCATTTGATGGTGAGGCTCCAGTTTTAGAGATCTGTGGAGTGTGAAGTAACCTCTCATGGACATTACCCTAAGATGTCACTACTACTCCGACCCGGAATGATTATGCATGTTAGAGTTTATCTTTGGGTCAACTGTTTAAAAATTATTCGTATTTTATTGGACGGTGTGTAAAAAAAACTCTTAAGAAACAACTACACAATAAATGCAAATATGAACGTACAATGAATGCAATTCTCTCGCCTCTAGATATGGAATAACTTTTCCATTAAAATCAATTGATCAATAAAAAAAATCTTCAGAAACAGCAACACAAAATATAAATAAAACGTATAATGAACGCAATGCCCTGATTTCAAGGCATAAAATCACCCAAGACGAGTTGACATGCCATTAACCTCTGTCATTTAATATTGGATGAAATTGCATCGAAACATTTTAAATCTAAAATAATCTGTGTTTTTAATGGAAAATAAAGGTTTAATTTCTTTTTCGGATGTTTCAAATACGTCACGACAAAAGAAATAATTTCTCTATTCTAGTTTTTCGAAAGTTAAATTTCTCATCATACCAAAGATTCGTTACATATGTTTTTTTGTGAAACACTCACATAAGAAAATATACGCATATGTCATTGGTTTCATACACATAAATTAATCCCCAGATATTAATTGACTTTGTTTTTAAGTAGTCTAACTTCCTTACATGAAATAATTCCATCATTAATTTGATTTGTTTTTCTATCATCTTTTTTTATGTTACAAGAATCTGGTTCTTACATTCTATGACTATAGACTGAAGATATAAAGCTTTAACAAATGTTTGACATGGTTCAAAGATATAAAAAACGTTTGTATTGTGTGACAATTTGAGTTTTACTCAAATGAAAATCAAAGAATCAAAATTCAATCACCTTTTATAACAAGGATACACATTTTAATCGATATTACTCTCATTCTAGTCCTTCATTAAAAACCAAAAAGTAACCTAATAACAAAAGATCCTTACACAAGAACGACCCTCTAAATTTCTAATAGGGATTGGGTCAGAGGTAAACTGATAATATCTATGCCAAAATTTAAAAAAAATTGTAATTCAGGATATAAACATCATTCAAAATCTCATAGTGCATTTTCAATTCGACAGCATAGAAAATAAATATGTTTTGTCATGGAAGGTTGCTTCTTGAGATGATTATAAACTTGTATCTATGATTGAATATCAGAAAAATCAGCTAGGGTTTCTAACACATTCATTGCAGTGCATATTCGATGGTCAGAGAGAGATAGAGAGAGAGAGAGAGACAGACAGACAGACAGACAGAGATCACTTTGCCCAGTCTGCTGGAGTTGTAGAATACACTGACTGCACCTTTTCGGAGGGGTAATACCCCCACCAAGAGTATCCTGGATATGACAGGAAACAATTTGATGGTGAAGCTCCTGTAATGCTGGAGCTTTGGAGAATGCACATTGATCTCATTGCTCCCAATTCCACTCTGGCTCGGTGTGGTAGCACCTGATAGGGTCCTATTAATGGATTAAATAGAACTAAACTGTGTACTTTTTCTAAACTGAATCGTTTGAAATAGAACTGTTTTGACATTTAATTGTGTGCAGAATTGTTTGAATTAGAACTGTTTGGCTAAACTAAATAGCTTGATATAGAAATGTTTTTACCAATTAAACTGAGTACCTATGCTAACCTGAATTGCTTGAAATAGAGCTGTATATTTATATAAAAAATGAAATTGGCATTAAATAACCTACATAGGTTGATATGCCATAAAACATAAACACACAAACAAACAGCAAAAAAAATACCAAGATAAGATAAGGGAGGAAAGACATGAAAAGGCTAAGATGCATGGATGTTTACATATATAAATAGATATCGATCTATATGAAAAGACTATGCTAAATACATATATACATATCTCAATACACATATATGAAAAGATTTAGATAAATAGATAGATAGATAGATAGATAGAAACAAACCAAGATAGATTGATAGATATATACGAAAAGACTAAGATTGCTAGATAGATTTGAACAGATCAAGATAGGTTGATAGATACATATAGACAATTAGATAGATAGATAACGACTTGCTGCTATTCTATTTTACTCCATTACCTAACTGACCCATAAAAATAGAATTATTCCTCAGAGCTGTAAGCAGGAGGAAAATGATTTATATTTATATACTTACTGGAAGGCATTTGGGAAAGTTTTGTTGTACAGTTCGTGCTAACATAAAGGTAGAAAATACAGATTAGACTAAATATATATTATGCAATCATGCCATCCTTTATCTATGTCTGCACGACATCTATGTCTAGAAGCAACTCGTCTATAATTGGCATATATATATATATATATATATATATATATATATATATATATATGTGTGTGTGTGTGTGTATATGTGTGTGTATGTTGTCATAAAAACTATAAAAGATTTGGCCAATATCACAACTAAGGCCAAATACATGGCGCCCATATATAAACCTAATCCACTCAGTAAATTAGACTATAATGCGATGCCCGAATAGACTCACCGATGTAAGTGACTCAGGATGATATCAAAGAGACAAAAATAAGTAAATAAAGCACATTTAATAAGTGAGGAGAATTTGTTTGTCTGTCAAACCGTTTGATGTAGACCTAGTAAATTCAGTATTCATTATTATTTTGCCCAGGGGAAATTTTTAACATAATGAAATTTGTTCATCCCCTGTAAAGTGCGTACTTTCATCGAGAGAAGATCTCTTAAAATAAAACTGTAATCTGTACTGATCATAGCGAATCGCATAAGATTTAATTTCCCTACCTTTAAACTAAAAGGAAAAATGAATTATATATCATATTTAAAAATTACTCATAGTTAATTGAATATTACTAATTAGGTTTATTGACAGTCCTTCAAGATGAATATGCAAAATAATTACATAACTTTATTTCTTAGTTAAAACTAATAATACGAGCAAAATTATTTAAATCGAAATATGTCACCTTGAAAACACATGTAGTGAGAAAATAAATGATTGTCTTCCCAGAAGAATAGCGTGAGTACGTTCAGTGTGGACTGATACATGCTAGTCAGGGGTAAATATTTCTAACTCTTTTGCTTCTTAAAACAATAAGGACGTCGTTTCCTCTTCCGGTGACGACCGTTGTACTCTCCATCCTAAGGAAAGTGTTGTCATTTTAAATTATTAATTTCCTCTATGCAATTTGTTACAAGTTTTTGTCAACTGTGCTACAAACTAGAGTCAGTATAACGCTGTCTCTGAGGAAAGCAGAAACCATGATACATTTCTTTCTTTCAAAATTTTGATACGGCATGCTGTACTGTTACCATTCACACTGGAAGTTGCAAAACAAAGACTTCAAAGTGTTTGGGTATCAGTGCACAAGATTCGCAAAGTGTTGGATAGGTCCATTAATGTTTAAGAAGGTACTTTAGCTCCGAAGCCTCACTCGGATTATTCTGATAAGAAAAGAATTCCGAATTCATTGGTAAGATCCAGGCTAGGATTAACAATGATCATAAGTAATTAATCAGGTCCATAGCCAAGGTCATGGGAATTTCTGACTTTCTTATCAGAGAGTGCATGAAGACATTCGATATTTCTCATATAAAATTAGAAAGGACCAATTTATATCACAAGTTATGAAGGATTAGCGGAAAGACCACACAGCAAAACTCAAGCATCCATTCCAAACGAACATGTTTTGATTTATTGACATAAGGACATGTTCTACCAGGATTAGATGTGGAACTTACAGGAAAAAAACCGTTGGTTTGCTTTGTCGCTACAAGATGTACCAATAGTGATGAAAATCAAATGTTAAGTGCACATTATGGTGTTTGAAGTGGTCACTAGTAATGGTGACGTTATGCTTTCATTCATATTCCTACAAGACCTCACTTTTAACACGGGGGTCAACGTCAAATCCCTAGACGTGGCAGTGGATCGAGAGGGTGACTGGTAGGAGAACGACCGTAGCAGTATTAAGCCCCATGCCTCAAAAGCAAAAGAACCCAAACTTGGCTGTCAGAAAATTTCTGCAACTGCATCACTTTAAACATCTGGCTACCTGAGTCCCCAGATTGCAATCTCTTTGATTATCATATGAGAAGCATAGTTCAGTGAAAGACACACAAAACTCAGTACCACACAAAAGATGAACTGAAAACAAATATAACAATAGGATTTAAAAATTTGATTAAGGAAACTTTTAGAAATTCTTGCCGGAGATGTAAAAGTCGCGTCTGGAGACCGTTGTTGAAGTCAATTTTGATTTCCTTGAAGAAATTTAATCTATAGAATTTCACGATATTAGACATGTAATTTTGATAAACATATTTGATGAAGTGAACGTCAGCGACATTTTGATTTTTGCTTAATTTAGACGACAATTTACCCCGTCATGTAATATGTATATATAAAATATTTCCGTATATTTAAATGTACTAGTCTTTCTTTCCGTTTATTCAGTTTTAGTGTATCGTTGATATACTATCGCTAAAAATGGACATTGGTGAGAGAGGGCACGAGTAAATATCCTCCCAACTACAAAACATTCCAATTGATATTCATCAGATAAAAAGAGTTTTGGTAAGTCAGTTTTTGTATTTTATAGATTTATTGGTTATAATGATCATTACAGTTTATAAATATTCGTTGTAAATTTTTCATGGATAAAGATAGAAATTCGTTTGAAAAATGAAGAGCTAGAGCCCCCGGTGAGAAAGATGTGAAATAATAACCTTTCTCATCCGGTGAGAAAGGTGTAAAATATTAACAATAAAAGATTAAGGAAAGAATCATACTCAGGTAAATAAGAAAATCGTGTATTATGCAATGTCGACTCTTCTTATTGTATACTTGTGTAAAGATTTGTAGATGCGCTCATGGCGTAACGGTCTTTGGAAATGTAATTGTCAATCCGAGTTTAACGCTTGGATGAGGAGGCTATTTGTATTTCATTTCATGCTAATACCCTTGGAAAAAAGGCATGAACCTAAATATATTTCCTTCATATAGGAGCAAGTATAGCGCCGAATAGACTCTTTTATCTCCTGCGGTGTTTGGTCAAGGAGATGGAAAAAAGTGACTTTGTGTGAGATCATGATCGCAGTGGGAGAGTTAAGAAAATAATATCAAGTTATGATAACCAGCTGTTCACAAGGCCGAAAGGATGTAAGTTCGAATCTTATCGACGTTTATCCTTTATTTTTGGTTTCCATACTGTCCCCTCACTTGTTAAAATAACAATGTAAGTGAGTTAGGATAGAATCAAAATAAAAGGAAATATTTACAAAAATATGAAAGAAAATAATCGTCGAAACTAATAATAATAACAACAATACTTACCAAATTCGTATAAGCAAATCTCGCAATCACTTTTTCCAATTTTCGTTTATAGTTTTGTTTTTCGTTTTTCTTCTTTTTAATGTCGATATTGGCCCATTATTTTCGCACCTGCCATATGTTTCCTTTTGCAGTTATGTGCACATATTGTGTCGCTTGAGGCAGTTGCTGTTAATTCACGAGTTGACACAAAGACTTAATAGAACCAGTCACAAAATGGGTAGAATAAACTTCCTTCCGTTCACGAATAGGGATTTATTGATGGACTGGAAACAATGATTTGGAATTAAATGTGGCTGGAAGAAAAACGTACAGCGAAACCGGATGGCCAGCTGCATTTCAGGAAAACTACACGCACCCACAACCAAGCTTGTTCTCACCTAGGCCTTATATATATATATATATATATATATATATATATATATATATATATAGGGTGTGCTAAAAGTCACCTGATATTCAAATGAAAACACTGACCAGTCTAAAAAAGATTATTAAAATGCTATCTTTCCTAAGATAACATTTTTGTAATTCCTTTTTCAGCTTGAAATGGGAAAATTATTTCATAAAATATGATTGATTGATTGATTAATTCTAACGACATCGATATTTTATACTTAAAGGATAGGAAACTGCGTTCATTGTACTTCCATATTTATTTTTTGTGTTTCTTAAGAGAATTTTTTTGCACACAGACCTTTCAAACGCGAATAATTTTTTCAATCTATTTGGTCTCTCTCCCCAGATCAAGCCTAGTCGGCTGAGGCTATAAAATACACCGACTGAGTCTCTTTTGCGTGATAAGACCCCACCTCGATAATAAGTGTTCTTGATGTGACAATAAACAATCTGATGGGGAGGTTCCAGAAATGCTGCAGTACCTCTTCATTGCTATTCCTCCTGGGTTCACTCTGATCTGGAGTGGTAGCACATGATAAGGCTCTATCTATGGGTCAAATAGAAATGTTTGGCACTTAAACTTAGTATAAATAAGAGCAAAATTGAATCGTTAGAAATAGAACTGTTTTATCATTTAACTGTGTGTATAAACTATATGTGTTTACAAATTATATGTACTTTATATATATGTAAAAAGAGGATTTGGGATTAAATAATCAATAATGGTTGATTTACCTGAAACCAAACCTTACCAAACCAAACCAAACCAAACTCCCCAGATCTCCAGAACAGGAGCTTTATATTCAGATGCAGTTTAGGGTCGTATCCAAGATACCACCTTTTTGGCGAAGAGGTATCACTTTACTACTCAAATTAACGTCAGCGTATTCTAAGCTCCAACGATAAAGCTATAAAACATAAAAACAGCTCCTTAAATTGCGCATATATACAGTCTCAACGACTGAAATATTAAATGTAATTACATTTTTAAAACAAAACCTCTACACAATATTCCACGAAGTCAGCCTTTAGAGAAAGAAAAATAGTTGAGCATGTGAACCTTTCATGCAGGGGAGTCGGATATCCTGAAACAAAAAAATGCTATGTCTGTGTGGCATAGAATACGCTGACAGTATCCCCAGTCAAGGGGTAAGATCCCCCCACCACAAATGGATATCCAGGGTATGACATTAAACAGCGTCTGATGCTGAAACACGCGTTGAGGAGATCTGGGGTTGAGGAGGAAAACGGTCATTACCATTATTACCAGGTTCATTCTGACCCGGAGTGTTGGGTAGGTTTAAACTTATGGAACAAATTGTTCTGTTAAGAAATTATTTATTTTTGAAAGGACTGTAAGCAAAAATCTCTTTAAACACAACACATATTTGTAAATACGAGGATCATTAAATAAGTTTCCAGACTTTTTTGTATGTGCACTTTTATTGATAGAACACAGGTGAAACTCTAGTCCCCTTCGAACTAATCTCTTCTGGCTGCAATGCACTTGTTATACCGTTATAACAACTTCAGCAAGGTCCCATCGAAGTCCTCATGTGTGAGCGTGTCAATGACCTTCGTCACAGCCTCTTTCATCTCTTCAATTGTCTCATAACGACAACCTCTGAGCTTAGGGAATAAGCCAAAGTCACTGAGAGCAAGGTCTGTACTATAGGGAGGCTGAGGAACTGTGTTGATGCCCATCTTGGTCAAATAGTCTGTGACAAGGATAGAGTTGTGGACTGGTGATCTGATTTGAAGAGTGCTGAACACCCATAAAACCTAAACATAGTAACCCTAACCCTAACCCTTTGGCCAATCAACTCTGGTGTACCGACTTCCTTACTCTCCCCACACCTCTCATCATCCCTCACAGACTCACTGCCTTCCTTGAATCTCTTATACCACTCAAAAATTGATGATCGATTCATGCAGAATTGTTGAAAAGCAGTCTGATGCATTCCATACGTTTCTGTGGCATTTTTTCCAAGTTTAAAACATAATTTTATTGCATATCGTTCTTCTAAAGTATCCTCGTGTCCAGATTGCATTTTTGGAATTCACCAGCAGTCACAATCAGGCTTTAGTATGTAGGGTGTATTCCAATTCCTGCTGTAGCTGTTGATTTGAACCTGAAATCATAAAAATTGATCAGTCATCTCATAAGATGCATAGCAATAACATAGTGAATTCTCAAGAGTCTACGACAATTTTAAATGCCTGTACAAAAAAGTCTAGAAACTTATTGAATGCTCCACGTATACTCATATAAAGACCAAATTACATGACCTCAAAGCATAAAATAACCCCTGATGACTTGACATGCCGTTAATGTTAATCAATATGAAAACAAAAAGATAACAAGAGAGATAAGTGTACATGAATTACATTGAATTGATCATGAATTTTTTGCAGGATAACAAACAAAATGATGGATCTATAGTGCATTTAATTGAATTTTGACAGATTTCTCGTGCAGTTTTATATTATTGCAATTGTTTTTCTTATATTTCTTTCAAATATAAATTTATGACTTGTATAAAAAAATCAAATGAATTTTTATCCCGATTTTTAATATAAAAATCAAATGAATTATATCACATTCTTCCACGCACTGTGTGTGTGTGTGTGTGTGTGTGTGCACTGTGTGTGTGCGTGTGTGTGTGTGTGTGTGTGTGTGTGTGTGTGTGTGTGTGTGTGTGTGTGTGTGTGTGTCTCTGTCTCTTTCTCTCTCTCTCTCTATATATATATATATATATATATATGTATGTATGTGTGTGTGTGTGTGTGTGTGTGTGTGTGTGTGTATGAATCGCATAAAGGCAACATAGTTGTTTGTATATGGCTTCGCACTCTTGCCAAGAATAAACAAGAAGTATATGTGTTAGCAAAAATCAATTATTTTTTAAAACGATCTATCTATCTATCTATCTTTATATATATATATATATATATATATATATATATATATATAATCAGGTGTATTAATGTGTACTTTATTATGTAAATTTCTTTAGTTTTTATTTCGAAAGTTTTTGTGTTTGAATACTTTGAACTGATTTTAAGCCGAAATGATAGGAAACAACATTTCAGTCCTTTAGTCGTACAGGAACTACACTATTATTCGAACGGAAATAAAGAGCAAACAAAGAAAAAAAAAATACCGAGAAACCTGCATTATTCATGGGTCGTAGAGATTTAGTTATGAGATAAAATAATTGTTTCTTTCTAGAAAATTCCAACACACACACACACACACACTCAAAAAAAGTATGCACCAGTTCAGTGGAAATTTGCGATCCAAATGGTATTTTCTCCTGAACGTAAACATTAGGATTAAGAAATTCCCTAAATCTACAATAAAGAGCGAGTACCAAAGGTATTTTGATTCTTTGATACTGAAGAGTTGTGATAAGATGAAACAGTTCGGCTGAAGTTATTAATATATATATATATATATATATATATATATATATATATATATATATATATATATATATATATACTGAACAAATTACGGTGACAGAAATGAAAATCAACTTTAATACCATCTTCATGGACTAATGCTGATTTTCATTGGAAGATAATTGCATAAAATCACATTTGCAAAGTTTTATAATAAATAATTTTTAAACATTAAAACTATTTAATATTGTAACTAAATTAAAGAAAATATATTCCTTAAGATAATTTTTTCACAAGATATTTTATAAAATAATAAATTTTTAAGTAAAACCTTCTGTAAACTAAAATTCATTTTCATTGGATTCTATTTTATATTCCGATTTAAAGCATTTATTTCTATAGATTTTTTAAAATAAACCTTCAGTTGGATTAATTTCTCCGGAGTTTTAGTCTTAAAGAAATAAATATTTTCTGTAAAAATCAAATCTTTAAAGTATATGACTCATAAAATAAAAAAAAGATAATATTTTCATTTCTTTCTCCCAATGTCTCGTATTAATAAAAAAATTAAAACTGGACATTTTGTTAAAATTAGATAAGTATCAGATTTTTGGAAGATATTTAAAATTGAGGTTTAATTCTCCAAAAAATGTAACTTTATGTAAAATTATTACAATTGAAACTTTTCAGATGAAAATTCTCAGTTTTCTTTCTTTTCTTCTTTTTTTTACTATTTGCAGCAAGTGGCACAGTCGGACCTTGGTTAGCTATTGAGTTAACTAAAAACGTTATTACCGTTTTATAAAGCAACACTATTCTATTGTATTAAAACCAGAGTTCCCTAAGTTTTCATGACAAAGACCCCCGTTGTATTTACAAGAATGTTTCTCTAAAACCGCATCTTATTACTGAACACTTTTATGAAATTCCAGGTGGGGGAACAATACCCGTGCACAATTTTTTTTTTTAGAGAAGAGTACACTGCACAAAAAAAAAAAAAACATCTTGTACACTGACTAAAAGAATAAGCGGGAGCACAGAACTTGAATTAAATTTTTGCGTTTTTTTTTCTAAATTAATTGCGTGAATGTACATTCATTGACGGGAAGATTGGAGTCGTGAATCTCAAAGTTTTAATAATGAATCCTTTATTCTCTTAAAATTTTTGAGTTTTTAATAATGTCATACTTATACTACACATTTTATTAATTTTGCATATTTTCTCCACTTTCATTCCTTATTGAATTTACTGTCTTTTTATTTTTCATTGAACAGAGAATATTCTAATTCTAATGATGATGGAAAAATATAAGTGACGCTCAATATCTAAATCTCATCCTTTAGGACAGGACTTAAACTACATAACTGGTTTTACAGACATTCCTAAAATTGAAAAAGGAATAATCATTAAAAAGAAAAAAAATGCTCAATATGAAATAAAAAGTAAAGGAAATGTAACACATCTAAACTAATGAAGATTATTACGATTTGCCATCTTAGAGCTTCTCCGATCAACGGGCGATAAAATGAATTTTTGGACGGGCGATAAACTGAATTTTTCAATTATATATATATATATATATATACATATACATATATATACATATACATATATATATATATATAAACACACACACACACACACACACACACACACACACACATATATATATATATATATATATATATATATATATATATATATATATATATAAAGACTTTCTTTGTACAGTTTTTATCGTCTGTTTATTTTTTCGAATAAAAACATTGTAAATGATTTAGGTTTTGACGGTGAATATATTAACATAATAATCTGATTATGACGATATTTGCATTTTAGACTAATATGTTTTTTGTGAACATAAGATTTTGACCGAAATATGCAACAGCATCTATGTTGCACACAACACACACACACACACACACACACACACACACACACACACACACACACACACACACACACACACACACACACGCACGCACGCACGCACGCACGCACGCACGCACGCACAAATATATATATATATATATATATATATATATATATATATATATATATATATATATATATATATCAGGCATTATGACTTATTGTCAACCGTAGAGAAATGATAGGAAATAATAACTTAGTAAATAACACCATGAGAATTCATAAAAAAATCCATCAAAATTTGCCAAACATGTTTTATTAAGAACAACCTGCACTGCAAACATCTGAAATAAACAAACACATTTGCTAGCTTCATTAATAAAAATAACTTTTTTTTAATTTCTCGAATCAAACAGCTAAAATGTAATTTACTGGATTGCACATGCTACCAAAAAAAAAACACTTTGAAAAGTCAGAATGACCGTTTAGCTTTAGACTAAATAATTACAGACACAGAATCAAATCGACAGATTTCAGTAAATTGATACTTGTTGAATAGCAATTTTGCTCAAATGATTTTAACAATGGTGCAATATTCACCATCGTAGAAAAAATTGAAAAAGATATTAACAAAAGCAATAAAAAAAGAGACAAATGAATAAATTTGGATTTGATATGAAGCCTTGCCACGATTTGAAATAAAATTTTGCAGTGAAAAACACCCCTCTCTCTCTCTCTCTCTCTCTCTCTATATATATATATATATATATATATATATATATATATATATATATATATATATATATATATATATATATATATCCTCCTGAAAACTACTCTGAAATTCGAAACACGTTTAGAGCAAAGTTATAAAAGATAAAAATTTAAAATACCAAATTTAGTTGCTGACCTATTCATTTTACAATATATATATATATATATATATATATATATATATATATATCTCACTGTTTACATATACAAGGACACACAAAAACACTCACAAACACTCACACCCATATATATACGTGTGTTTGTACGTGCGTGTGTATGTGTAAGTGTCTGTGTGTTTAAACAAATGTATGAAACATTGAAGCTGATGCATACTTATGTCTAACTTTTATAGCCACAAGACACGAATTTGTCCAAAATATCAATATAGTCATTATCAATTAATTACATCAATATATTCACTTTCTAATGATAAGACATTTGCACAGATGGTATTTCATGTATGGAAACTATAATCAAAAGAAATCACGACTAAGGTTTCAACTATTAATGAGCATTATTTCTTCAAATGAGGCTCTGAACAACTTCTATGGATCTTATAATGTGCATGTATAAAACATTGGACATGGGTGGCGGCTGATCAGAAAGACACGAAAACACGCGAGAATGGAGATATGAAGTACTTATAAGTATACATAAATATCTATTTACATACAAAGAGATTTACTAAGTTGATTTTACTTTGTCACAAAGATTCTCAGGCCAGAAAATCTCAGGGGATTGAATGCAGGTTCATGTGATTTTTTAAAGTTTTGTTGGAGAATAGAAAATAGATGAGTATCAGAAACTTTGTTAAATTACAATTTACAAGAAAGAAAGAAAGAAAGAAAGAAAGAAAGAAATAAGTTGTTATTTACTAAACTCTATTTAGTCGGACACAGACCTGATTTTGTTTACAGTAGAAACTCTTACAAATGGGACACAAATTTAAGAAGTGAACAACACCATTACTGTTTAAATACTGTGAAGTTATGTTGGTTTTACGACATATTAATCCCTATCAAATTATTCAATGCTGAAGTAAGATTTTTTTAAGCACTTATATGGTTTCACGTAACTAATAATAGTAATCTTTGGTAAGTAATAATATCATCAAGTAACAATTCTTAATAATAATGATTTATATATACATACTTGCATGGTTTCAGGTAACTATAACTATCAAATGATTAACATTTGTTTATTCACAACTAATTCCTTCAATTTAATTTCTTTTTTAATGGCATATCAACCATCATGGGTTTTTAATGCAAAGATCATTCTTCTGAAAAAACAGCAGTGATACTACTCAACCCATTGAGGGACAATAAGGGGGTTCTTCCTTTCCCGAAGGTATTAGTCCAAAAGTGAACGTAGTCGTATACCTGGAATTAGAACTCGCTGACATCGAGGAGTGCAAACCAGCACTTTTGCCATTACACCACAAGCACACTTCTATATGACTTTATGCATTCTGTATAATATTAATCATTTATACAGAAGAGTCATGCAAGTAATTACATGTCTTTAATTAACTTATAATAATTATCTGTAAACAATTGTTAGAAGTAACTATTGTTCATACGAATATTTAGCCCACTATTTTATGATCTCAATTATTCCCAACCAATACAAAAAATCTTTAGATAGATCTATTTGGTCCATAGATGGTAATTAAAAACTACTCTGGATCAAATGGGTTCTAGGAGTGATACTTACGAAGAGATGACTCAAAGCGTCCCCAAAATTTAGCCTCACCAACAGAAATAATGTTAGGCCATAACATGGACATATATTTTTGGGAGGTCTTACTTATTTATGCATGATACTATAACTGCATAAAACATAGTTTTTAAACGATTTGAAGAATCTTTCGTAGCTTTTAACATTACACATCTTGAGTTTAGATTGTGATATATAAGTAATATCTCTAGCAGGCTATTAATTCAGTTTAGTTCTTTGAAAATATGTTCACAAGAAATAGAGGAGGTCTGTAAAAGAAGAAAAGATAGGAAATGGAAAAAGTGAAAATGCAAGTCCTAGTATACGAATTAAGTTGTGAAATATATGTGAGTCATTCAGAAGATCTTTACAAAGGTATTTCTCTTCGCTGCTAAAAGCTGCTCTTTTAAAACGACACTTCAAAGCAGAAGAAAGAAAAGCAACTTTTATTCGTTTGAAATAGCATCACAAAAGAAGAAATCAGTCTATGCTAGAAAAAATACAAGTTAAAGAAAAGAAAAAGAAAAAAGAAAAAAGAAAAGAAAGTTCTATAAACTATTTAAGATTTTCACCTACTTTGAATATGTAAATGTAAATAGTTCACAAGATACAAAGACTTGATTTAATTTTCATCGTTCCTTCCTCTTTTTACAACCGTTTTGATTGTTATTTAGTGAGTAAGAATTCCCATAATCTTCACGATACTTGTTTTTAATGTAAGGTCGGATGGAAGAGACAAGAAGGTATTAATCAAGTTTACAAAACGGAATAACAGATTAGGAAAAAATTATTACAGATAATTTATCAGGTTCGATAAACTGATCCAGTCAAAGGAGTACGAGAGGATCGAACCCAATTTAACTTATATTCTAACTCGATATTGTATGTAAACATCGGCAAATCCTACGGAAGTTGACAAACTGATAATTATTCAATGCATCAATATTAGCATAAGTCGAATCTAGAAAATTTGCGCATCATTTTTTTTTCGATTACTATTCTCTTCTGTCGTGTTTATTTTTAAATCGGTCTAAGGCGAGAATTAAAGAATTTGGATCAGGTGAAGAAAAATACTGACCTCGGAAATCGTTTTGTGACACTATATACGAGCCAAGGGAGAGCATGTGTATGTATATATGTGTGTGCGTGCCGGTGTATGCATGCATATGTTTATGGAATTGCCATGGGTATGCATATGTACATATATACATATATGTGTTTCTATATCGGCGACAAGATATATTAACATGGAAATGAATGATTCAGACCTAGTATAAAGCACAGAAGCCAAATCAAAATGAAGATCAACTACTATAAAAAATGTAATTATCACACCTTCGGGGTCTCCTAGAATCTGGTTGTCTGCTTGTTTTTGGGTAGTCATGAAATAGGAATATTTGCCTCTCCACATATAGAGAGAGTGAACCAGAAGACAGGGGAAGAGGGAGTCTACCACAGGACGTAGGTAAGAGACCGACGCAGGAGGGCTCATACACAGAGGGTCAGTTAGAGAAGAAACACGAACAGTACAGCGTGAAGAAGTTATTCGGCAACTGGATGCAGAGGGTATACGACCAGAGATCAGATAGTTGGGACCACATAGACAGAGATAAGCTAAGAGAACAGATTCAGAAGAGATGGGGGGGAGGGAGAAAATGGAGAACTGAGACAGACAGACATGCAGATAGAAGTTTTTAGTTAAGGGATTTCGTTGAAAAAGGTCACGCGGGCTTCTTCCTCTCCTTCAGGATTTATTCATCTTTTTGTTTTCGCCTGTTTCCTTCCAAGTGGAACAACCTACGACTCATGCATTTCAATTGGCAAAGAAAGTGAACACAACGAAGGGTCAGACAATCATGCAGCCGACGATTTTCATTCTGCTGAGTGCATGGCCCGTTTGGTCGTATATTGTCACATTTTATCATTTAAATGAGTTGTCCATCATTATTGACAGAACAATGAACCGACCCCATTCAATAAGGATGGACCGAGAGTCAAAGGACAGCAGGCACATATAAGACACGTAAAGAGAATTGGGGGGAAATCAGTCAACCCCAAGAAAATTGTGGCTAATTTCCAATCAGTAGTTAAGAGTAGCGATAAGGAGAACTTGGAAGTAACTGATGTTCCAAGAAGAAAGTCCAGAGTTTCAGGCTGGCAAGCGAATCAACACAAGAAGAAGAAGAAGAAGAAGAAGAAGAAGAAGAAGAAGAAGAAGAAGAAGAAGAAGAAGAAGAAGAAGAAGAAGTTGTAGTCTCGATTATTTGAAGTAAACGTATTGTCGATAATTTGCGAGGAAGCTATCTTTTGCATGTTATTTTATAAAATACACGTGTAGGAAGAGGTAATCTATTAGAATAAATGAAAATAACACTTAGTCACTATTGATGGATCTCTATTTGGCTTCGTCACATTTCTGATTTGTTGAGACCTGTCAATCTGATTTATTGTGACACACAGTTTGCAATGACTCACAAACGATTCGACAGTGAACTTTAAGATTTAATCGCATATTAAACACAATGTGAGTGGAAGGATCACCGAATCAGTGCTTTATTGGCCCGTGACTCGGGATCAGTTCCTCCCAACGCATTCCCAAAGCATATCTCGTTCCCTGTCGTGTTAAAGCAAATTTGTTTTGCATGTTTATAGATTTTGACACCTTTTTTTTCTGGTGACTTTTAAGTTAATAAACGTCGTTTATATGCTTTGTGTCAAAAATGATAGCCAGTTCTCTTAAAACAACTCTAAACATAAAAAGAAAAAGATAATTCTAAATTTTGTTTTTTTGCTTAGCCGAAAAAAGGACACAGGAAAAAGTACTCGAAAAATGTTCATAATTTTATTTCATGGTTGGATTTTTATGTAGGTATCTATGTTATACAGTTAAAACCATATAGCCTAGATATGTATATAATCCTTTAGATTTAGTTCAGCTACCTTGCTGAATATAAAGTGAAGGTTCAATTTCTATTCTCACGGTAGATCAAAGTTCATCAACATTTTAAAAAAGTTTTAGTTTTTCAAAATTGAATAAACTAAATGAATACTCTGATCCTCGATGAGTATAGGTAAACAATCTTGTGACCACAGATGTTGCGGTTCATTAATGACACAATAAGAAACAGACAAAAAGTTCAGAATGGGATAAAAATTGGTAACTTGAAGGACATTCAACTTTTATTAAAAATTAATTTCGAAGCTTATCAAAATGCAATTAAAAATGCAAGGACATATAAAAAATATAGTAATCATTACATTAAAATACTTAGAAATTTCGACATTATATAACCTATAAGGAGTTGATATGCCGTTAAATAAAGATACCAAACCAAATCTTGAAGCTTTCAGTTTTTACTTTAAGCTTGAATAAAGACGTATGTTAAGATGAATTACCTATGAAATAAAGATAACCTAACCCTAATGAAGTCAAGAAGTCTAGACGAAGTGCAGACTAGTCAGAGCCAAGTTGTTTTTTTAAATTATGAAATGCGTCTTAATACTTTTTGAAGAACAGTTTTAGAGTCTAGCATCATTCACCGTTTATGACGTTGAAAACATATTTGTAGTTCATATCAAAGTCTTTATGCAATTCAGTTTGGTCGGAAATAGTATATTTGCCTTCTGCTGACCTTTAGAAAGCTCAAATGATCTCAGAGGTCAAACTGGAAGAGACAGTCAGGACTTTCTCTTTCGAGAACATTGTAGAGAACAAACAAGAAGACACAAACAGCGGTATAATAGTAAAGAAAGACCAAATGTTGAAAAATATGTCTCTCATTCTCTTTCACTCTGTTTCTCTCTCTCTCTCTCTCTCTCTCTATCCCTCTCTCTACAGACACACACACACACACACACGCACACACACACACACACACACATATATATATATATATATATATATATATATATATATATATATATATATATAAATCGACCTATGATCCTGTTGGTTTCTCATTGTAATAGAAGCCCATTATTATTACGATGCTTCAGGTTCCGAAGCAATGAATGTTTATTATAAGCAATTCATAATTATCTCTGTTATATTGAGAATTTGGATCGTTATAAAATGACGTTCAACAAAAAATTCAGACCTCTAGAAATCATCATTTAGCCGCAAACTGGACTAGAAATTACTTTATTTTATGTTTGAGCAGTTTGTGCATATTGTTTCAGTAATTAGCTTGCAATAAAATGTGTTGAAATCCGTTTATCTTCATAAATACCTCCCATGGTGTTATTATAAGCAAGATAGCATAGCAGGTTATTGGTAGTTTTTACAATTCTCATTGCGTAATCCATACTTCGGGCCTTGTACCAAGCTATGCAAAGTGTAGTAAATGATAGCATTTATATAAATATAATTTTAGACAATTTAATGAAGCTATTAGGATCTCGATGTCACTACGGTCCATGTTCATATCCACGTTTTTATTTAGGAAATAATGAATGATTTTAATTAGAATTTGAAAGTTTTTTCAGTAATCTTAAAAATATGGGTAATTAAAAATTGAAATTTACCGAAAGCACTGACGTCAAAAACTAAGCATTCACTTTCTAATTGGACTGGGAATTTCTTTAATCTCTAATATTTTCTCTGTGTCGGTTTTGCTGAATCACAGCTAAAACCAAAATATTAGTAATAAATAGACAGGTGTGTGATTGTTTACGTATGCATTTTAGCATCCTTATGTATGTATGTATGTATGAATGTATGTCAACCTGCTTTATTCTACATTGTAATTACTTAGGGAACTAAGTTGTGGGGTTAACCATATCTATTGTTGGCCAACTGCCAAATAGATTCGTGTGTAATCGTTTGAAGATGGACGATTGAAAATGTATAAATATGGCTTGTGTATCATTTCAACTCAAAATTCACATTAATATTTGATGGTCTTACTTGAATTACATTTGATAAACGGAAAGAGGCATTTATGGAAGCCTGCTCATGTAAAGATCTTATCATTGTCATTATGAATATCTTTATGAATACATGTGACGATCGCAATGCTAACGCAGGTGTTTATCTAAAATTGCACTGGTATATGTGTGACAATTTCAATTATATTTGCAACCATCTATTTGGGTATCGATAAGTGGCAATTTGTGAGGACCAGGTAGGTGTACTTCTAGTGTGTCTTTCATTTGACTCTTGTCCAAATTTCATGAAATGCTTGTCTTTACATACTGAATTCCATAGTAAACACATTCAATAGAAAATGCGGTTGTTATACAGTGTTCTAATATTTCAAATCATTAGTTGTTTTTTTTTTCGATTTTCAAAGAAGCCATGTTTATTGCAGGAGATCTTTTAACAGCAAATTTCTTAAAGAATTTTAAAGAATTTTTCTGTATTCAGTATTTTTGCCAACATCAACTGCACACGTCATGATTTTCTTTAGAAGAACTATTCTAATGTCACCAAGTCGGAGTTCCAGAATCTTGGATCACCTCATCAAAATATCGACAATGGAGGAAAAAGAAAAAAATAATCCTGGTAAAATGTCAATTTTATTGTCAGAAACTTTGTGTCATCAGCAAGAAATATATGAGAGAAAAATCTGAAAGAAGAAATATTTGTAATTACTTTATGAAACCAATATTTTATAAAAAATGATATTTGTAAGAAAAAAATTGCATTATAAGTTTGTCAAAAACAGCACGAATTAAAAAAAAGTACAGAAAATGAACCCATGATTGAATTTAACATAGTTTTTTGAGAGGTCTAATATATATATATATATATATATATATATATATATATATGTGTGTGTGTGTGTGTGTGTGTGTGTGTGTGTGTGTGTGTGTGTGTGTGTGTGTGTGTGTAAGCGCACCCAATCAGTTTTCTTATATAAAACTTTTGTCAAGATAGCAGAATTAGAATATGTCTTATGGGAACATTATATTATAAACTCGCCATCTTTCAAGAGGCCTTAACAACGTTATAAATCTGTTTTAGTTAAAGAATAAGTAAATTTCGGCGAAAGAAATTATTTAGACCGGCTGCGTTTTCTTTATTCTCTGGTGTTTTCCTTGTTGATTTTAATAACCTGATTTGAAGAAATGATTTTTGTATTTTATTTCCATTCTGGAAGTTTTACATTCAATCACAGGTCGAGTTCATACCAAAGACTCTGAAAAATGGCACTTGATATCTCCTTTGCTTAACACTTGCATTATAAGTTACGTATCAAGGGTAAAGTGAAATAATTCAGGGAAAGGAATGGCGCCCTCCTCTACACTTCGGTATTGTAGCTATTGGAAAGGAACCCTTCAAGGTCACCCTCGACTGCGGTCACCAACTTTACTTACTTTTACATCTATCTATCTATCTATCTATCTATCTATCTATCTATCTATCTATCTATCTATCCCCTTGAAAGAAAGTATATATTCTAATGAATGTTTCTACTGCTTGTGTTTAATCGTGGGATTTTTATATTCAGGCCTATTGACATAATTCTTGGCATGAAGACTGAAAAAACAAACTCTACCATTAACAGAGACTGCATGAATTTGATATAGGGGACCATTCAAAGCCACTTGAGGTAAAAGAAAAATCCGTTTATAACAATCGAAAAGAAAAGATTTTTAAATCAGAATTGTCACCGTTTCTTCGTATTTTTCTTTTCAATGAAACGCTCACTTAGTAAAATGCAATTGATTTTTATACAAGGTTTCGATTTTATTTTTTAAATATTACCTTTTTCTTCGATTAGTATTGTCACATTATATCAACGGAATTGTACAACTTGGTTTAAGATTGTTTTAGACGAAGAAATAAATAGAAGTATGACAAGTTCAACCGAAGGAATCTACGAACAGGTCAGTAAATAAGCAGGTCGGCCGATAAGCAAATAAAATAAATAACACGAAAAAGCATACAGCTCAGTGACATACATAAATAGCAATCTTTGAAGTTCATACAAAAATGTCTGGTTACATTAAGTCCAACGTTTATTTTGTAGAAAAGGTATCACTCTCTACACAAAAGTTTAAAGTTATAATATATTGCATCTTTAGAAAAAAAAAAGTCGGTGTCGAATTAGGAATGGGTAATGTGAGCCCAGAAAAGACATGATGGCAACTTCAAAGAGGATCCTTTGAAGTTTACGGTAATGCAAACAAGAGAAAAGAAGAGAAGATCATTTTGATCTATACATTTTTATTACGTTTTCAATTCATATATAGAGAAATGTGTCTCGATGCACATACAGGGTATTCCATCGCCGGAGTCGATAAACAAAGAATGTTGATTTCCCAAATTGAAGAGTCACTACATCGTATCAGAAATGAACCACGAGAAAGATCTGTCAACTGCGCCCCCCTCTCCCTTCCTTTAAAGTCAACTTTATTTGAACTGGCAATTAACGGATAAATATAAAGATAGCCTTGAAAAAAGATTCTGTGTGTTTATGTCAGTTTAACGTGACAAGCAAGATTCCTTTTCTCCAAAAAGAAATTGTAAATTGGCTTCTTTTCAAGAAAGCTATGAACGAGCGACAATTCGACCACCATTCGAAGTCAGGACATGTGAGGAACGGATTAGTATTTTGTGAGTTTCATTATCCACTCACCAACACACAGCCCGCAGCTTCCGCACAGTACACGTTCATTGTGTTACCCATGATAAATACGTCGTTGTAGAAACTCGTGATAGAGTTGATGTAACAGTAACAACACACACACACACACACACACACACACACACACACACACACACACACACACACACTTATGTATGTCAACACGATCCCCTTTTATGCATCCTTTTTCTCTCATCCCTACTGATGAATAATATTCTATTTAAAGAAGTTGAAAAAATGCATTGCGTTCAATATTTCAAAACCAGATGCTTTTAGAAGATTCCTCTTCACTAAAGTTTACGATGATTTTTAGCAATTAAAGAAAAATGCTTTTTTTTTTTTGATAATTCTCAGTTTATAGGTTTTCAATGTTGCACAGCAATTCTTCAGAACAAAAGTGGATCTGGATTAATATTGATTTTTCTTTCATTGGAATAATTTTGGTAATATTATATAAAAAATAGCTATCGCAATTTCTGATATTGTGCTTTACAAAAAATGTACTTAACAAATATGACATTCCTATAGTTACAAAGGAAACCATTTTTTTCGAAGACAAAATCTTCCATCTAAATATTGAAAGCATATTTTAAATGAAGGTTTTCACTAAAAGTCCCATTCACAACTCGGAAAACATATTAAATGATTTTTCGGTGCAGATCACTTTTTGTCAAAACAATGCAAGAAGGCACCAATCACTTAAATATGGAGACGCATGAAAAAAAATTATACCAAACAAAAATCCATCCCTAAACTTGAAGAAGATTTGTTTTTATAGTCAAATGCTTAAAAAATAAAAATAAAAACGGAACAATATTCTTATATAAAATATCTTTGAATGAACTCTAGAGAAATGTTTGTTTGTTTTTTGGGTTTTTATGGCATGTCAACCTTTGTAGGTTATTTAATGTCAAATTCATTTTAAAACAAATAAACTCCTTTTTCAAGCAATTCAGTTTAGCATAAGTACCCAGTTTGATTGTCAAAACATTTCTATTTCAAGCTATTCAGCTTAGTCAAACAGTTCTAATTCAAACGATTCAGTTTAGTATAAGTATAGTTCTTGTTTATACACAGTTAAATGTCAAAACAGTTCTATTTCAAACAATTCAGTTTAACTTAAGAACGCAGTTTAGTTCTATTTGACCCATAGATAGAATCCTCTTAGGTGCTACCACTCCTAGCCAGAGTGGACCTGGGAGAGATAGCATCGAAGGGTTATTCTTCATTCTTCAAAGCTCCAGCATTACTGGAACCTTACCATCAGATTGTTTAGTGTCTTGTCCAGGACACTCGTTGGGAGGAACGGTCTTACCGCTCAGCAGAGTTGCAGTCGGTGTATTCTACAGCAGCAACCTACTGGGCAACATAATTTTGTTTAAAAAGTTATTCCGTACGATGTAAACAGTGAAGCCTGATATTTCAAATGAGAATAATTTTATCCAAAAGAAAAAAGAAAAAGAAAAGACAAGGCAATTTTCTAATTTTATAAAAGAATAATTTAATTATTGAATTTTGATTAAATTTTGGGGACATATATAATAAACAACGTATTTAAGAATAGAAATTTCCGCCACAAATTTCAATTTTTAATATCATCATACCTCTTTAAATAAAACAGCTTTCGTACAAAATCTGTCACATTGTTTAAACCAAAATAATTTCATTTTGTACGACAAAAAGGGGAGTTTCAAACCACTGTGCCAAGTTTGAAAATAGTACGCGTTGGTTATTTTTGGTTTCTGAAGAAATTCTATCAATATTCATTCGAGGGTCGACTGAAAAATTCACAGACTAACCTATATATTCTTATGGAATATCGCCAAAAAGGTTTATTTATCTACATACTCCCTTTTGTAGTTCACAACATACCTCCATGTTGCAGTGCTTGGATCCGTCTGATTAAATAAAAGGCAATAACAGCAGATATGATGATGTCATCATTAAAACATTTCAACCGGTACATTTTTCAAATGACCTTTGTATTTTAACTCTGTTGGCATAAGTCATTTTCCCTGGAAAACTACAGGTATGCTTGCTCGTATATTTTTGAAGAGGGATTTTTTTCGGTTTAAAAGATAAACATCCTTTTAGAGGTCACTCCAGAAGGATGTAAGATTGTTTTTTAATGTAATATAGAAGGTTATACCGCTCCAAAGAAAGAAAAAAAGAAAAAAGAAAAAAGATAGAAAGAAAGAATTGAATTGATGATCCACTTGTCAAAAAAGAATTAGAAAAGATAAGAAAGACCCAAAAACAAAATATTTCACGGAAAGAATATCGCAGAAAGTTTAAGCAAAATAAAAAATAGAATAAATTAACCGACAGAAAATGAATTTGAAACTACAAAAGGACGTAAAGATGGAAGACCTGAAAGAAAATTGAATTAATGGAAAATCTGATTTTAAAAAAAATGTACGAAAGATCCATGAAACGCGAGAATAAAATCAGTGAATTCTATCAAGTAAGAAAGAAAACGAAGCTGAAGGCAATGAAATCGATTTACAATTTTAGTCTTTCATTGAAAAGAAGCCGTAATCACTTGTAGAAAAAGATGTACCCTTGACCATAAAGGAATTCATTGTAGAAAGACCCGTAATCACATGTCTTCTGCCTGTGAAAACACAGGGAAAGGGCATTTCAGGTCAATAACATATCGTCTGCAGCTGGTGCTACTCATTGGGACGATTTCGATGGTCGGGTTAAAGAATTTTGGTAATTGCAGGTCATTCCTACATCCTTCTGCAGCAAGGGATATATTTGCTGAAGGCCTCATTTGGAAAATAACAATGAAAAAAGTTGGTGGCAGAAATGAAAATAGGAGGAAAGTGTGGCGAATTATATTGGAGAACATAAGCTACAAAACTTAAGAGTGTATTGTGGAATAAAAAATGGGAGAAACATTAGTACTAAGATGCATCTCTGCATTCTACTCTATGGATATTTTTAAAGTTTCACCGATACTACCATTCCTAAGGATATATATATATATATATATATATATATATATATATATATATATATATATATATATATAAAAGGGGATCATTAAATAAGTTTCCAGACTTTTTTCGTATTAGCACTAGTATTGATAGTACACACATGAAACTCTAGTCCCCTTCGAACTAATCTCCTCCGGCTGCAATGCCCTTGTTCTACCGTCCCAACAACTTCTGGAAGGCCCCGTGGAAGTCTTCTTATGTGAGTGTGTCAATGACCTTTGTCACAGCCTCTGTCATCTCCTCAGTTGTCTCATAACGACAGCCTCTGAGCTTAGGGAATAACCAAAAGTCATTGGGAGTAAGGTCTGGACTATAGTGACGGTGAGGAACTGTGTTGATGCCCATCTTGGTCAAATAGTCTGTGACAAGGATAGAGTTGTGGACTGGTGCATTGTCCTGGTAGAAATGCCACTGACCCGATTTGAAGAGTGCGGGCCTCTTCCGACGGAATCTCTTCCTGAACCCCTTTAAAACCTCAACATAGTATTCCTTGTTGACTGTTTGTCCATTAGGAACCCAGTGTATGTGGATCATGCCAGTGCTGTCTAAAAAAGGGATCATAAAAAATCTGTGGGTGGATTTGCTCTGTCTAGCCTTCTTGGGTCTGAAAGAGCCAGCATGCTTCCACTGGGAAGTCTGTCTCTTAGTCTCTGAGTCATAGCAGTAGATCCAGCTTTCATTGCATGGCATTTTTTCTAAGATTAAAACAGAATTTTATTGCATATCGTTCTTCTAAAGTCCAGATTGCATTTTTTAAATTCACCAGCTGTGACAATCGGGCTTTAGTAGGGTGTATTCCAATTCCTGTTGTAGCTGTTCATTTAAACCTGAAATCATAAAAATTGGTCAGCAATAACATACTGAATTGTCAAGAGTCTACGACAATTCTAAATGCCTGTACAAAAAATGCCTGGGAACTTATTGAATACACTCTATATATATATATATATATATATACACATGTGTGTATGTGTGTGTGTGTGTGTGTGAACATTTGTGTGAGTTATATTTGTGCGCATATATATATACATGAACTTATTTATATGTGTGTATATATAGTGAGGAAATTCAAAGGGTGCTACTCATACCAAATAACTCAGCACTACTTACAGAATGGTTGAGATCATTTGTAGAGTGCAAGTGGCTTCATATAACCTAATATTACCTTCTGCGTTATTGAGTGATATGTGACTAAACCAATGATTATACTAGATTTTACTGATTAGAAGAGTGTGTCTCTACACCAGTCTGGATGAAAAAGAAAACGTGTCTACTGATGAATGAACCCATTTAGAGGAACAAACGGTGGTAGATTCATGACGTAGCCAAAACCAAGTTTGGGATAGCCCAGGCATTGATATAAAACCTCTACGTTTTGTAAAAGCATCAACCATTGAGAAAGATACAGTCTATATAAACCATTGTTTCAATAATATTAATGGATGTGTTATCAGCTTAAATGAGTGGGATCTATGAAAGGCAGAGTCTTTACTAACCATAAAATACATCGAGCACAGATAATATTTCATATCCTGGGATTGTAACTAAATGATGATAGGATGACATACACTACTCTTGCTTATATTGAAGTCCCAGCCATCATATATATATATATATATATATACACGTGTGTGTGTGTGTGTGTGTGTGTGTGTGTGTGTGTGTGTGTGTGTGTGTGTGTTACCATGTACTTTAATGTAAAGTAGTCTTGTTAATAAGAATTTTTTAAAGTAATTCTTAGCGGACATTATTACGTCCTGATTGTTATTATTCAAAATTTAATTTTTGTGTGCTTTGATTTTTTTCCGTTATTACTATCTAACTCAAAATCATTTTATATTATTCGAAAATATTCAATTGGATTAAAAATTATAATCGATTTCCTAATGATAAACGATCTGACTACTTTGAATCTGATTATCAATCAAAGCTAGGTATTTTCGTACAATATATATATATATATATATATATATATATATATATATATATATATATAAGTGTTGGTTGTCACGAAATCACTTTGTGGGTTTGTGTTCAACCAAGTACAATATAATATGGGTACTGTTCAATATCTAGGATAGAGCTATTACATAATAATAATAATAATAATAATAATAATAATAATAATAATAATAATAACAATAATAATTAGATATATATCAATTTAATTCATGGAATTTAGACTGCGACTGGGTTTCATGGAGATTTTTACAAAACACTAATCATCAGGCAGTAAAGACAATGCCTGATGATTGTTTTGCAAAAAAGAAATGCCTAATGATTGTTGTTTTTCCAAATCTCCATGAAACCCACGGGTCGCAGTCTAAATTCTATGAATTAAATATATATATATATATCTAATATATATTTCATTATATATATATATATATATATATATATATATATATTATTTTCTTATTGGATCTGATGAAGTCCTGTTAAAAATTATTTTCGAGTCTTTGATAAAGAGGATGGAAATAAATGTATTATCCTAATGTGACCGAATATCGTTTTTTTCTGGAAATTATACATATACATTTATCTGCTCCGAAATGCTGAGCAATATCACAATATTTTTAACTCTAAAATAGAATAAAAGAGGATTACATCTAGCGACTGTGAATTTCACATGATTGAGTCCCCTTTGAACCATTATTGACATATGTATCTATTTTTTTGCCTCAGGCTTTGTTTTTCTGTCTCCTTGACACTTATTTAGCCTCTTTCTGTTGCTAATGCTCCCTCTCACACATACACTCTCTCTCTCTCTCCTCGTCTGTATATATATATATGTATATATACGTATATAATTCATATATATATATATATATATATATATACATATATACACATACATATATGTGTGTGTGTGTGTGTGTGTGTGTGTGTGTGTGTGTGTGTGTGTGTGTGTGAATTTATTTCTCTATCTTCAATTCCTGTTATAAATAACAATGAGAGACTTAATCTCAACTTACCCTGAAAGTTCTGCTTTCTATTTGATCTCTGCAGTTAGTTAGTGACTGGTTTGTTCAATTCTAAGATGAGTAACCCATGATGAACAGTCGACATGGTAAATAATCTGAGTCCTGTGTTTCTTGAATCAGCAACAATAATATTCTCATCGTCAAATTCATCATTAATTCTCTTAATTTTCTTCGTTTTCTTTTTCTTTTAATTGTGCATTCGTTACGGACGCTTTGTTCTGCACTTTCTTTTTAGTTTGTTTCTTAGATAATCGCAAACACCCAAAGAATATTATATATTTTTATTAGTTTTTCTGTTTTCATATTCTCTCTCTCTTTCTCTCTCTCTCTCTCTCTCTCGCAGCGGAGGAGGAGTGGGATCGAAATTACTATCCAAAGTTAAATAAGAATGATATATAGTTTTCAAATACTTTTAGCTTTCATCGGTAAATTGTCAAGACAGAAATAGTGAAAAAGTTAAAGTCCAATATTTTAATATTATTGATCATACCAGTTATAGATAAGAAGATATAAATGCGTATTTGATCAAGGATTGACGTCATTTGCGTTCCAAGTGTTAGAGATATCAAATACTTAAATCGAAGAAACTTATAAAATATAATTGACTTAAGATGTCTGTTTTCTTTTTCATCGACTTTATCTCTATGTGGCTACTTTCCTATATGTTTTAATAATCCACTATTCCCTCTTTTATTATTTGATTTGCTTTTATTTTCTAATGCATTTTTCAGACGTTCGGTCAGCAAGACTTATCATAGACTCACGATATCTCGAGTGGAAAGTTAAGACCCCTTTTATGGGGGGAGGTATCCTGGGTATGGTTCTAAACTGCATCTGATAGTGAAGCGTAAGCTTTGGTGATTGGGAGAGTATACTTTCAACCCGGAGTGGTGCCAGCTATTAGGATCCCATCTATGAGACAGATCTGTTTAAACATGATTTTTATTCGATAGATTTGAGAAGAAATGCGTAAGAAACAAGAACACAATAAATGTAAATATAAACCAACTATGAACATGATTCCCTAACTACTAGTCAAATTGATATGCCTTTAAAACTAATCTATTTATAAATCAATGAATTCTTTTTCTACTAAAAGACATACTAACTATTCTTGAATATAACACATTTGGCTACCGGCAAAAATTACTTTAGGAGGTGCCTGTGGTGTAGTTGTTATCGTCTTAGGAAATGGACACGGCGACACGAGTTCAAATCCTGGACGAGACTGATTGCATTTCACATAGCACTAATACCCTTGGAGAAGGTATGAATCCAATAATTCTCCCTCCAGCTATGGGTATATAGTAGGACAGACTAGGTTCTTCAGCCTTGGTTAGGCAACTAGTCTAGGAGAAGGAAAACTCTGAATTCAAACCTGTTAAACTCCGCTTAAAAATTGACCTTGCCCGACCGGAGGGGTTGGTAAATAGTACCGGCAAAAGATACTTGTGTTAGTTACTTGATATTACAATAACTTACCAAATGTCCTCGTGGATTTATGGTCATCACATAATAAATGATGAAACCTGGAATTGTGTTATTTGCTTCTTAGTTTTGAAAAATTCGCAAATTGTTCAGCTTTTTATGTTTAATCTGCTATAAAATTTACTTATAATGCTAAACTGTATCTTTATTTTGTATTCGACAGATTAACTAAACCAAATCTTTATCGTTTTGCATAACCATATAAAATATATATAAATAAAAAATCCTAAGTGAAATTCAAAATTATGACCTTTTTGCCAATCACTGGAATATATCGACTTAAACAGTTACATGTGTTTCGCTCTTGTTCAAGCAATTATCACTAGGATGTCCTGTCAATGGCCCTTATTATGAATGTGCTTATAAACACATAACTGGTGTGCCCGAGTCGCTTGTAGCTCCAAAAATAAGAAACACCAAACTTATTTTCAGTCTTGCATCATAAAATATTGGGTTGGTTTTTAGCTAGCATATTAGGTTTTCTTTTATTATAGTTACTACAATAAAAAAGGCGAGAGCAAGCATTTCATTGATAAGCTCTTAAGTTGTTCCAAAATACTTAAAGACCTCACCATAACGCTATTAAATACACTTAATCTGAATTTTTTTTGTCGAGTTGCTTATCAGCTAAAATCAATTTTCCTTACACTTTTTCAGATAGCTATAACTGTTTTACTTACAACAATACTAATTATCTCACCAACTTCATTCATTTTTTTGTTGGGGTGGGAAGTAAAAATAAGAATAATTTTAGTTATATCTTATCAAAAACATTGATAAGCCCAATACTACTTTTTCTATGACTAGTGCAATAATATATTTATACAATTTCATTTTTGGCCATCGAACCGTTGCAATTTTTTTGGGGGAAATATTCCAATGCTCTATAATTTAGTTATAAAAACACCTAAAAACATCCGTTTTATTGCATAATGTATGACTAGAAATAGTAGAACCATAGTATTGATTCCCAATAAAATCAATTTCCATTTTAAGAAAATTGTAAAGGTGTATTTATTTATAAGTGATACTGAATACACAAATATATTGAGTGGGCAGAAAATAATCGAAGATAACAAAATTCCAGGTGTTTGGTAGATGTGTGATGTCACAATGAATTATTTTAAAATGTGACACAAGAAAATAGGTTTTTTTTATGAAGGGAAAAAGACAGCAATGTTTTACATTTCACAAAATATACATTAAATTAAGTTTTAATGTGTTTAGAATCTTACACTAGACATATTACGAAATATCCTGAAGAACAAAATAATGTTTAAGTGGGTGAAAAAGATATAAAGAAGGTTTCAGAATAAAGAAAAGAATAAAAAAAATAATATCAAAACAATTCTTTATCTGAATACCTGCCTCCATTTGTGCTTCTATACATTCATATAAAGAGACAATGTGCTATGTCTTTAAGAAAAAAGAAAGTGAAATGAACTACCCAGCATGGGAATTGAACTCACAACTGCAAAATCATGAGTAATTTTTCGTATAGATCTGTCAACCCTCTTAGTTGGAATGATTCGACCGGTAGTATTATTGGTATTTCAACGCTCTAAAGAAAGACTTTGATTAGGTAGAATCAATTTTTTATGCTTATCTATCTAGTGATAATGTATGAAGTGGAAATGAAAGTAATGTTTTGTTCATTCTGTAAAGGAAGATGTTAAATTATATCCTTGTATTTTAAAAATTTCTTGTGATCCGCACACACTCGGCTTGCCGATTCAGATCCCTCTTTTCTTAGTTCGGCCAAGGGCTTTTCATCTTACCTTTGAACATTCATAAATAAGTAACCTTGTAACTGAAAATGCATGGTGGTGTCCTCATGGTGTAATGGTTAAAGCGATGGACTGCGGGATCGTAGTTAGCGAGTTCGAACTCCAATCGCGTTATTACGTTCACTTTCGGGCAAATACCCTTGGGAAAGGTATGAACCCCCTTATCCTCCCAGCTATGGGTTAAATAGTACCACTACTGTTCTTCTGGGAGAATGACTTTGGCATTAAATAACCTACAAAGTTTGATATGCCAAGAAACCAAACCAAACCTGAAAATGCATCTCATAAGACTATTTCTTTTCTTTTTTTCCTTTAAAAAGATCGAATCATCTGTCGTAGAGTTGAGCAAATCATATAGATCAAAGATTTCCAGTGAAAACCTGAGATCAACATTCATCCAATTACAGTGTCCAGAGTAAATACACATAAAAGAACACATCTTCAAAGATGCGTATATTTATGTATACACACGGTTAGGGATAAAGGGAACATTTGGTTGCCTTAGCTTCTCCAAATCTGGATTTCGAATTATGGTTTCCAGAATAGATTTGCTTTATGACAAAAATTAAGATCCAAGTCTGTCAATCTATTTCACTTGTAGCTTGGGTGCGTGAGGAATATCTGCTTTAGTGAAAGCCAAAGCAGTATCATCAAGGCATTTGAACTCTTGTCACCGGGTCCATTTCCTACGATAATAACACTTTTACCACCCATTCTTCTCTTTTTCTGTTTATATATATATATATATATATATATAAATTATATACAAGAACTGCCACAGAGATAGCAGTTTTGCTTCCAATAAAGTATTCATCAGATGATGACCCTAGGTTCAGGCATGGTTTCGGGGCCGAAGCATCATTACCACTAACGAATGCCATATCTGCTCAGATGCAGTTACAGTCTTGTTTTGGATCTTTTTTTTATATTCCCTCTTCTCTGCTGATGAAAGTCCGAGTTTGGTTAAAAATCTAGAGGTTGAGTTCGAAATAAAACCTCAACATCCATTCTCAAGAGGAAATACGTCCGTTGACCAGACATTCTTAACTCACGGCTCGCGACGGTCTTCGTACTTTTCCGATTTACCCTGATACGCCCAGTCGATGTTGGCCTCAAAAGGGATCGTTAATTCAGAAATGATAACTTTCTTTGAATTAACTGACCTAGTGATGAGATCTGGACACTGGCGAGTTGATGTTATTTCCGTTGGAAAAAGGGAATTGCCGATCTATGTCAGTAATAACGTGCTAGTAAGTGCAACCATCAAGCAATGTTGGTTTGTACCTATTTCTATGTAAAGTTTTCGTAACGTTTCCTTCGTTAATAAACTGTATACTTGTTTTTATGCATCCTATTTCATTGGTAGTTTCGCAACACATTTTTTGCAATCTCAGCAATCATCCCTAAAATTTCATTACGTCTCCACGTGTACCTTCTTTGGGAATACTGACATCCAGCTATATATATATATATATATATATATATAGAGCGAGAGAGAGAGAGAGAGAGAGAGAGAGAGAAAGAGAGAGACAGAGTAATAAGAGTTGGTTTGTATTCGACTCGCTAGTTTAGCAAAACATTATTACCATATTTTTAAGATGCCTTGTACTGTCTTATACGTTTTATTCACACACACACACACACACACACACACACAAACACACACATACACACACACACACACACATATATATATGTATATATAAAGATAGAGAGAGAGAGAGAGAGAGAGACGCTATACATAGATTTTGAATTATGACCCTGCAATACATTTGCCTAGACACAATCATAATTTCTCGTTGGTTGATTGCTCTACCACACATTAAACTCAGGGTGATGGATCGAGTAACGTAGGATCTTCATTTTATATTCTAGGATTGAAACCTGCGCAACTATATTAGAATCGATCATTTTTATACCCTTTTGAAAATTATTTTTTTATTATTAATTATTAGCATTATTGATAGATAATGAATAGAGTGAGAGCCAGCAAGCTCAATCGATAGATAGATAGATAGATAGATATGAATAGACTAAGATAAATAGATAAATAGATAGATATGAATAGACTGAGATAGATAGATAGATATTGAAGAGAATTGGATAGATAGATAGATAGATATGAATAGACTGAGATAGATAGATAGATAGATAGATAGATAGATAGATATGAATAGACTGAGATAGATAGATAGATAGATAGATAGATAGAATAAGAAAGAAGCAAGATTTATACTTTTATTCCGAATTTGAATTTTTCTGATATAAATTCATAACAAAATAAAAAATGGCTTTTATAACTGGAAAACAAGTAAAAAAAAAAGAGAAAGATGTCTGATGATAGGTTCATAGGTAAAATAACTACAATAGCAAATATAGATATTAATGATGAAAAAAAGATCTCAAGAAAAAAAGAAATCCTTGACGCAATGCTTGCCAGTAACGCGCAGATGACTCAGCGCACCTGTTCTAATGGTTTCTCCATCGTTTTTGCTATTATTGCTCTCTGGGTGTCATTATTTCTCTTTTGGCGCCTTTGTCAGACATATCATGGTGATTGCACATTGAACAAAAGCGGTTTCATCTTAATTGCGCATGCGTCACAAAGAAACAAATTTTACTAATCATAATTAAGCGAGATAACTCATCCAAAAAGTTTGAATCTTTTGACGATTACTTCCGGCAAAAGACGTAAACGGATGGAAACGTATCTGATTAGTTTTTTTTCTTTCTCTTTTTTCTATGTGTATTGAGAACGTAAACATTTATATTGGTGCTGTAAACAAATGCAGCCAGCGTAAATAAACTGTAATGAAGATATGAACAAAGTTCTCCATGGTTTACGTTTATACTATGTGATATCGCTAGAAACGATAATAAGGTGTATCGTTATGTAGAGTATTTTTGTCATTTGAACTAACTTCAGCTGTAGGCTTAGAATCTTAAGATTTATGTAATTACTTATGCTGAAGCTCCCTATATATTCACTAATATTTCCTCAAGGTAAACTATCAATACAGACGATGACGACGGCACTTTCCTCTGAGGAAATCTTCTCGAAATTAGTGCTGCTGTCATTTTGCAGATCCCCACCAGCACAAAACTCCAATATCCCAAGCGAGCAACAGTTCGTTAAGTTGTAATATCCTGTTTGAGTCAACTCACTTATCAGATTATACCTTTTCGTAGATGCAATATCAGATGTTTTAACTCTGTCTCCTCGATTCTTTTGTTTTTTACAAGTAATCGGCAAAGCAACAATCCAGGAACTAGAGACTCCAATTCCTGATTTTTTATTCAAAGTTGTCTTTCTCCTAGATTGGTTGCTCACCCAATGCTAGACAGCTCAATCTGTCATACGAATTTAGATATAGTTTGGATGGAGAAAGAGAGGAGTTCATGTTTTTCCCATGTGCATTACTGTGAACTATATACAAACTCGATCAGAATTTGATCTCGTCTGGCCGCTTCCATTTTCCGTGTCGACAACCGTTTCGTCACCTGTGTATTCTACACGTGTCTTATAAGCAGAACTTCTAACCAATTAAACTAATTGTACTTTACATTATTCATCAAAGACATTTGAATTTCTTACTGATTACTTCCTGAGCAAATTGTCAGTGGGTTGAAGATTAATTATTTTTTCATGACGAATAACCAATAAAGCTACGCTAATATTTGTCTTGTATATATAACAGGAATTTGTCTTGTTTACACGACAAGAATAATTTCTGAAAAGACATAAACAAACTTCTTTCGTTTTTGTTATCAGTTAATTTAGTCTTAAATGACATGAAGTCAAGTCGGCTAGGACAGTAGAATACATCGACTGCATCAGTGTAGTGGAGGGAGACTCTCGCCCAACGAGTGTTCTGCATATAATACTAAATTGCATCTGATAGTGAAACTCTATTCCAAAAGCTCAAAGGAATGTGGAGTACCCCCTTTATTATCATTACACCCAGGTCGAATCTGACCCGGAATAAAAGTAACTATTAGGGTCCAATCTACGGCTCAAATAGATCGATTTAATTATTTGCTATACTTGTAAACATTTAACTGCGTGAAGAGAAATGTACAGTTGAGATATTAACATCACATAGCAGTGATTGAAACCATTTAACAATGTACAAAGCAATTAATGATTAGCGTTCGATTGCAATACTTAGAATTTTTTGGTATCATTAACAATATTAAATATATAAGTTTTGTACAGCTTTACTTAAAATCATTTGACTATGTGCTAGCAATCAATAGCAATACTAAAAACGCTTTAACTCTGTGTAAATAAATGATTAATATTAAATGGAATTATTAGTGTTAAATAGAAATATGTGAAACCATTAATGTACATATGATTGAGCTCTTGCTCATTTAAAAATGTCACTTACAATCTATTCGTTTACAAATCATATATATATATATATATATATATATAGAGAGAGAGAGAGAGGCATTTATGTATAGGATTTGGCATTAAATAACCTATAAGGGTTGTGATATGCCATAAACCAACCAACCAAACTTAATTGACCGGAGTATATAAGAACAGCAAAATAAGTGTCATGCTGTAAAGATTTATTCGCTTCAACGTCACGTTCGATGGCCTCCACGTTTGATATCAAGTGATTATAGAATTTAAATTCAAGTTATTTGAATAGATTTGTTGAAATTAATAATTAATATAACAATTGTAACAAGATGTAGCGTGATAAAGTTTCACCTTAAAAAATGTAAGTTGGTGGAATGCTAAAAAAGCATCCGATTTAATGATAAGGAGATCCAAACTGAGTGAGTCGCACACCTAGACACAAAATATGTATGGTAGATTTGTGAGAGGCCAAATAATTAGTATAAACCTTCGACTAAGAGCGAAAGATACACTGAGTCATTTTTTCACCGATTCTTATCACAAATACTGACCAAATATTTGAAAAAAAAATTCAATAATTTTCAATGTCCAGTTACCTGAAAGCGAAAATTCTCGAAGTTGCTCTGAAAGCAGATAATAAAGTGTATAAATTATTAGAAATCTTTTTGATACTTCTTTCCAACTCTACTGTTTTGTTATAGCGTTATCCCGTTACAACTTGGGATTATGGTTATAGACGAGTGAAAACAAGCAGCTGTCATTTGTTCTGTCAGCTTCATCTGGTACATTGTTAAGCTTTTGTTTTATTTTTTTTAAGATCATCACCTTATTATATTGTATGTAAACTTATACGTAATATAACATTGTGCTGCCCTGAAGAAACTATCAGATATTGTGAACCGTTTATATATTATATCGAAACTTACATTGAATTATTCTATTAAAAAACAACTAAATCCAAATAGCGATGGAGCAACAATGTAATTTGTATGTTAACATTTTATAAATTCATTTGTTGTTCAAATTCAGTTTTGACAGATTATAACGTTGTAAACTGCTGAATCTTTTCACCAATAAAATCGAAATCTCAACTTGAAAACATAACAGACTTAAGGTGAATTTGTAAAATATACTAATAGCTATCTATATTAATCAATAATTTCTATCAATTAAAATTTCTATATATGTCAATTAATAATTTCTCTAAATACCAATTTCTCTAGATGTTAAGTGATAATTTCTATAGATTTTAATTAATAATTTGTATAGATATTAATTTCTATATATGATAATTAATTTAATAGGATGTCAATTTCTATGTATGTTAATCATTAAATTCTCAAAATGTCAATTTCTTTATATGTTTATAATTTCTGTCAATGTCAATTTCTATCGATGTTGTGCTATAATTTCAAGAGATGTCGATTTCTATTGATGTTGATTAAAAATTTCTATAGATGTCAGTGTCCATTACTTTTTATTATTCCTACGAATGTCAACTAAGCATTGTTTGAAACGGCTATGATACTTAAAAGAGTCCTATAGAGTTTAGTAGACTTGCTAAAACTCAAATGAATAATGAAAAATACCTATTAAAACTCGCAAGGAAGGAAATAGCAATAACATGTGAATGTGTGTATGTGTCTAACTGTGCGTGTCTGTGTATGGTTACTTGTGCGTGTCTGTGTACGCATACGTGTATGTATGTGTGCGTGTATGTGAGCAATTATACATAGACTCCTTTAATGAGTTCTTTGATCCATGTACACACACGAAAACTATATATTTAAAATACGGCTACAAAAGACTCTATCTAAACAATTAACAGCTTAAATACACATAGGAATATATACATTCGTATATGCGTGTGTGTGTGTGTGTGTGTGTGTGCGTGTGTGTATAAATAACAGTTCATCTGTCTCTAACTATCCGTCTACCATCCATATATATCAATGCATAACTAAGCATATATCTCCACTCCCAATACACACGTATACATTAAACAAGAAACCTTGTATTGATATAGAGCATTGTCGATCTTTCTATTGTTTGTGCCTAGTGGCAATGACGTGTCGGTTTCCCGATTCGTTTTGCCGTCTCTTCTGTATTCAGATCGTGGACATTCAAAGACCATAATACTATCTCTGGAGGCCATGCATATACAATGACATATTGTGATGTCCCCAGGTCTCAGTAGTTCAGTTCAACAGTTTTTCAACTGAATTATACGCAGAAAGGGAATCCACGCATATTACTAGACGACCTGTGAAACCATTGGGTTCCTATTGACATAGACAAAAGTCAATGATGATATGGCTGGTTCTATTTAAAAAGAGTAAATTAATCTAATTAGCATTTTATGCCCATTGTTGTAACATACTTGAATGATTAATAAATGATATCCTGTGCAAAAGAGAAGATTGCAAAATTATGATTCACCAGCAAATACAACTCTTCTTTCTTCTGTAACTTATAACAATTATATATATATATATATATATATATATATATATATATATATATATATATATATATATATTAAAAAAAGAAAATTACTCATGTTTTTTTAGCATTGTTTTAAATATTTTTAGTGTATATATGTATATATTATTAAAATATTACGAGTGTATTAATCTTTAAAATCTTCGCTATCATGTTCTGGGTTACGGTTACATACATGTGTAATTTTTATTTCACTAATATATATATATATATATATATATATATATATATATATATATATATATATATATATATATTTGAACGGTGTTTGAAGATCTTGAAAAATTATCATTCAGATGTAATTTTAACAAGAAATTACAAATTCTCTAAGTTTAAAATGCTTTATTACATAAATATCTCTTTAGGATAAAATTTTTTCTGGGGTATAGGTATATGCAACAATAATGATATCTTTAGTAATATATACATAGGTAGATGAAAATAAAATTTCTTGCGACGTGTAATCCACAACATTATCAAGCAGTTGCTTATTAGACTGTAAGCTGCTTCACTCGCTGAGAACATTTTAGATATATTCGAGTTTTTGGTGGGTTATAATTCACAAATGATGAACATTTCAGTAGATTTATTTGTGTGGTTCTCGATATAATGATGTAAGGAAACTCGAGAAAGGATTCGAATGTACTACACTTTGATTCTTTGATTTTCCACATCCACAAGAAGGCAAAATTGACACAAGGACGACTTAACATTGGGTAATTCTACAGGGGATTCGAATCTCTATAATCAGTTTCAGCTCGTTTATTTCCCTCGTTCTGCGTGAAGACGTCAACGTAGCTGAAGAAATGAAGGTATTTTATTTTGTTGACCGACCAAATATCTAGTATCTAGATGAAAATAAAATTTCTTGCGACGTGTAATCCACAACATTATCAAGCAGTTGCTTATTAGACTGTAAGCTGCTTCACTCGCTGAGAACATTTTAGATATATTCGAGTTTTTGGTGGGTTATAATTCACAAATGATGAACATTTCAGTAGATTTATTTGTGTGGTTCTCGATATAATGATGTAAGGAAACTCGAGAAAGGATTCGAATGTACTACACTTTGATTCTTTGATTTTCCACATCCACAAGAAGGCAAAATTGACACAAGGACGACTTAACATTGGGTAATTCTACAGGGGATTCGAATCTCTATAATCAGTTTCAGCTCGTTTATTTCCCTCGTTCTGCGTGAAGACGTCAACGTAGCTGAAGAAATGAAGGTATTTTATTTTGTTGACCGACCAAATATCTAGTATTAGGATCAAATCCTTCGCAGATATAAATTATACTTATGTCTTAGATGTTAGATATTGCTGCCATTTTGGTCACACAGGTACATTACATCCATATAATAAAAAAAACCCAGTGCAAACGGCTTTTTTGTCTGTGGCCCGTAATTCATACCTAGGTAATCTTGGTATTTTTCATGGGCGCCATGTTAAAGAAAAAAGCGTATTCATTGGTGTGGAGTAGGTTTTTGTTTTTTTGAAAACTCTATATCTCTTTGCAACAATTACCGTAAGGCATCAAGGAATTATTCAATTTCTTTTGTTCATTGCTTTCTAACGTTTTTCAGTTTTTTAGAATTTATTTTTAAATGAGTTAGAATCTATTATTATCATAGCCATGGGAAGAAAAACAACTGTATGGATATTTCAAGCAACAAACTGGTGAAACTTCACACGCAAAGACTTAGACATGAAAGAGAAATTTAAAGAGAGAAACTGAATCTCTTCTAATAGAGGGACAAAACAACGTTAGGATTCTGAGATACAAACGGATCACATAATTTCGTCCAGACGACCAGACATTAAAATAATCAAGAAAAAAAAAGAGAACTTGCAGAATTGAGGACTTTGCGGTTCCGCCTGACTATAGAATAGAATTGAAAGAAAACAAAAAGACGGATAAGTACCTGGATATTGGTAAGGAATTGAAAACACTGTGGAAGAATCAAAGTGACGATTTTACCAATTGTAATCGGTGCTTTTGATACAGCCACCAAAGGATTGATACAAGGACTGGAGGACTTGGAAATAAGAGAATGAGTGGAGACCATCCAAACTACCATATTCTTAAGATTGGTTAGAATACTTAGATAAGTCCTGGCAACTTTAGGAGACTTGCTGTCACTCAAACTCTTGTGAAAGATCATCTATTAACGCTGATGCGAAATTCTCTCAAGGAATAACCTAATAATAATAATAATAATAATAATAATATGTACAAATTAGAATCGGTCCTGTAAAATGAGAAGCACGTTGCTGTTTCGATGAGCCACAGAGTAAAACTGAAGGAAAACTAAAAAGAGATAAGAACCTAGACCTTGCTAGAAAACTGAAAAAAAATGGAACATGAAAGCGACTGTGATACCGATTATAATTGGCGCGCTTAGTACAGTCATCAAAGGATTATTACAGGGACTGGAGGACTTGGAAATAAGAGGACAAGTGGAGATCATCTGAAAAAAAGTATTGTAGAGATTAGTCAGAATACTGAGAAGAGTTTTGCTGTCACTCAAACTCCAATGAGTAACCCTCAGTTGGTTTGAAGAACTCTCAACTGAGTAAAATAATATTTCATCATAAATTAATACTTTTTTAATTTTCTAAAATTTTGGTGCTTTTATTATCTCTGCCCATCTATATTTCTATAACAGCAAAGAATACCATATATCCCGAACAGTAATAAAGGATAACACCTTTTGAGACTTAAAGTCACATCACCTTTTCTCAGGGGCAGGGTCTGGTCATCCTGTGTTAATAAATAAAGTATGAGTGTTATTATTATCATAGATATCTAAATTGTATTTAGAAATTATCCAGTATATCGAAACGGTCACAAGGGAGACTCTGTGCTGCAATCACTAAAGTTCTGGACTGCGGCCTTAAAGAAAGTCAGTTCAAATTTCAGTCACACTATAACGTTCTTTATCAGACTTTGGAAAATGTATTAACTCCCTTTTTTTCCCCAGGTATGGGTTAAAAAGTATTGCTCTATAGCCGTAATACAAATACAAGCAGAAACCTAATCAAATGACGAACGAAACACACTTCTTTAAAAAAATATATCTCTCGTTTTATTCTCGAAAAGGACCCACAGTTTGTTGATGTTTGAGAGACAGATGGAGAAAAATATATACTCAGGGAGAGGACTTTTTCTTGTCCCATATCTTCTTCAGGGAGTCAGTGGGTACCAACGCTTGCATCGCCATGCAAGCTCGTCAGAGACGCCTCTGATCGGCTGCGTGTCCCACGCTCAATTGCAATTCTCTGCTCTCTGTCTAAATTTGACCACGTTGTTCTCATCACGTGGTCTCCTTCCGATTACACACCTGTTGTACCCGAGTGCCCTGATCGTGCTCCCCTGTTTACTAATCGCAACGTGACAGCTTGTCAAAGCACACAGGGTCACTAGGAATCCAAGGCATATGTTATATAACAGTATCACTAATGTTTTTCAACAAGGATAACTTTGGCATGAAATCGGCCACGAAAGCTGATATGCCATTAATCAAAGAAACTAACAAGTCAACCAAATCTCACATCGTAATGCAGTCGATACCGATAACGAGGTTTCACCGAGACCCCCCCCCCAAAAAAAAACAACCTGAGTTTGAATCTAACTGGGTTTCTATTCTTAATCATTTTCTCTGAAACGCGATGTTGCAAACTGTCGTAGAAGTAACGTCCTGGGTAAATTGTGATAAAAAAGAAACGAAATCTAAAAATATGAAAGGAAACACAAATGTTATATTTTTATTTTGAAATATTATCGATTTTACAGTTTCGATTAATTTTATTTATTTATTTACTTATTTATTTATAGCTGATGACCGTGGAATTTGTATTGATAACGGAAAAATATCTCCAGGAAAAAATACATTATCACTGAAAATTCCTTGTTTTAAGTTTAAGAATCGGGGTAGAAAGAAAAGGAAATTTACGTTTGATCCATTGTGTGATAGACTAGCTAACGGCATATTGACGATAACAAAAACAATTGGAAAAGTGAGAATTTGAGACAAGGAAAAATAAAGACAAAGAATAAATAAGAGAAGAAGAAGAAGAAGAAGAAGAAGAAGAAGAAGAAGAAGAAGAAGAAGAAGAAGAAGAAGAAGAAGAAGAAGAAGAAGAAGAAGAAATCTAAAATTGAATTTCAAAATGACTGCGTAACAAAAGAAAGTTTGAGGAGAAATAGGAAGAAAAAAGGTGGAATTAGGAAAAATCAAAAAAGATAAAAAGAATGAAGCATAAAAAGACGAAAGAAATCTAAAATTGAATTTCAAAATGACTGCGTAACAAAAGAAAGTTTGAGGAGATATAGGAAGAAAAAAGGTGGAATTAGGAAAAATCAAAAAAGATAAAAAGAATGAAGCATAAAAAGACGAAAGAAATCTAAAATTGAATTTCAAAATGACTGCGTAACAAAAGAAAGTTTGAGGAGAAATAGGAAGAAAAAAAGGTGGAATTAAGAAAAATCAAAAAAGATAAAAAGAATGAAGCATAAAAAGACGAAAGAAATCTAAAATTGAATTTCAAAATGACTGCGTAACAAAAGAAAGTTTGAGGAGATATAGGAAGAAAAAAGGTGGAATTAGGAAAAATCAAAAAAGATAAAAAGAATGAAGCATAAAAAGACGAAAGAAATCTAAAATTGAATTTCAAAATGACTGCGTAACAAAAGAAAGTTTGAGGAGAAATAGGAAGAAAAAAAGGTGGAATTAGGAAAAATCAAAAAAGATAAAAAGAATGAAGCATAAAAAGACGAAAGAAATCTAAAATTGAATTTCAAAATGACTGCGTAACAAAAGAAAGTTTGAGGAGAAATAGGAAGAAAAAAGGTGGAATTAGAAAAAATCAAAAATGGTAAAAAGAATGAAGCATAAAAAGACGAAAGAAATCTAAAATTGAATTTCAAAATGACTGCGTAACAAAAGAAAGTTTGAGGAGAAATAGGAAGAAAAAAAGGTGGAATTAGGAAAAATCAAAAAAGATAAAAAGAATGAAGCATAAAAAGACGAAAGAAATCTAAAATTGAATTTCAAAATGACTGCGTAACAAAAGAAAGTTTGAGGAGAAATAGGAAGAAAAAAGGTGGAATTAGGAAAAATCAAAAAAGATAAAAAGAATGAAGCATAAAAAGACGAAAGAAATCTAAAATTGAATTTCAAAATGACTGCGTAACAAAAGAAAGTTTGAGGAGAAATAGGAAGAAAAAAGGTGGAATTAGGAAAAATCAAAAAAGATAAAAAGAATGAAGCATAAAAAGACGAAAGAAATCTAAAATTGAATTTCAAAATGACTGCGTAACAAAAGAAAGTTTGAGGAGATATAGGAAGAAAAAAGGTGGAATTAGGAAAAATCAAAAAAGATAAAAAGAATGAAGCATAAAAAGACGAAAGAAATCTAAAATTGAATTTCAAAATGACTGCGTAACAAAAGAAAGTTTGAGGAGAAATAGGAAGAAAAAAAGGTGGAATTAGGAAAAATCAAAAAAGATAAAAAGAATGAAGCATAAAAAGACGAAAGAAATCTAAAATTGAATTTCAAAATGACTGCGTAACAAAAGAAAGTTTGAGGAGATATAGGAAGAAAAAAGGTGGAATTAGGAAAAATCAAAAAAGATAAAAAGAATGAAGCATAAAAAGACGAAAGAAATCTAAAATTGAATTTCAAAATGACTGCGTAACAAAAGAAAGTTTGAGGAGAAATAGGAAGAAAAAAAGGTGGAATTAGGAAAAATCAAAAAAGATAAAAAGAATGAAGCATAAAAAGACGAAAGAAATCTAAAATTGAATTTCAAAATGACTGCGTAACAAAAGAAAGTTTGAGGAGAAATAGGAAGAAAAAAGGTGGAATTAGAAAAAATCAAAAATGGTAAAAAGAATGAAGCATAAAAAGACGAAAGAAATCTAAAATTGAATTTCAAAATGACTGCGTAACAAAAGAAAGTTTGAGGAGAAATAGGAAGAAAAAAAGGTGGAATTAGGAAAAATCAAAAAAGATAAAAAGAATGAAGCATAAAAAGACGAAAGAAATCTAAAATTGAATTTCAAAATGACTGCGTAACAAAAGAAAGTTTGAGGAGAAATAGGAAGAAAAAAGGTGGAATTAGGAAAAATCAAAAAAGATAAAAAGAATGAAGCATAAAAAGACGAAAGAAATCTAAAATTGAATTTCAAAATGACTGCGTAACAAAAGAAAGTTTGAGGAGAAATAGGAAGAAAATAGGTGGAATTAGGAAAAATCAAAAAAGATAAAAAGAATGAAGCATAAAAAGACGAAAGAAATCTAAAATTGAATTTCAAAATGACTGCGTAACAAAAGAAAGTTTGAGGAGAAATAGGAAGAAAAAAGGTGGAATTAGGAAAAATCAAAAAAGATAAAAAGAATGAAGCATAAAAAGACGAAAGAAATCTAAAATTGAATTTCAAAATGACAGCGTAAAAAAAAGAAAGTTTGAGGAGAAATAGGAAGAAAAAAGGTGGAATTAGGAAAAATCAAAAAAGATAAAAAGAATGAAGCATAAAAAGACGAAAGAAATCTAAAATTGAATTTCAAAATGACTGCGTAACAAAAGAAAGTTTGAGGAGAAATAGGAAGAAAAAAGGTGGAATTAGGAAAAATCAAAAAAGATAAAAAGAATGAAGCATAAAAAGACGAAAGAAATCTAAAATTGAATTTCAAAATGACAGCGTAAAAAAAAGAAAGTTTGAGGAGAAATAGGAAGAAAAAAGGTGGAATTAGGAAAAATCAAAAAAGATAAAAAGAATGAAGCATAAAAAGACGAAAGAAATCTAAAATTGAATTTCAAAATGACTGCGTAATGAAAGAAAGTTTGAGGAGAAATAGGAATAAAAAAGGTGGAATTAGAAAAAATCAAAAAAGATAAAAAGAATGAAGCATAAAAAGACGAAAGAAATCTAAAATTGAATTTCAAAATGACTGCGTAACAAAAGAAAGTTTGAGGAGAAATAGGAAGAAAAAAGGTGGAATTAGAAAAAATCAAAAAAGATAAAAAGAATGAAGCATAAAAAGACGAAAGAAATCTAAAATTGAATTTCAAAATGACTGCGTAATGAAAGAAAGTTTGAGGAGAAATAGGAATAAAAAAGGTGGAATTAGAAAAAATCAAAAAAGATAAAAAGAATGAAGCATAAAAAGACGAAAGAAATCTAAAATTGAATTTCAAAATGACTGCGTAACAAAAGAAAGTTTGAGGAGAAATAGGAAGAAAAAAGGTGGAATTAGGAAAAATCAAAAAAGATAAAAAGAATGAAGCATAAAAAGACGAAAGAAATCTAAAATTGAATTTCAAAATGACTGCGTAATGAAAGAAAGTTTGAGGAGAAATAGGAATAAAAAAGGTGGAATTAGAAAAAATCAAAAAAGATAAAAAGAATGAAGCATAAAAAGACGAAAGAAATCTAAAATTGAATTTCAAAATGACTGCGTAATGAAAGAAAGTTTGAGGAGAAATAGGAATAAAAAAGGTGGAATTAGAAAAAATCAAAAAAGATAAAAAGAATGAAGCATAAAAAGACGAAAGAAATCTAAAATTGAATTTCAAAATGACTGCGTAATGAAAGAAAGTTTGAGGAGAAATAGGAATAAAAAAGGTGGAATTAGAAAAAATCAAAAAAGATAAAAAGAATGAAGCATAAAAAGACGAAAGAAATCTAAAATTGAATTTCAAAATGACTGCGTAACAAAAGAAAGTTTGAGGAGAAATAGGAAGAAAAAAGGTGGAATTAGGAAAAATCAAAAAAGATAAAAAGAATGAAGCATAAAAAGACGAAAGAAATCTAAAATTGAATTTCAAAATGACTGCGTAATGAAAGAAAGTTTGAGGAGAAATAGGAATAAAAAAGGTGGAATTAGAAAAAATCAAAAAAGATAAAAAGAATGAAGCATAAAAAGACGAAAGAAATCTAAAATTGAATTTCAAAATGACTGCGTAACAAAAGAAAGTTTGAGGACAAATAGGAAGAAAAAAGGTGGAATTAGAAAAAATCAAAAATGGTAAAAAGAATGAAGCATAAAAAGACGAAAGAAATCTAAAATTGAATTTCAAAATGACTGCGTAACAAAAGAAAGTTTGAGGAGAAATAGGAAGAAAAAAAGGTGGAATTAGGAAAAATCAAAAAAGATAAAAAGAATGAAGCATAAAAAGACGAAAGAAATCTAAAATTGAATTTCAAAATGACTGCGTAACAAAAGAAAGTTTGAGGAGAAATAGGAAGAAAAAAGGTGGAATTAGGAAAAATCAAAAAAGATAAAAAGAATGAAGCATAAAAAGACGAAAGAAATCTAAAATTGAATTTCAAAATGACTGCGTAACAAAAGAAAGTTTGAGGAGAAATAGGAAGAAAAAAGGTGGAATTAGGAAAAATCAAAAAAGATAAAAAGAATGAAGCATAAAAAGACGAAAGAAATCTAAAATTGAATTTCAAAATGACTGCGTAACAAAAGAAAGTTTGAGGAGATATAGGAAGAAAAAAGGTGGAATTAGGAAAAATCAAAAAAGATAAAAAGAATGAAGCATAAAAAGACGAAAGAAATCTAAAATTGAATTTCAAAATGACTGCGTAACAAAAGAAAGTTTGAGGAGAAATAGGAAGAAAAAAAGGTGGAATTAGGAAAAATCAAAAAAGATAAAAAGAATGAAGCATAAAAAGACGAAAGAAATCTAAAATTGAATTTCAAAATGACTGCGTAACAAAAGAAAGTTTGAGGAGATATAGGAAGAAAAAAGGTGGAATTAGGAAAAATCAAAAAAGATAAAAAGAATGAAGCATAAAAAGACGAAAGAAATCTAAAATTGAATTTCAAAATGACTGCGTAACAAAAGAAAGTTTGAGGAGAAATAGGAAGAAAAAAAGGTGGAATTAGGAAAAATCAAAAAAGATAAAAAGAATGAAGCATAAAAAGACGAAAGAAATCTAAAATTGAATTTCAAAATGACTGCGTAACAAAAGAAAGTTTGAGGAGAAATAGGAAGAAAAAAGGTGGAATTAGAAAAAATCAAAAATGGTAAAAAGAATGAAGCATAAAAAGACGAAAGAAATCTAAAATTGAATTTCAAAATGACTGCGTAACAAAAGAAAGTTTGAGGAGAAATAGGAAGAAAAAAAGGTGGAATTAGGAAAAATCAAAAAAGATAAAAAGAATGAAGCATAAAAAGACGAAAGAAATCTAAAATTGAATTTCAAAATGACTGCGTAACAAAAGAAAGTTTGAGGAGAAATAGGAAGAAAAAAGGTGGAATTAGGAAAAATCAAAAAAGATAAAAAGAATGAAGCATAAAAAGACGAAAGAAATCTAAAATTGAATTTCAAAATGACTGCGTAACAAAAGAAAGTTTGAGGAGAAATAGGAAGAAAATAGGTGGAATTAGGAAAAATCAAAAAAGATAAAAAGAATGAAGCATAAAAAGACGAAAGAAATCTAAAATTGAATTTCAAAATGACTGCGTAACAAAAGAAAGTTTGAGGAGAAATAGGAAGAAAAAAGGTGGAATTAGGAAAAATCAAAAAAGATAAAAAGAATGAAGCATAAAAAGACGAAAGAAATCTAAAATTGAATTTCAAAATGACAGCGTAAAAAAAAGAAAGTTTGAGGAGAAATAGGAAGAAAAAAGGTGGAATTAGGAAAAATCAAAAAAGATAAAAAGAATGAAGCATAAAAAGACGAAAGAAATCTAAAATTGAATTTCAAAATGACTGCGTAACAAAAGAAAGTTTGAGGAGAAATAGGAAGAAAAAAGGTGGAATTAGGAAAAATCAAAAAAGATAAAAAGAATGAAGCATAAAAAGACGAAAGAAATCTAAAATTGAATTTCAAAATGACAGCGTAAAAAAAAGAAAGTTTGAGGAGAAATAGGAAGAAAAAAGGTGGAATTAGGAAAAATCAAAAAAGATAAAAAGAATGAAGCATAAAAAGACGAAAGAAATCTAAAATTGAATTTCAAAATGACTGCGTAATGAAAGAAAGTTTGAGGAGAAATAGGAATAAAAAAGGTGGAATTAGAAAAAATCAAAAAAGATAAAAAGAATGAAGCATAAAAAGACGAAAGAAATCTAAAATTGAATTTCAAAATGACTGCGTAACAAAAGAAAGTTTGAGGAGAAATAGGAAGAAAAAAGGTGGAATTAGAAAAAATCAAAAAAGATAAAAAGAATGAAGCATAAAAAGACGAAAGAAATCTAAAATTGAATTTCAAAATGACTGCGTAATGAAAGAAAGTTTGAGGAGAAATAGGAATAAAAAAGGTGGAATTAGAAAAAATCAAAAAAGATAAAAAGAATGAAGCATAAAAAGACGAAAGAAATCTAAAATTGAATTTCAAAATGACTGCGTAACAAAAGAAAGTTTGAGGAGAAATAGGAAGAAAAAAGGTGGAATTAGGAAAAATCAAAAAAGATAAAAAGAATGAAGCATAAAAAGACGAAAGAAATCTAAAATTGAATTTCAAAATGACTGCGTAATGAAAGAAAGTTTGAGGAGAAATAGGAATAAAAAAGGTGGAATTAGGAAAAATCAAAAAAGATAAAAAGAATGAAGCATAAAAAGACGAAAGAAATCTAAAATTGAATTTCAAAATGACTGCGTAATGAAAGAAAGTTTGAGGAGAAATAGGAATAAAAAAGGTGGAATTAGAAAAAATCAAAAAAGATAAAAAGAATGAAGCATAAAAAGACGAAAGAAATCTAAAATTGAATTTCAAAATGACTGCGTAATGAAAGAAAGTTTGAGGAGAAATAGGAATAAAAAAGGTGGAATTAGAAAAAATCAAAAAAGATAAAAAGAATGAAGCATAAAAAGACGAAAGAAATCTAAAATTGAATTTCAAAATGACTGCGTAACAAAAGAAAGTTTGAGGAGAAATAGGAAGAAAAAAGGTGGAATTAGGAAAAATCAAAAAAGATAAAAAGAATGAAGCATAAAAAGACGAAAGAAATCTAAAATTGAATTTCAAAATGACTGCGTAATGAAAGAAAGTTTGAGGAGAAATAGGAATAAAAAAGGTGGAATTAGAAAAAATCAAAAAAGATAAAAAGAATGAAGCATAAAAAGACGAAAGAAATCTAAAATTGAATTTCAAAATGACTGCGTAACAAAAGAAAGTTTGAGGAGAAATAGGAAGAAAAAAGGTGGAATTAGAAAAAATCAAAAATGGTAAAAAGAATGAAGCATAAAAAGACGAAAGAAATCTAAAATTGAATTTCAAAATGACTGCGTAACAAAAGAAAGTTTGAGGAGAAATAGGAAGAAAAAAAGGTGGAATTAGGAAAAATCAAAAAAGATAAAAAGAATGAAGCATAAAAAGACGAAAGAAATCTAAAATTGAATTTCAAAATGACTGCGTAACAAAAGAAAGTTTGAGGAGAAATAGGAAGAAAAAAGGTGGAATTAGGAAAAATCAAAAAAGATAAAAAGAATGAAGCATAAAAAGACGAAAGAAATCTAAAATTGAATTTCAAAATGACTGCGTAACAAAAGAAAGTTTGAGGAGAAATAGGAAGAAAATAGGTGGAATTAGGAAAAATCAAAAAAGATAAAAAGAATGAAGCATAAAAAGACGAAAGAAATCTAAAATTGAATTTCAAAATGACTGCGTAACAAAAGAAAGTTTGAGGAGAAATAGGAAGAAAAAAGGTGGAATTAGGAAAAATCAAAAAAGATAAAAAGAATGAAGCATAAAAAGACGAAAGAAATCTAAAATTGAATTTCAAAATGACAGCGTAAAAAAAAGAAAGTTTGAGGAGAAATAGGAAGAAAAAAGGTGGAATTAGGAAAAATCAAAAAAGATAAAAAGAATGAAGCATAAAAAGACGAAAGAAATCTAAAATTGAATTTCAAAATGACTGCGTAACAAAAGAAAGTTTGAGGAGAAATAGGAAGAAAAAAGGTGGAATTAGGAAAAATCAAAAAAGATAAAAAGAATGAAGCATAAAAAGACGAAAGAAATCTAAAATTGAATTTCAAAATGACAGCGTAAAAAAAAGAAAGTTTGTGGAGAAATAGGAAGAAAAAAGGTGGAATTAGGAAAAATCAAAAAAGATAAAAAGAATGAAGCATAAAAAGACGAAAGAAATCTAAAATTGAATTTCAAAATGACTGCGTAATGAAAGAAAGTTTGAGGAGAAATAGGAATAAAAAAGGTGGAATTAGAAAAAATCAAAAAAGATAAAAAGAATGAAGCATAAAAAGACGAAAGAAATCTAAAATTGAATTTCAAAATGACTGCGTAACAAAAGAAAGTTTGAGGAGAAATAGGAAGAAAAAAGGTGGAATTAGAAAAAATCAAAAAAGATAAAAAGAATGAAGCATAAAAAGACGAAAGAAATCTAAAATTGAATTTCAAAATGACTGCGTAATGAAAGAAAGTTTGAGGAGAAATAGGAATAAAAAAGGTGGAATTAGAAAATATCAAAAAAGATAAAAAGAATGAAGCATAAAAAGACGAAAGAAATCTAAAATTGAATTTCAAAATGACTGCGTAACAAAAGAAAGTTTGAGGAGAAATAGGAAGAAAAAAGGTGGAATTAGGAAAAATCAAAAAAGATAAAAAGAATGAAGCATAAAAAGACGAAAGAAATCTAAAATTGAATTTCAAAATGACTGCGTAATGAAAGAAAGTTTGAGGAGAAATAGGAATAAAAAAGGTGGAATTAGAAAAAATCAAAAAAGATAAAAAGAATGAAGCATAAAAAGACGAAAGAAATCTAAAATTGAATTTCAAAATGACTGCGTAATGAAAGAAAGTTTGAGGAGAAATAGGAATAAAAAAGGTGGAATTAGAAAAAATCAAAAAAGATAAAAAGAATGAAGCATAAAAAGACGAAAGAAATCTAAAATTGAATTTCAAAATGACTGCGTAACAAAAGAAAGTTTGAGGAGAAATAGGAAGAAAAAAGGTGGAATTAGAAAAAATCAAAAATGGTAAAAAGAATGAAGCATAAAAAGACGAAAGAAATCTAAAATTGAATTTCAAAATGACTGCGTAACAAAAGAAAGTTTGAGGAGAAATAGGAAGAAAAAAAGGTGGAATTAGGAAAAATCAAAAAAGATAAAAAGAATGAAGCATAAAAAGACGAAAGAAATCTAAAATTGAATTTCAAAATGACTGCGTAACAAAAGAAAGTTTGAGGAGAAATAGGAAGAAAAAAGGTGGAATTAGGAAAAATCAAAAAAGATAAAAAGAATGAAGCATAAAAAGACGAAAGAAATCTAAAATTGAATTTCAAAATGACTGCGTAACAAAAGAAAGTTTGAGGAGAAATAGGAAGAAAATAGGTGGAATTAGGAAAAATCAAAAAAGATAAAAAGAATGAAGCATAAAAAGACGAAAGAAATCTAAAATTGAATTTCAAAATGACTGCGTAACAAAAGAAAGTTTGAGGAGAAATAGGAAGAAAAAAGGTGGAATTAGGAAAAATCAAAAAAGATAAAAAGAATGAAGCATAAAAAGACGAAAGAAATCTAAAATTGAATTTCAAAATGACAGCGTAAAAAAAAGAAAGTTTGAGGAGAAATAGGAAGAAAAAAGGTGGAATTAGGAAAAATCAAAAAAGATAAAAAGAATGAAGCATAAAAAGACGAAAGAAATCTAAAATTGAATTTCAAAATGACTGCGTAACAAAAGAAAGTTTGAGGAGAAATAGGAAGAAAAAAGGTGGAATTAGGAAAAATCAAAAAAGATAAAAAGAATGAAGCATAAAAAGACGAAAGAAATCTAAAATTGAATTTCAAAATGACAGCGTAAAAAAAAGAAAGTTTGAGGAGAAATAGGAAGAAAAAAGGTGGAATTAGGAAAAATCAAAAAAGATAAAAAGAATGAAGCATAAAAAGACGAAAGAAATCTAAAATTGAATTTCAAAATGACTGCGTAATGAAAGAAAGTTTGAGGAGAAATAGGAATAAAAAAGGTGGAATTAGAAAAAATCAAAAAAGATAAAAAGAATGAAGCATAAAAAGACGAAAGAAATCTAAAATTGAATTTCAAAATGACTGCGTAACAAAAGAAAGTTTGAGGAGAAATAGGAAGAAAAAAGGTGGAATTAGAAAAAATCAAAAAAGATAAAAAGAATGAAGCATAAAAAGACGAAAGAAATCTAAAATTGAATTTCAAAATGACTGCGTAATGAAAGAAAGTTTGAGGAGAAATAGGAATAAAAAAGGTGGAATTAGAAAATATCAAAAAAGATAAAAAGAATGAAGCATAAAAAGACGAAAGAAATCTAAAATTGAATTTCAAAATGACTGCGTAACAAAAGAAAGTTTGAGGAGAAATAGGAAGAAAAAAGGTGGAATTAGGAAAAATCAAAAAAGATAAAAAGAATGAAGCATAAAAAGACGAAAGAAATCTAAAATTGAATTTCAAAATGACTGCGTAATGAAAGAAAGTTTGAGGAGAAATAGGAATAAAAAAGGTGGAATTAGAAAAAATCAAAAAAGATAAAAAGAATGAAGCATAAAAAGACGAAAGAAATCTAAAATTGAATTTCAAAATGACTGCGTAACAAAAGAAAGTTTGAGGAGAAATAGGAAGAAAAAAAGGTGGAATTAGGAAAAATCAAAAAAGATAAAAAGAATGAAGCATAAAAAGACGAAAGAAATCTAAAATTGAATTTCAAAATGACTGCGTAACAAAAGAAAGTTTGAGGAGAAATAGGAATAAAAAAGGTGGAATTAGAAAAAATCAAAAAAGATAAAAAGAATGAAGCATAAAAAGACGAAAGAAATCTAAAATTGAATTTCAAAATGACTGCGTAACAAAAGAAAGTTTGAGGAGAAATAGGAAGAAAAAAGGTGGAATTAGGAAAAATCAAAAAAGATAAAAAGAATGAAGCATAAAAAGACGAAAGAAATCTAAAATTGAATTTCAAAATGACTGCGTAATGAAAGAAAGTTTGAGGAGAAATAGGAATAAAAAAGGTGGAATTAGAAAAAATCAAAAAAGATAAAAAGAATGAAGCATAAAAAGACGAAAGAAATCTAAAATTGAATTTCAAAATGACTGCGTAACAAAAGAAAGTTTGAGGAGAAATAGGAAGAAAATAGGTGGAATTAGGAAAAATCAAAAAAGATAAAAAGAATGAAGCATAAAAAGACGAAAGAAATCTAAAATTGAATTTCAAAATGACTGCGTAACAAAAGAAAGTTTGAGGAGAAATAGGAAGAAAAAAGGTGGAATTAGGAAAAATCAAAAAAGATAAAAAGAATGAAGCATAAAAAGACGAAAGAAATCTAAAATTGAATTTCAAAATGACTGCGTAATGAAAGAAAGTTTGAGGAGAAATAGGAATAAAAAAGGTGGAATTAGAAAAAATCAAAAAAGATAAAAAGAATGAAGCATAAAAAGACGAAAGAAATCTAAAATTGAATTTCAAAATGACTGCGTAACAAAAGAAAGTTTGAGGAGAAATAGGAAGAAAAAAGGTGGAATTAGGAAAAATCAAAAAAGATAAAAAGAATGAAGCATAAAAAGACGAAAGAAATCTAAAATTGAATTTCAAAATGACTGCGTAACAAAAGAAAGTTTGAGGAGAAATAGGAAGAAAAAAGGTGGAATTAGAAAAAATCAAAAATGGTAAAAAGAATGAAGCATAAAAAGACGAAAGAAATCTAAAATTGAATTTCAAAATGACTGCGTAACAAAAGAAAGTTTGAGGAGAAATAGGAAGAAAAAAAGGTGGAATTAGGAAAAATCAAAAAAGATAAAAAGAATGAAGCATAAAAAGACGAAAGAAATCTAAAATTGAATTTCAAAATGACTGCGTAACAAAAGAAAGTTTGAGGAGAAATAGGAAGAAAAAAGGTGGAATTAGGAAAAATCAAAAAAGATAAAAAGAATGAAGCATAAAAAGACGAAAGAAATCTAAAATTGAATTTCAAAATGACTGCGTAACAAAAGAAAGTTTGAGGAGAAATAGGAAGAAAATAGGTGGAATTAGGAAAAATCAAAAAAGATAAAAAGAATGAAGCATAAAAAGACGAAAGAAATCTAAAATTGAATTTCAAAATGACTGCGTAACAAAAGAAAGTTTGAGGAGAAATAGGAAGAAAAAAGGTGGAATTAGGAAAAATCAAAAAAGATAAAAAGAATGAAGCATAAAAAGACGAAAGAAATCTAAAATTGAATTTCAAAATGACAGCGTAAAAAAAAGAAAGTTTGAGGAGAAATAGGAAGAAAAAAGGTGGAATTAGGAAAAATCAAAAAAGATAAAAAGAATGAAGCATAAAAAGACGAAAGAAATCTAAAATTGAATTTCAAAATGACTGCGTAACAAAAGAAAGTTTGAGGAGAAATAGGAAGAAAAAAGGTGGAATTAGGAAAAATCAAAAAAGATAAAAAGAATGAAGCATAAAAAGACGAAAGAAATCTAAAATTGAATTTCAAAATGACAGCGTAAAAAAAAGAAAGTTTGAGGAGAAATAGGAAGAAAAAAGGTGGAATTAGGAAAAATCAAAAAAGATAAAAAGAATGAAGCATAAAAAGACGAAAGAAATCTAAAATTGAATTTCAAAATGACTGCGTAATGAAAGAAAGTTTGAGGAGAAATAGGAATAAAAAAGGTGGAATTAGAAAAAATCAAAAAAGATAAAAAGAATGAAGCATAAAAAGACGAAAGAAATCTAAAATTGAATTTCAAAATGACTGCGTAACAAAAGAAAGTTTGAGGAGAAATAGGAAGAAAAAAGGTGGAATTAGAAAAAATCAAAAAAGATAAAAAGAATGAAGCATAAAAAGACGAAAGAAATCTAAAATTGAATTTCAAAATGACTGCGTAATGAAAGAAAGTTTGAGGAGAAATAGGAATAAAAAAGGTGGAATTAGAAAATATCAAAAAAGATAAAAAGAATGAAGCATAAAAAGACGAAAGAAATCTAAAATTGAATTTCAAAATGACTGCGTAACAAAAGAAAGTTTGAGGAGAAATAGGAAGAAAAAAGGTGGAATTAGGAAAAATCAAAAAAGATAAAAAGAATGAAGCATAAAAAGACGAAAGAAATCTAAAATTGAATTTCAAAATGACTGCGTAATGAAAGAAAGTTTGAGGAGAAATAGGAATAAAAAAGGTGGAATTAGAAAAAATCAAAAAAGATAAAAAGAATGAAGCATAAAAAGACGAAAGAAATCTAAAATTGAATTTCAAAATGACTGCGTAATGAAAGAAAGTTTGAGGAGAAATAGGAATAAAAAAGGTGGAATTAGAAAAAATCAAAAAAGATAAAAAGAATGAAGCATAAAAAGACGAAAGAAATCTAAAATTGAATTTCAAAATGACTGCGTAATGAAAGAAAGTTTGAGGAGAAATAGGAATAAAAAAGGTGGAATTAGAAAAAATCAAAAAAGATAAAAAGAATGAAGCATAAAAAGACGAAAGAAATCTAAAATTGAATTTCAAAATGACTGCGTAACAAAAGAAAGTTTGAGGAGAAATAGGAAGAAAAAAGGTGGAATTAGGAAAAATCAAAAAAGATAAAAAGAATGAAGCATAAAAAGACGAAAGAAATCTAAAATTGAATTTCAAAATGACTGCGTAATGAAAGAAAGTTTGAGGAGAAATAGGAATAAAAAAGGTGGAATTAGAAAAAATCAAAAAAGATAAAAAGAATGAAGCATAAAAAGACGAAAGAAATCTAAAATTGAATTTCAAAATGACTGCGTAACAAAAGAAAGTTTGAGGAGAAATAGGAAGAAAAAAGGTGGAATTAGGAAAAATCAAAAAAGATAAAAAGAATGAAGCATAAAAAGACGAAAGAAATCTAAAATTGAATTTCAAAATGACTGCGTAATGAAAGAAAGTTTGAGGAGAAATAGGAATAAAAAAGGTGGAATTAGAAAAAATCAAAAAAGATAAAAAGAATGAAGCATAAAAAGACGAAAGAAATCTAAAATTGAATTTCAAAATGACTGCGTAACAAAAGAAAGTTTGAGGAGAAATAGGAAGAAAAAAGGTGGAATTAGGAAAAATCAAAAAAGATAAAAAGAATGAAGCATAAAAAGACGAAAGAAATCTAAAATTGAATTTCAAAATGACTGCGTAAAAAAAAGAAAGTTTGAGGAGAAATAGGAAGAAAAAAGGTGGAATTAGGAAAAATCAAAAAAGATAAAAAGAATGAAGCATAAAAAGACGAAAGAAATCTAAAATTGAATTTCAAAATGACTGCGTAACAAAAGAAAGTTTGAGGAGAAATAGGAAGAAAATAGGTGGAATTAGGAAAAATCAAAAAAGATAAAAAGAATGAAGCATAAAAAGACGAAAGAAATCTAAAATTGAATTTCAAAATGACTGCGTAACAAAAGAAAGTTTGAGGAGAAATAGGAAGAAAAAAGGTGGAATTAGGAAAAATCAAAAAAGATAAAAAGAATGAAGCATAAAAAGACGAAAGAAATCTAAAATTGAATTTCAAAATGACTGCGTAACAAAAGAAAGTTTGAGGAGAAATAGGAAGAAAAAAGGTGGAATTAGGAAAAATCAAAAAAGATAAAAAGAATGAAGCATAAAAAGACGAAAGAAATCTAAAATTGAATTTCAAAATGACAGCGTAAAAAAAAGAAAGTTTGAGGAGAAATAGGAAGAAAAAAGGTGGAATTAGGAAAAATCAAAAAAGATAAAAAGAATGAAGCATAAAAAGACGAAAGAAATCTAAAATTGAATTTCAAAATGACAGCGTAAAAAAAAGAAAGTTTGAGGAGAAATAGGAAGAAAATAGGTGGAATTAGGAAAAATCAAAAAAGATAAAAAGAATGAAGCATAAAAAGACGAAAGAAATCTAAAATTGAATTTCAAAATGACTGCGTAAAAAAAAGAAAGTTTGAGAAGAAATAGGAAGAAAATAGGTGGAATTAGGAAAAATCAAAAAAGATAAAAAGAATGAAGCATAAAAAGACGAAAGAAATCTAAAATTGAATTTCAAAATGACAGCGTAAAAAAAAGAAAGTTTGAGGAGAAATAGGAAGAAAATAGGTGGAATTAGGAAAAATCAAAAAAGATAAAAAGAATGAAGCATAAAAAGACGAAAGAAATCTAAAATTGAATTTCAAAATGACTGCGTAACAAAAGAAAGTTTGAGGAGAAATAGGAAGAAAAAAGGTGGAATTAGGAAAAATCAAAAAAGATAAAAAGAATGAAGCATAAAAAGACGAAAGAAATCTAAAATTGAATTTCAAAATGACAGCGTAAAAAAAAGAAAGTTTGAGGAGAAATAGGAAGAAAAAAGGTGGAATTAGGAAAAATCAAAAAAGATGAAAAGAATGAAGCATAAAAAGACGAAAGAAATCTAAAATTGAATTTCAAAATGACTGCGTAACAAAAGAAAGTTTGAGGAGAAATAGGAAGAAAAAAGGTGGAATTAGGAAAAATCAAAAAAGATAAAAAGAATGAAGCATAAAAAGACGAAAGAAATCTAAAATTGAATTTCAAAATGACTGCGTAACAAAAGAAAGTTTGAGGAGAAATAGGAATAAAAAAGGTGGAATTAGAAAAAATCAAAAAAGATAAAAAGAATGAAGCATAAAAAGACGAAAGAAATCTAAAATTGAATTTCAAAATGACTGCGTAACAAAAGAAAGTTTGAGGAGAAATAGGAAGAAAAAAGGTGGAATTAGGTAAAATCAAAAAAGATAAAAAGAATGAAGCATAAAAAGACGAAAGAAATCTAAAATTGAATTTCAAAATGACTGCGTAAAAAAAAGAAAGTTTGAGGAGAAATAGGAAGAAAAAAGGTGGAATTAGGAAAAATCAAAAAAGATAAAAAGAATGAAGCATAAAAAGACGAAAGAAATCTAAAATTGAATTTCAAAATGACTGCGTAATGAAAGAAAGTTTGAGGAGAAATAGGAAGAAAAAAGGTGGAATTAGGAAAAATCAAAAAAGATAAAAAGAATGAAGCATAAAAAGACGAAAGAAATCTAAAATTGAATTTCAAAATGACAGCGTAAAAAAAAGAAAGTTTGAGGAGAAATAGGAATAAAAAAGGTGGAATTAGGAAAAATCAAAAAAGATAAAAAGAATGAAGCATAAAAAGACGAAAGAAATCTAAAATTGAATTTCAAAATGACTGCGTAACAAAAGAAAGTTTGAGGAGAAATAGGAAGAAAAAAGGTGGAATTAGGAAAAATCAAAAAAGATAAAAAGAATGAAGCATAAAAAGACGAAAGAAATCTAAAATTGAATTTCAAAATGACTGCGTAAAAAAAAGAAAGTTTGAGGAGAAATAGGAAGAAAAAAGGTGGAATTAGGAAAAATCAAAAAAGATAAAAAGAATGAAGCATAAAAAGACGAAAGAAATCTAAAATTGAATTTCAAAATGACTGCGTAATGAAAGAAAGTTTGAGGAGAAATAGGAAGAAAAAAGGTGGAATTAGGAAAAATCAAAAAAGATAAAAAGAATGAAGCATAAAAAGACGAAAGAAATCTAAAATTGAATTTCAAAATGACTGCGTAACAAAAGAAAGTTTGAGGAGAAATAGGAAGAAAATAGGTGGAATTAGGAAAAATCAAAAAAGATAAAAAGAATGAAGCATAAAAAGACGAAAGAAATCTAAAATTGAATTTCAAAATGACAGCGTAAAAAAAAGAAAGTTTGAGGAGAAATAGGAAGAAAAAAGGTGGAATTAGGAAAAATCAAAAAAGATAAAAAGAATGAAGCATAAAAAGACGAAAGAAATCTAAAATTGAATTTCAAAATGACAGCGTAAAAAAAAGAAAGTTTGAGGAGAAATAGGAAGAAAATAGGTGGAATTAGGAAAAATCAAAAAAGATAAAAAGAATGAAGCATAAAAAGACGAAAGAAATCTAAAATTGAATTTCAAAATGACTGCGTAATGAAAGAAAGTTTGAGGAGAAATAGGAAGAAAAAAGGTGGAATTAGGAAAAATCAAAAAAGATAAAAAGAATGAAGCATAAAAAGACGAAAGAAATCTAAAATTGAATTTCAAAATGACTGCGTAACAAAAGAAAGTTTGAGGAGAAATAGGAATAAAAAAGGTGGAATTAGGAAAAATCAAAAAAGATAAAAAGAATGAAGCATAAAAAGACGAAAGAAATCTAAAATTGAATTTCAAAATGACTGCGTAACAAAAGAAAGTTTGAGGAGAAATAGGAAGAAAAAAGGTGGAATTAGAAAAAATCAAAAAAGATAAAAAGAATGAAGCATAAAAAGACGAAAGAAATCTAAAATTGAATTTCAAAATGACTGCGTAACAAAAGAAAGTTTGAGGAGAAATAGGAAGAAAAAAGGTGGAATTAGGAAAAATCAAAAAAGATAAAAAGAATGAAGCATAAAAAGACGAAAGAAATCTAAAATTGAATTTCAAAATGACTGCGTAATGAAAGAAAGTTTGAGGAGAAATAGGAAGAAAAAAGGTGGAATTAGGAAAAATCAAAAAAGATAAAAAGAATGAAGCATAAAAAGACGAAAGAAATCTAAAATTGAATTTCAAAATGACTGCGTAAAAAAAAGAAAGTTTGAGGAGAAATAGGAAGAAAAAAGGTGGAATTAGGAAAAATCAAAAAAGATAAAAAGAATGAAGCATAAAAAGACGAAAGAAATCTAAAATTGAATTTCAAAATGACTGCGTAACAAAAGAAAGTTTGAGGAGAAATAGGAAGAAAAAAGGTGGAATTAGGAAAAATCAAAAAAGATAAAAAGAATGAAGCATAAAAAGACGAAAGAAATCTAAAATTGAATTTCAAAATGACTGCGTAAAAAAAAGAAAGTTTGAGGAGAAATAGGAAGAAAAAAGGTGGAATTAGGAAAAATCAAAAAAGATAAAAAGAATGAAGCATAAAAAGACGAAAGAAATCTAAAATTGAATTTCAAAATGACTGCGTAACAAAAGAAAGTTTGAGGAGAAATAGGAAGAAAAAAGGTGGAATTAGGAAAAATCAAAAAAGATAAAAAGAATGAAGCATAAAAAGACGAAAGAAATCTAAAATTGAATTTCAAAATGACTGCGTAAAAAAAAGAAAGTTTGAGGAGAAATAGGAAGAAAAAAGGTGGAATTAGGAAAAATCAAAAAAGATAAAAAGAATGAAGCATAAAAAGACGAAAGAAATCTAAAATTGAATTTCAAAATGACTGCGTAATGAAAGAAAGTTTGAGGAGAAATAGGAATAAAAAAGGTGGAATTAGAAAAAATCAAAAAAGATAAAAAGAATGAAGCATAAAAAGACGAAAGAAATCTAAAATTGAATTTCAAAATGACTGCGTAACAAAAGAAAGTTTGAGGAGAAATAGGAAGAAAAAAGGTGGAATTAGGAAAAATCAAAAAAGATAAAAAGAATGAAGCATAAAAAGACGAAAGAAATCTAAAATTGAATTTCAAAATGACTGCGTAACAAAAGAAAGTTTGAGGAGAAATAGGAAGAAAAAAGGTGGAATTAGGAAAAATCAAAAAAGATAAAAAGAATGAAGCATAAAAAGACGAAAGAAATCTAAAATTGAATTTCAAAATGACTGCGTAATGAAAGAAAGTTTGAGGAGAAATAGGAATAAAAAAGGTGGAATTAGAAAAAATCAAAAAAGATAAAAAGAATGAAGCATAAAAAGACGAAAGAAATCTAAAATTGAATTTCAAAATGACTGCGTAACAAAAGAAAGTTTGAGGAGAAATAGGAAGAAAAAAGGTGGAATTAGGAAAAATCAAAAAAGATAAAAAGAATGAAGCATAAAAAGACGAAAGAAATCTAAAATTGAATTTCAAAATGACTGCGTAATGAAAGAAAGTTTGAGGAGAAATAGGAATAAAAAAGGTGGAATTAGAAAAAATCAAAAAAGATAAAAAGAATGAAGCATAAAAAGACGAAAGAAATCTAAAATTGAATTTCAAAATGACTGCGTAACAAAAGAAAGTTTGAAGAGAAATAGGAAGAAAAAAGGTGGAATTAGGAAAAATCAAAAAAGATAAAAAGAATGAAGCATAAAAAGACGAAAGAAATCTAAAATTGAATTTCAAAATGACTGCGTAATGAAAGAAAGTTTGAGGAGAAATAGGAATAAAAAAGGTGGAATTAGAAAAAATCAAAAAAGATAAAAAGAATGAAGCATAAAAAGACGAAAGAAATCTAAAATTGAATTTCAAAATGACTGCGTAACAAAAGAAAGTTTGAGGAGAAATAGGAAGAAAATAGGTGGAATTAGGAAAAATCAAAAAAGATAAAAAGAATGAAGCATAAAAAGACGAAAGAAATCTAAAATTGAATTTCAAAATGACTGCGTAACAAAAGAAAGTTTGAGGAGAAATAGGAAGAAAAAAGGTGGAATTAGGAAAAATCAAAAAAGATAAAAAGAATGAAGCATAAAAAGACGAAAGAAATCTAAAATTGAATTTCAAAATGACTGCGTAACAAAAGAAAGTTTGAGGAGAAATAGGAAGAAAAAAGGTGGAATTAGGAAAAATCAAAAAAGATAAAAAGAATGAAGCATAAAAAGACGAAAGAAATCTAAAATTGAATTTCAAAATGACTGCGTAAAAAAAAGAAAGTTTGAGGAGAAATAGGAATAAAAAAGGTGGAATTAGGAAAAATCAAAAAAGATAAAAAGAATGAAGCATAAAAAGACGAAAGAAATCTAAAATTGAATTTCAAAATGACTGCGTAATGAAAGAAAGTTTGAGGAGAAATAGGAATAAAAAAGGTGGAATTAGAAAAAATCAAAAAAGATAAAAAGAATGAAGCATAAAAAGACGAAAGAAATCTAAAATTGAATTTCAAAATGACTGCGTAATGAAAGAAAGTTTGAGGAGAAATAGGAAGAAAAAAGGTGGAATTAGGAAAAATCAAAAAAGATAAAAAGAATGAAGCATAAAAAGACGAAAGAAATCTAAAATTGAATTTCAAAATGACTGCGTAACAAAAGAAAGTTTGAGGAGAAATAGGAAGAAAATAGGTGGAATTAGGAAAAATCAAAAAAGATAAAAAGAATGAAGCATAAAAAGACGAAAGAAATCTAAAATTGAATTTCAAAATGACTGCGTAATGAAAGAAAGTTTGAGGAGAAATAGGAAGAAAAAAGGTGGAATTAGGAAAAATCAAAAAAGATAAAAAGAATGAAGCATAAAAAGACGAAAGAAATCTAAAATTGAATTTCAAAATGACTGCGTAATGAAAGAAAGTTTGAGGAGAAATAGGAATAAAAAAGGTGGAATTAGAAAAAATCAAAAAAGATAAAAAGAATGAAGCATAAAAAGACGAAAGAAATCTAAAATTGAATTTCAAAATGACTGCGTAACAAAAGAAAGTTTGAGGAGAAATAGGAAGAAAAAAGGTGGAATTAGGAAAAATCAAAAAAGATAAAAAGAATGAAGCATAAAAAGACGAAAGAAATCTAAAATTGAATTTCAAAATGACTGCGTAACAAAAAAAAGTTTGAGGAGAAATAGGAAGAAAAAAGGTGGAATTAGGAAAAATCAAAAAAGATAAAAAGAATGAAGCATAAAAAGACGAAAGAAATCTAAAATTGAATTTCAAAATGACTGCGTAACAAAAGAAAGTTTGAGGAGAAATAGGAAGAAAAAAGGTGGAATTAGGAAAAATCAAAAAAGATAAAAAGAATGAAGCATAAAAAGACGAAAGAAATCTAAAATTGAATTTCAAAATGACTGCGTAACAAAAGAAAGTTTGAGGAGAAATAGGAAGAAAAAAGGTGGAATTAGGAAAAATCAAAAAAGATAAAAAGAATGAAGCATAAAAAGACGAAAGAAATCTAAAATTGAATTTCAAAATGACTGCGTAACAAAAGAAAGTTTGAGGAGAAATAGGAAGAAAAAAGGTGGAATTAGGAAAAATCAAAAAAGATAAAAAGAATGAAGCATAAAAAGACGAAAGAAATCTAAAATTGAATTTCAAAATGACTGCGTAACAAAAGAAAGATTGAGGAGAAATAGGAAGAAAAAAGGTGGAATTAGGAAAAATCAAAAAAGATAAAAAGAATGAAGCATAAAAAGACGAAAGAAATCTAAAATTGAATTTCAAAATGACTGCGTAACAAAAAAAAGTTTGAGGAGAAATAGGAAGAAAAAAGGTGGAATTAGGAAAAATCAAAAAAGATAAAAAGAATGAAGCATAAAAAGACGAAAGAAATCTAAAATTGAATTTCAAAATGACTGCGTAACAAAAGAAAGTTTGAGGAGAAATAGGAAGAAAAAAGGTGGAATTAGGAAAAATCAAAAAAGATAAAAAGAATGAAGCATAAAAAGACGAAAGAAATCTAAAATTGAATTTCAAAATGACTGCGTAACAAAAGAAAGTTTGAGGAGAAATAGGAAGAAAAAAGGTGGAATTAGGAAAAATCAAAAAAGATAAAAAGAATGAAGCATAAAAAGACGAAAGAAATCTAAAATTGAATTTCAAAATGACTGCGTAACAAAAGAAAGTTTGAGGAGAAATAGGAAGAAAAAAGGTGGAATTAGGAAAAATCAAAAAAGATAAAAAGAATGAAGCATAAAAAGACGAAAGAAATCTAAAATTGAATTTCAAAATGACTGCGTAACAAAAGAAAGTTTGAGGAGAAATAGGAAGAAAAAAGGTGGAATTAGGAAAAATCAAAAAAGATAAAAAGAATGAAGCATAAAAAGACGAAAGAAATCTAAAATTGAATTTCAAAATGACTGCGTAACAAAAAAAAGTTTGAGGAGAAATAGGAAGAAAAAAGGTGGAATTAGGAAAAATCAAAAAAGATAAAAAGAATGAAGCATAAAAAGACGAAAGAAATCTAAAATTGAATTTCAAAATGACTGCGTAACAAAAGAAAGTTTGAGGAGAAATAGGAAGAAAAAAGGTGGAATTAGGAAAAATCAAAAAAGATAAAAAGAATGAAGCATAAAAAGACGAAAGAAATCTAAAATTGAATTTCAAAATGACTGCGTAACAAAAGAAAGTTTGAGGAGAAATAGGAAGAAAAAAGGTGGAATTAGGAAAAATCAAAAAAGATAAAAAGAATGAAGCATAAAAAGACGAAAGAAATCTAAAATTGAATTTCAAAATGACAGCGTAAAAAAAAGAAAGTTTGAGGAGAAATAGGAAGAAAAAAGGTGGAATTAGGAAAAATCAAAAAAGATAAAAAGAATGAAGCATAAAAAGACGAAAAAAATCTAAAATTGAATTTCAAAATGACTGCGTAATGAAAGAAAGTTTGAGGAGAAATAGGAATAAAAAAGGTGGAATTAGAAAAAATCAAAAAAGATAAAAAGAATGAAGCATAAAAAGACGAAAGAAATCTAAAATTGAATTTCAAAATGACTGCGTAACAAAAGAAAGTTTGAGGAGAAATAGGAAGAAAAAAGGTGGAATTAGGAAAAATCAAAAAAGATAAAAAGAATGAAGCATAAAAAGACGAAAGAAATCTAAAATTGAATTTCAAAATGACTGCGTAAAAAAAAGAAAGTTTGAGGAGAAATAGGAAGAAAAAAGGTGGAATTAGGAAAAATCAAAAAAGATAAAAAGAATGAAGCATAAAAAGACGAAAGAAATCTAAAATTGAATTTCAAAATGACTGCGTAACAAAAGAAAGTTTGAGGAGAAATAGGAAGAAAAAAGGTGGAATTAGAAAAAATCAAAAAAGATAAAAAGAATGAAGCATAAAAAGACGAAAGAAATCTAAAATTGAATTTCAAAATGACTGCGTAATGAAAGAAAGTTTGAGGAGAAATAGGAATAAAAAAGGTGGAATTAGAAAAAATCAAAAAAGATAAAAAGAATGAAGCATAAAAAGACGAAAGAAATCTAAAATTGAATTTCAAAATGACTGCGTAACAAAAGAAAGTTTGAGGAGAAATAGGAAGAAAAAAGGTGGAATTAGGAAAAATCAAAAAAGATAAAAAGAATGAAGCATAAAAAGACGAAAGAAATCTAAAATTGAATTTCAAAATGACTGCGTAAAAAAAAGAAAGTTTGAGGAGAAATAGGAAGAAAAAAGGTGGAATTAGGAAAAATCAAAAAAGATAAAAAGAATGAAGCATAAAAAGACGAAAGAAATCTAAAATTGAATTTCAAAATGACTGCGTAACAAAAGAAAGTTTGAGGAGAAATAGGAAGAAAATAGGTGGAATTAGGAAAAATCAAAAAAGATAAAAAGAATGAAGCATAAAAAGACGAAAGAAATCTAAAATTGAATTTCAAAATGACTGCGTAAAAAAAAGAAAGTTTGAGGAGAAATAGGAAGAAAAAAGGTGGAATTAGGAAAAATCAAAAAAGATAAAAAGAATGAAGCATAAAAAGACGAAAGAAATCTAAAATTGAATTTCAAAATGACTGCGTAATGAAAGAAAGTTTGAGGAGAAATAGGAAGAAAAAAGGTGGAATTAGGAAAAATCAAAAAAGATAAAAAGAATGAAGCATAAAAAGACGAAAGAAATCTAAAATTGAATTTCAAAATGACTGCGTAACAAAAGAAAGTTTGAGGAGAAATAGGAAGAAAAAAGGTGGAATTAGGAAAAATCAAAAAAGATAAAAAGAATGAAGCATAAAAAGACGAAAGAAATCTAAAATTGAATTTCAAAATGACTGCGTAATGAAAGAAAGTTTGAGGAGAAATAGGAATAAAAAAGGTGGAATTAGAAAAAATCAAAAAAGATAAAAAGAATGAAGCATAAAAAGACGAAAGAAATCTAAAATTGAATTTCAAAATGACTGCGTAACAAAAGAAAGTTTGAGGAGAAATAGGAAGAAAAAAGGTGGAATTAGGAAAAATCAAAAAAGATAAAAAGAATGAAGCATAAAAAGACGAAAGAAATCTAAAATTGAATTTCAAAATGACTGCGTAATGAAAGAAAGTTTGAGGAGAAATAGGAAGAAAAAAAGGTGGAATTAGGAAAAATCAAAAAAGATAAAAAGAATGAAGCATAAAAAGACGAAAGAAATCTAAAATTGAATTTCAAAATGACTGCGTAAAAAAAAGAAAGTTTGAGGAGAAATAGGAAGAAAAAAGGTGGAATTAGGAAAAATCAAAAAAGATAAAAAGAATGAAGCATAAAAAGACGAAAGAAATCTAAAATTGAATTTCAAAATGACTGCGTAACAAAAGAAAGTTTGAGGAGAAATAGGAAGAAAAAAGGTGGAATTAGGAAAAATCAAAAAAGATAAAAAGAATGAAGCATAAAAAGACGAAAGAAATCTAAAATTGAATTTCAAATTGACTGCGTAACAAAAGAAAGTTTGAGGAGAAATAGGAAGAAAAAAGGTGGAATTAGGAAAAATCAAAAAAGATAAAAAGAATGAAGCATAAAAAGACGAAAGAAATCTAAAATTGAATTTCAAAATGACTGCGTAACAAAAGAAAGTTTGAGGAGAAATAGGAAGAAAAAAGGTGGAATTAGGAAAAATCAAAAAAGATAAAAAGAATGAAGCATAAAAAGACGAAAGAAATCTAAAATTGAATTTCAAAATGACTGCGTAATGAAAGAAAGTTTGAGGAGAAATAGGAAGAAAAAAAGGTGGAATTAGGAAAAATCAAAAAAGATAAAAAGAATGAAGCATAAAAAGACGAAAGAAATCTAAAATTGAATTTCAAAATGACTGCGTAAAAAAAAGAAAGTTTGAGGAGAAATAGGAAGAAAAAAGGTGGAATTAGGAAAAATCAAAAAAGATAAAAAGAATGAAGCATAAAAAGACGAAAGAAATCTAAAATTGAATTTCAAAATGACTGCGTAACAAAAGAAAGTTTGAGGAGAAATAGGAAGAAAAAAGGTGGAATTAGGAAAAATCAAAAAAGATAAAAAGAATGAAGCATAAAAAGACGAAAGAAATCTAAAATTGAATTTCAAAATGACAGCGTAAAAAAAAGAAAGTTTGAGGAGAAAGAGGAAGAAAAAAGGTGGAATTAGGAAAAATCAAAAAAGATAAAAAGAATGAAGCATAAAAAGACGAAAGAAATCTAAAATTGAATTTCAAAATGACAGCGTAAAAAAAAGAAAGTTTGAGGAGAAATAGGAAGAAAATAGGTGGAATTAGGAAAAATCAAAAAAGATAAAAAGAATGAAGCATAAAAAGACGAAAGAAATCTAAAATTGAATTTCAAAATGACTGCGTAACAAAAGAAAGTTTGAGGAGAAATAGGAAGAAAAAAGGTGGAATTAGGAAAAATCAAAAAAGATAAAAAGAATGAAGCATAAAAAGACGAAAGAAATCTAAAATTGAATTTCAAAATGACTGCGTAACAAAAGAAAGTTTGAGGAGAAATAGGAAGAAAATAGGTGGAATTAGGAAAAATCAAAAAAGATAAAAAGAATGAAGCATAAAAAGACGAAAGAAATCTAAAATTGAATTTCAAAATGACTGCGTAAAAAAAAGAAAGTTTGAGGAGAAATAGGAAGAAAAAAGGTGGAATTAGGAAAAATCAAAAAAGATAAAAAGAATGAAGCATAAAAAGACGAAAGAAATCTAAAATTGAATTTCAAAATGACTGCGTAACAAAAGAAAGTTTGAGGAGAAATAGGAAGAAAAAAGGTGGAATTAGGAAAAATCAAAAAAGATAAAAAGAATGAAGCATAAAAAGACGAAAGAAATCTAAAATTGAATTTCAAAATGACTGCGTAACAAAAGAAAGTTTGAGGAGAAATAGGAAGAAAAAAGGTGGAATTAGGAAAAATCAAAAAAGATAAAAAGAATGAAGCATAAAAAGACGAAAGAAATCTAAAATTGAATTTCAAAATGACTGCGTAACAAAAGAAAGTTTGAGGAGAAATAGGAAGAAAAAAGGTGGAATTAGGAAAAATCAAAAAAGATAAAAAGAATGAAGCATAAAAAGACGAAAGAAATCTAAAATTGAATTTCAAAATGACTGCGTAATGAAAGAAAGTTTGAGGAGAAATAGGAAGAAAAAAAGGTGGAATTAGGAAAAATCAAAAAAGATAAAAAGAATGAAGCATAAAAAGACGAAAGAAATCTAAAATTGAATTTCAAAATGACTGCGTAAAAAAAAGAAAGTTTGAGGAGAAATAGGAAGAAAAAAGGTGGAATTAGGAAAAATCAAAAAAGATAAAAAGAATGAAGCATAAAAAGACGAAAGAAATCTAAAATTGAATTTCAAAATGACTGCGTAACAAAAGAAAGTTTGAGGAGAAATAGGAAGAAAAAAGGTGGAATTAGGAAAAATCAAAAAAGATAAAAAGAATGAAGCATAAAAAGACGAAAGAAATCTAAAATTGAATTTCAAAATGACAGCGTAAAAAAAAGAAAGTTTGAGGAGAAAGAGGAAGAAAAAAGGTGGAATTAGGAAAAATCAAAAAAGATAAAAAGAATGAAGCATAAAAAGACGAAAGAAATCTAAAATTGAATTTCAAAATGACAGCGTAAAAAAAAGAAAGTTTGAGGAGAAATAGGAAGAAAATAGGTGGAATTAGGAAAAATCAAAAAAGATAAAAAGAATGAAGCATAAAAAGACGAAAGAAATCTAAAATTGAATTTCAAAATGACTGCGTAACAAAAGAAAGTTTGAGGAGAAATAGGAAGAAAAAAGGTGGAATTAGGAAAAATCAAAAAAGATAAAAAGAATGAAGCATAAAAAGACGAAAGAAATCTAAAATTGAATTTCAAAATGACTGCGTAACAAAAGAAAGTTTGAGGAGAAATAGGAAGAAAATAGGTGGAATTAGGAAAAATCAAAAAAGATAAAAAGAATGAAGCATAAAAAGACGAAAGAAATCTAAAATTGAATTTCAAAATGACTGCGTAACAAAAGAAAGTTTGAGGAGAAATAGGAAGAAAAAAGGTGGAATTAGGAAAAATCAAAAAAGATAAAAAGAATGAAGCATAAAAAGACGAAAGAAATCTAAAATTGAATTTCAAAATGACAGCGTAAAAAAAAGAAAGTTTGAGGAGAAATAGGAAGAAAAAAGGTGGAATTAGGAAAAATCAAAAAAGATAAAAAGAATGAAGCATAAAAAGACGAAAGAAATCTAAAATTGAATTTCAAAATGACAGCGTAAAAAAAAGAAAGTTTGAGGAGAAATAGGAAGAAAAAAGGTGGAATTAGGAAAAATCAAAAAAGATAAAAAGAATGAAGCATAAAAAGACGAAAGAAATCTAAAATTGAATTTCAAAATGACTGCGTAACAAAAGAAAGTTTGAGGAGAAATAGGAAGAAAAAAGGTGGAATTAGGAAAAATCAAAAAAGATAAAAAGAATGAAGCATAAAAAGACGAAAGAAATCTAAAATTGAATTTCAAAATGACAGCGTAAAAAAAAGAAAGTTTGAGGAGAAATAGGAAGAAAAAAGGTGGAATTAGGAAAAATCAAAAAAGATAAAAAGAATGAAGCATAAAAAGACGAAAGAAATCTAAAATTGAATTTCAAAATGACTGCGTAATGAAAGAAAGTTTGAGGAGAAATAGGAATAAAAAAGGTGGAATTAGAAAAAATCAAAAAAGATAAAAAGAATGAAGCATAAAAAGACGAAAGAAATCTAAAATTGAATTTCAAAATGACTGCGTAACAAAAGAAAGTTTGAGGAGAAATAGGAAGAAAAAAGGTGGAATTAGGAAAAATCAAAAAAGATAAAAAGAATGAAGCATAAAAAGACGAAAGAAATCTAAAATTGAATTTCAAAATGACAGCGTAAAAAAAAGAAAGTTTGAGGAGAAATAGGAAGAAAAAAGGTGGAATTAGGAAAAATCAAAAAAGATAAAAAGAATGAAGCATAAAAAGACGAAAGAAATCTAAAATTGATTTTCAAAATGACTGCGTAACAAAAGAAAGTTTGAGGAGAAATAGGAAGAAAAAAGGTGGAATTAGGAAAAATCAAAAAAGATAAAAAGAATGAAGCATAAAAAGACGAAAGAAATCTAAAATTGAATTTCAAAATGACAGCGTAAAAAAAAGAAAGTTTGAGGAGAAATAGGAAGAAAAAAGGTGGAATTAGGAAAAATCAAAAAAGATAAAAAGAATGAAGCATAAAAAGACGAAAGAAATCTAAAATTGAATTTCAAAATGACTGCGTAACAAAAGAAAGTTTGAGGAGAAATAGGAATAAAAAAGGTGGAATTAGGAAAAATCAAAAAAGATAAAAAGAATGAAGCATAAAAAGACGAAAGAAATCTAAAATTGAATTTCAAAATGACTGCGTAACAAAAGAAAGTTTGAGGAGAAATAGGAAGAAAAAAGGTGGAATTAGGAAAAATCAAAAAAGATAAAAAGAATGAAGCATAAAAAGACGAAAGAAATCTAAAATTGAATTTCAAAATGACTGCGTAATGAAAGAAAGTTTGAGGAGAAATAGGAAGAAAAAAGGTGGAATTAGGAAAAATCAAAAAAGATAAAAAGAATGAAGCATAAAAAGACGAAAGAAATCTAAAATTGAATTTCAAAATGACTGCGTAACAAAAGAAAGTTTGAGGAGAAATAGGAAGAAAAAAGGTGGAATTAGGAAAAATCAAAAAAGATAAAAAGAATGAAGCATAAAAAGACGAAAGAAATCTAAAATTGAATTTCAAAATGACTGCGTAATGAAAGAAAGTTTGAGGAGAAATAGGAAGAAAAAAGGTGGAATTAGGAAAAATCAAAAAAGATAAAAAGAATGAAGCATAAAAAGACGAAAGAAATCTAAAATTGAATTTCAAAATGACTGCGTAACAAAAGAAAGTTTGAGGAGAAATAGGAAGAAAAAAGGTGGAATTAGGAAAAATCAAAAAAGATAAAAAGAATGAAGCATAAAAAGACGAAAGAAATCTAAAATTGAATTTCAAAATGACTGCGTAACAAAAGAAAGTTTGAGGAGAAATAGGAAGAAAAAAGGTGGAATTAGGAAAAATCAAAAAAGATAAAAAGAATGAAGCATAAAAAGACGAAAGAAATCTAAAATTGAATTTCAAAATGACTGCGTAATGAAAGAAAGTTTGAGGAGAAATAGGAAGAAAAAAGGTGGAATTAGGAAAAATCAAAAAAGATAAAAAGAATGAAGCATAAAAAGACGAAAGAAATCTAAAATTGAATTTCAAAATGACTGCGTAATGAAAGAAAGTTTGAGGAGAAATAGGAATAAAAAAGGTGGAATTAGGAAAAATCAAAAAAGATAAAAAGAATGAAGCATAAAAAGACGAAAGAAATCTAAAATTGAATTTCAAAATGACTGCGTAACAAAAGAAAGTTTGAGGAGAAATAGGAAGAAAAAAGGTGGAATTAGGAAAAATCAAAAAAGATAAAAAGAATGAAGCATAAAAAGACGAAAGAAATCTAAAATTGAATTTCAAAATGACTGCGTAACAAAAGAAAGTTTGAGGAGAAATAGGAAGAAAAAAGGTGGAATTAGGAAAAATCAAAAAAGATAAAAAGAATGAAGCATAAAAAGACGAAAGAAATCTAAAATTGAATTTCAAAATGACTGCGTAATGAAAGAAAGTTTGAGGAGAAATAGGAAGAAAAAAGGTGGAATTAGGAAAAATCAAAAAAGATAAAAAGAATGAAGCATAAAAAGACGAAAGAAATCTAAAATTGAATTTCAAAATGACTGCGTAATGAAAGAAAGTTTGAGGAGAAATAGGAATAAAAAAGGTGGAATTAGGAAAAATCAAAAAAGATAAAAAGAATGAAGCATAAAAAGACGAAAGAAATCTAAAATTGAATTTCAAAATGACTGCGTAACAAAAGAAAGTTTGAGGAGAAATAGGAAGAAAAAAGGTGGAATTAGGAAAAATCAAAAAAGATAAAAAGAATGAAGCATAAAAAGACGAAAGAAATCTAAAATTGAATTTCAAAATGACTGCGTAATGAAAGAAAGTTTGAGGAGAAATAGGAAGAAAAAAGGTGGAATTAGGAAAAATCAAAAAAGATAAAAAGAATGAAGCATAAAAAGACGAAAGAAATCTAAAATTGAATTTCAAAATGACTGCGTAACAAAAGAAAGTTTGAGGAGAAATAGGAAGAAAAAAGGTGGAATTAGGAAAAATCAAAAAAGATAAAAAGAATGAAGCATAAAAAGACGAAAGAAATCTAAAATTGAATTTCAAAATGACTGCGTAATGAAAGAAAGTTTGAGGAGAAATAGGAATAAAAAAGGTGGAATTAGGAAAAATCAAAAAAGATAAAAAGAATGAAGCATAAAAAGACGAAAGAAATCTAAAATTGAATTTCAAAATGACTGCGTAACAAAAGAAAGTTTGAGGAGAAATAGGAAGAAAAAAGGTGGAATTAGGAAAAATCAAAAAAGATAAAAAGAATGAAGCATAAAAAGACGAAAGAAATCTAAAATTGAATTTCAAAATGACTGCGTAATGAAAGAAAGTTTGAGGAGAAATAGGAATAAAAAAGGTGGAATTAGGAAAAATCAAAAAAGATAAAAAGAATGAAGCATAAAAAGACGAAAGAAATCTAAAATTGAATTTCAAAATGACTGCGTAACAAAAGAAAGTTTGAGGAGAAATAGGAAGAAAAAAGGTGGAATTAGGAAAAATCAAAAAAGATAAAAAGAATGAAGCATAAAAAGACGAAAGAAATCTAAAATTGAATTTCAAAATGACTGCGTAACAAAAGAAAGTTTGAGGAGAAATAGGAAGAAAAAAGGTGGAATTAGGAAAAATCAAAAAAGATAAAAAGAATGAAGCATAAAAAGACGAAAGAAATCTAAAATTGAATTTCAAAATGACTGCGTAACAAAAGAAAGTTTGAGGAGAAATAGGAAGAAAAAAGGTGGAATTAGAAAAAATCAAAAATGGTAAAAAGAATGAAGCATAAAAAGACGAAAGAAAACCCGAAGAAAATATGTAAAATAAGAAGACTATGTAAAGAATGAGATAAAAGCTGAAAAAAGTAAAAATAATTGAAAAAAAAATGAGAAAGAGTCAAAAAACTGAAAGGAAATAAAGAAATAAAAAAAAGAATAGAAAAAGAAAATGAAGGCATGATAAATTTATTATTCAGAATGTGATAGTTATTATTTATAAACAAGAAATGTTTAAATCCCAGAATAGTACTATAATTAAAGGTTTATTATGAATAAATTAATTAACTCTTCCCTCTATTGTACTTCTTTTAGCTTATCACTGATATTGTAATATCTTCTACGAGACCGAATTATAGTTCTATTCAATATTATTCATTCGTTTGCACGCAGTTTAGTTGTTTCAAGGATTGCTAATAATTCATTTCAACACTAATCATTTTTTGCGCAAAATTAAACGCTTTAATGTATAGTAAATAATAAAATATATTTGAGCCCTAGAGAGGAGCCTCACAGGTGATCCCACTCTGCTCAGAGTAGACCAGAGAGTAAGGCTATTGAATGAGTACTCCACATTCCCCAATGCTCCAGGACTGGAGCCTGACCATCAGGTGTATTTCAGCATCGTATCTATGTCACTCGTTCTTACTGATCTACAGAGGTACAGTCAGCATATTCATATTCTACAGACACAGCTGGCTGGAAGAAACTGTTTCTACACTCTTTCAAAAAACATATCATAAAGATATTAAAATAAAAAATGTAATAAACGTGATATGTTTAAAAATATGGACACCGAATCTATATGGCAAGACGAGACAGACTGCTTCACAGTCGATGGCAGAGGCATGAATCCGTCTGTTCCCTTCAGCTATGCTTAGATAGTGAGGCTGATGGGGATATCTAGCCTTGGTCAGAGACCAAGTGCAGGAGAAGAAAAACTCCAAATTAAAGCAAGTTCTATTTGGCTTAAATTCACCTTGGTATCTATCATACACGTTGTAATGGATTCGGGTAAATAAAAATAATGAAAAACAGAAAGGAACAAGAAAGAAAAGCTTAATTTTCTTTTAAATAGTTTCCTTGGCATTCACCACACTTTTTCCAGTGATTTTATATTTGTCAAGGCGCCATTGAAACACATCTTTTTTATATAATGTAACGCTGTGTCATTATACTTGATTTAATACCCTTAAACATTACCGTTGAGATAGATTTTCAGTTTAGGAAAAAAGAAAAAGTTACAAGAAGTTTGGGAGTTTTCTGAGTATACAGAGCGCGGCATTTGTAAAATATATTTGTTTCATATTTTTTTCAAACAGTCACTGACTCGTCGACACCCTCTCAATATCTCATATTATGTCTATATATCTGGAACTCGTCTATATATTTACATTGCGTCTGTATGTCTAGACTTCATAATTATGTTTAGGTCGCGTCTATATATGTAGACCTGGTCAATATATCTAGGCGTCGTCTTGACGTCAAGACCTTGTCCAATAGTCTAAACTTCGTCTATATATATTGACATTGTCTGCATATGTAGACATCGTCAATATGACTAGACCTCGTCTATATGTCTAGATTTCAACGGTACGTCGACAGTGCGTTTATATGTCGAGACATTGTCTATATTTTTATCATTAAGGGTTTTCGGACTATTGTCTTCATCTTTCTTGTTATTTTCATAACGTTTCGGGCTTTTCAGGTGTTTGTCGAACTCGGGAACCTTCACGGAACTTCGAACTATGTCCTTTATTGAATACATGGGGGTCGCCTGTTCTGATTCCGTTTGCCATACAGGGGCCCGACAATATTTTTCAGACACTTTGAAAAAAGTACTTCAAGGTGGTCACTAGTGCCAAAAATTTTTGAGATTGTAAGTACGTAGTTGAGGAGTGAAAATCCACTACTAGTGTAATCATTTTTTTTTAGTTTGGCTTTGATAATTCTATTTTTTTGTGATTTTTGCGAAAACTTGCGCGACGCTATTTTTCGGACATGACAAAAAATCCTATTTTATTAAGAGCTATGTTCATGTATATGTTGCTGTATGCAAATTTTCTGCTTGTACACTGTTCTGGGGCACTGGCGTCCCTACTACTATGTTAACATAGGACAATCTAACAGCATAAATAGTCCGGACATTTCTAGGCAAAACAATTAAGTTTAATGAGGTTCAAACGAAGTCGTTTGTTTGGCACGGAAGAAGTGGGAAGATGGCCTCAGCATCTGAAAGATCGCCATGGTTTTGAAGCTGTCGAAATCAACGGCCGAATACATGCTGAAGACAAACTCCGAGCGGAAAAAGAAGAGAGGTCGGAAAAGATCAATTGGCAAGAGGACTGAAAGGAGAATAAAGAGGACTGTGACACGGCTTTTGGCATCTGGAGAAAAAGTTACAGCAAGAAAAGTGAAGGAGAAATATGAATTGGATGTAAACGTCCGAACAGTACAAAGAACGCTGCATAGGATTGGTTTGAAGTATGCAAAGACTAAGAAAAAAATTACACTAACAAAGAAACACAAAGGAGCAAGACTGGAGTGTGCTAAAAGGTGGTTAACGAAGCATATTGAGTTTAAGAAGGTTATATTTACTGATGAGAAGCGTTTCAACTTTAATGGGCCTGATGGATGGTGTACTTGGTCGAGAAGGGGTGAGCCTGTTGTACTGAACAAACGACAGATGGGAGGAGGAGGAGTTATGGTTTGGGGTATGATCTTTGCTAATTGAAATATATGGTTGGAGTGGCTGAAAGGACGACAGAACAGCGAAAGCTACAAACAGTTGCTGGACGAGAAAGCCCCAAGGATAAGAAGAGAGATTGGGAATGGTTTCATTCTACAGCAAGACAATTCCTGCGTCCGTGTGTCAAAACTCATGAAAGAATGGATGGCTAAAGTGAATATGACTACTTTGGTATGGCCTGCGAGAAGCCCAGATCTAAATTTAATAGAAAATGTTTGGGAAATGATTGCGCAACTTGTCTATGATGGACCTGAAATAACGAAAGAGGCTCAACTATGGGAACGAATACTAGGAGCCAAAAAACAACTAATAGAAACACGTAGAGATGTTATTGTGCATATGTTTGATCATTATGAAGAGAGATTGATAAAAGTTATTGAGAAGAAAGGCGATATTACAGACTATTAACAGTTTTTCAACGATATCCGAAAAAAATGTCACGTGTGTTTTGTAAAAAATGATGAAAAGTAATATTTTTCCTTACCTAATCGATGTTCTTCCATTTTTATCACAGGTATTGTCTTTGTATGTTTATGCTATTCTATTGAAGGAATTTCGCCACCCTATGGTACTCGGAAAGTCGAATACTAAAGTGTCCGAAAAATATTGTCGGGCCCCTGTAACCGGGTACAAGTGTTAAGTATTCCTGTATTGTTACTCGCCTGTTGTGAGATTGAACCTGCAACCTCCAGATGATTGTCTCCTTAGAAGCTTCGGGAACCAACGTTACGCCATGTGTCCTGCTGGACAATTCAGAGTGAATTTTGGGGACTTATAAACTTAATGTTCCTACTTGACTAGAATTACTACAATTATGTATGTTTTTACCTGTGCTGACATTCAGATTTTTTTGTCAATATATTTAGACCTCGTCTATAAGTCTACACTTCATCTATATCTCTAAACCTCTACGATATGTTTACGCCTCGGCTATTTGTTTAGACCTCGTCTCTAAGTCTAGACTTCTATTTAGACGTCTAGAAATAATCCTTTGAGAAGATAACCTGTTTGGACGTCTTCGTTTATATTAAAACTCTAAAAAAATTTCTCGATTGTTTTGATGACACATTGTCCAATCTACAGATTAGTTATTCCTACTCACTTATCGTATTTAAGGTGTTGCCCCAGTTATAAGTATTTCTATACTTCCCCAAAGCACTGACTGCATTATTGGACGTTACAATACTAATTATTGATTTATAAAAGATTTTAGTTCGGATTAAATATTTAAGGGAAATAAAGATCAAGGTTAAAATTATGCGAGAATAAGTTGGTGAAAAGCATTATTTCATGTGTTGCTTTTTCAGAAAAAAATATGAAAGAATTACAAATCTGATAAACGAAATTTGTAATAAAACATTACCTTTATGTATATATTCATATGTTATCGCTGAATGTGAAGCGAAATTTTGAAGTCTCATATATATAGTTCCTTAGCTTCAGATACAGCATCAAAACAAGAAAACAAAAGTCACGCCTATTTACAACTCAATCTCTAATACCCAAATGAAGTACATAATTTTTCAAAGGACGTTCATATTATCTCTGATACATATTCAAAGGCAAGGAGTAAAAGATAAAGGGATTTGGGCGGTAAGATATGGTTTAATTAACAGATAAATTGATATTTGTAGATTATATTTAAGCCATGTTCTACCTGCGAGGGATAAAAAAAGAGAAACTGTCAACGTAAACTTATCCCAATACTTTTCACATGAGATTGTAAACCAGTGTGATTTTCCAAGGAAATTAACAATTCGTGCAAAAGAATAAATAAATACAATCGCAATATTTATAAAAATTTTAGTTGTGTATCGCTGAAACAGATTGCACTGAAATTGGTGAATGGGATTTTCCTATAGAATAAAATTGCATTTTCATCATAAAGTTGTTTCTCGAAGTTATCACTTATCATTCGCGTTTTTTTCCCCTTCGAGTTATGCAATTGAAAATTCTAAACATGGTATCAGTTAATGCAACAGGACCCAGGCAAATTGCTTCATTCATTACCTATATATAACAAACGTTTCTTTCCTTGAATAAAGTAAAAACACGTCAATTCAACGTGTGGACAAAAGAAACAGTTAATAATATGTGAGCCTTCAAAAAATTTTCACAATTTTTTCTATATGTTTAACCTACTTTTCAGGCATTTTATTCATGAAAAAGTTATTTAATAAAAGAATTGCTTCGATTTTAATTTCATGGACTTCGAGAACTTATTGATATTTTTAAATTGTTGGAATTGTTGATAAAATGAAAATTACATGGAACGAAACAGAAAGAAGACAACATTCAAGATCACATTGCGTATCGACAACATTTTTACCACTAAGCCCTTATAATTTTCTGCACCATATTTGCAACATGACTTTGTTTGACCTCAAGATTACCACTCTAATTCCTTACTCAGGTAGCCCAATCAGCTAGGGCTGTAGAATACACCGAATAAATCTCGGCAGAGGATTGAAACTTCCCAAAGAGTTTCCTTGATATGATATTAAACAATCTGTTTGCGAGGCACCAGTAATGCTGTAGTTTTGAGGAATGTAAAATGCTCCTTCATTGATATTGCTACCAGATCCACTCTGGCCCGGAATGGTAGACTTTATCTATGAGTCAAATAGAACTGTTTGACATTTAAACTGAGAGCAAACAAATGATCTATTCTAAATTGAATTGTTACAAATAGAAATGCTTGATCATTTAATTGTGTAAACAAATGACTTATGTTTAATTGAATTGTTAGTGATACAATATTGAGAGCATTTAACTTTGTTGACTAAGGTTTACAAATCATATCTATCTATCTATCTAAACCAGATTTGGCATTAAATAACTTACAATGGTTTATATACCATAAAACCAAACTAAATCAAACTAAATTCTTACTCATTTCGGAGAGTTCCATTGCGAAATTGCTAAAGTGCTGCACTGCAGACTCAAAGTATGGGAGTTCGATCTCCAGTATTTCTATAATGTTCACTTTTAGAGTAATACCTTTAGGAAAGGTGTTGAATCCCCTTATCCATCAGCTATGGGTCAAACAGTACCATTGCTGTCCTTATACAAAGATAGCTTGGGTCTTAAATAAATTACAAAGGTTGATTAAACAAAGAAAGCAAAAGAAACATTATTGAGAAAAAAGAGTTGTTTTTTCCCTTTCCTTGCGTAAGCAAAATGGCCACTTTATGCTAACACATGAAAATTTTGTTTAGGTCTTTATTATTTGATTACATATACGCTTCTCTCTATATATGAATATATGTATATTTTTCGATGAGATTTTATATGACTACATACATATCTGTATTTAAAATAATGCGTGTGTAGCATTAAAAAATATACACATTTATATGGTGAGGTTGTTGAGAAAGTTGTGTATTTTCTTTTCCATTGGAGTTCATCTTTGAAATAAACTAAAAGCCAACATTTCCAATTAATTTCCCTGGTAAGTGATTTGAGAACTTAGAGGACGTTCAAAGGAAAATGACGGCTCAGGTTCATATCTTCATAAAAGAAGTTTCTTTGGTGATTTTATCAAGGAATAAACATCTCAGGAATAAGTGAGTTAATATCAAAAAGAATGTTTTGAAAACAGTAAATGATTCCTTTATTGTTCATATGTCATATAGCAGCATATCGTAGCGAGGATTTTATTTGAACGATTTTATAAAAACTCTTATGTCGATCACCTTGTCGGTTGGGGCTTATAATACGTTGATTGTATCCCTAACAGAAGAGTTAATAGTTCTCCCAATGACGTATCCTGGTTATGACACTGAGCTGTATGTGAAGGTAACTCAAATAGATCTGTTTAAAAATTACTCGTATTCGATAGGACTATATATATATATATATATATATATATATATATATATATATATATAATGTAAATGTACCATAAGCGCATGTCCCTAACATCTAGGAGTAAAATAACCCTTAATCAATTAATTTTTCGAAGTCATTTTTTGCACTGAAAGTAATTTTGTTTTTATTTTGGGGAGATAACTATAAAATGCTAATAAACTTTTTTAATTCGTTCTAATAAAAATAAATAGGATCATATGCCACGATTACAATTGGAATCCAACAGATTGAAACATTATCTAGTTTATTACGTCTTTTCAACAACAAATAACCATTTTTTTTCTAAATAAATTTGGAGCAACTTGGGACATTAAAGATTGTGATGGTTGTGACTGTTATCTTTGTATGGAAGTTTTATAATATTTCCATTTTTCATCATCAGTGTCTGGCTTATCTTGTCTAAAAATGTGTTTTCTGTGTTAAGTAAGAATGGAAAGATACATTTTGGCTGATTGATGTTCGTCACCGAAAGTT
>OY757936.1:7411645-7474145 GCA_963585895.1 Sepioteuthis lessoniana
CATGTGCAAAAAAAGCAAACTCTTATGAAACAAATATCAACGTATTTGCTAAATAAAGGATTCAGCCAATCAATTATTTAACACAACAAAATAAATCTACAAAACACTGTCCTCTTTTTTCTTCAATAATTGTCTTTTTTTGGTCATGAATCAACATATTTGTATTTTTTCTTTGTCTTCATTCCTTCATCGTTGCATCTGTTGATTTTAACGTATGCGTGTGCGTGTGCATGTGTGTGTGTGTGCGTGTGCGTATTTAGACTTTTTATTTTATTTACTTTTTATTCTTTTAGTCTGCTGTAGAGTTTCATTTTTTAAAATATCGTCTTTCTTCTTCGTCGTGTTTTATTTGATCTTTTCTTAATTTTTTTACTCTTTTTCTATTTATTATTCTTGCTGGTCGTCTTTTTCTTTTGTCATGGACTTATTCTCAAGTTGTGCTGTGCTATGGTTTTTCCCTCTTCGTTATTCTGGCGGTTAATCCAGTTGCAATCACGCCATATCATTCTGAATCTGGCTGGTTTAAACGGAAACAATTCGTGATATATTTTATTTGTCAACTTTTTCTCTCGGCCAGTGATCACTTCTCGCTGTTTCATCATTTGTCATGACTCCACGTGGTTTTATTCAGATGAATAAAACTTATTTTTTGTGCACATGTTATATAATTAAGGAATGATCTTTTTTATGTTAATCCTTTTTCATTAATTATATTAGCCATCAACTGCTCTCGACTAACTGAGACTTAGCAAAAATCTATCATCTAACTTTTAAAATTTAACCTCACCAATGAAAGACAAGCTTTTAACTGACCTTAAACTGTCAATCAACACTGTCAATCAAATTGTTAATCAACACTGGTTTATGCTTATGGGACAACCATTTTAAATCTTTTTAAACTACTTACACACCATGCTAAATAAAGGATTCAGCCAATCAATTATTTAACACATGTACGTGATTGGTTGACCAAAGAGGACAGAGATTTTTGTCAACCGTACTATTTTCTTAAGCCACTTCATGCCGTTACACTCTCGAACAGGCATGTTGCAAGACGTCTGAATTCAAACTTTTCCTTCCCCCAGAGTGTTTGTCAGACAAAACTAATTAAGGTTGTTTCCACTACTATTTCAAACCAAAAGAACCAAAAGATATATTAGCATCTTTCTGTAGGGTGTTAAGACGAAGTGAAAAACCTAAAACAGACATGTTCAAAATTCTAATCTTTACATCAGTCACTTCACCTTTGCCCTTAAATAAAACAGTTTATATACTCACGTATGTATGAAGGTACCTCAAGGTGTGAATTCCCTTACTATTAATTGACTCTTTTCGAACTTAATTGATTATTTTCAATTTGAAGAATCCATTTTGCACTAAGTTATTAACTAATATATGGAAATAAAAATGAAAATTGAAAGCCTGAAACTGTTCAATTTCAATATTTCATTTAATTTCACTGGGAATTCAACTCAGTTCTTCGCAAGATATAACGGTTAATCGTCAATTCTCATTATCTGCATCTGGCAGAATCCTAAAAGCTAATTTAGTTTTTCGATTAAGTGGGAATCTTATATATATACACTCATAAACAAATTGCCTGAAAGAACTATTTTGTATTCAAATTTTATGACTGATATTAACTCAAAGACTCTTGTCAAACAAAATGAACAAGGACACAATTACAGTGAACTCTCAATAAGGAACTCTTCAACAGTTTTCAAATACTTTCAGGTTTATTCATATTATTGCTCTTTGATATCTTAATAAAACCAGCAAAGAAGAAAAACTATGACATATGATACCAACGACAACAAAGTATTTTATCAGAAGATTGATGAACCAACATAATATATATATATATATATATATATATATATATATATATATATATGTGTGTGTGTGTGTGTGTGTGTATGTGTGAGAAAGAGAGAGAGAGAGAGAGAGAGAGAGAGAGAGAGCGATGTCCGTAAAGTAATAAGGTTGTCATCTTGTCATATATTTCAAATTACATCAATGACTTAATGATCCATGATTTAATTCTTGTACCCTGACATCGCACGAAAATTTTCTGAAAATTCTATTCACGTTCACGTTCAGTGCATTGACTTGTCATTTTGTCATTTAATTAAAGACTTAGACCATTAAGTTTACGCCGTGTAACTGGTAGGTTATGAATGCAACATGACATTATACTAAGTCTGATGTTATTGTAAAACATTTCTGGAGGGGTCTTTGTAGGTAAAGCCATTCTGTACAGTAAAATCATCACCTGATAGAAGCTCCATTGGTCGCAAAGCTCTTGTTATTTTCTTTCAGTCGCGTATACATTCATTAATGTAAACGAGAGATCTTACACAAGATACAGTTACGAATTTAACATGTTTATTACTATTCAGAATATCTGTTGTGCATATATTACCAACACTACTATGTTACGTTTTCATGTATTTGCCACGAAAATAAGTGTATTTGTCTCATCGGTGGCCGTGCGCATCCTGGCACCAAGTCAGTTGTTTATCAGCCATTTTATGTGGACCCAGAAGATGATAATATCTATTATCCTAACTTCTCGAAGACCATTCCATGGACTACCAACGTGGGAATATATAATTTCACGACAAACATCATTTTAAATCTAAGCTTCAATGACCTAATCTTCTGTTGTTGATAGCAGAGTACTTGTTGAACATTGAAGATGATTATCATCATTACATCATCAAGATTTACCGAGAGCATTGATTCTTTTTTAATATCTCTGGCCCGTTCGTCTCCGTTGGTCATCAATCTTTATAACTCTTCTAGACAGTACACAGTGTCTACTTCCACTGGTCGGCCCAATATGGTGTGTCCATGAGTAGGAGCTCGTCTCAGAACATCACTTATGAGTTTGTCTTTACTTCTAAAGCACTCTTGCCTGTTTTACATGGACGGTGGTAAATACCCGTCCCTAGTTTCTTTGTTTAATGGTACATCAACTCTTATGGGTCATTTAATGCCAAAGTCCTTCTGTATAGAAGAACACTAGTGGTACACATCAAGCCATAACTGTAGGGGATAAAAATTGATTCATACCTTTCCCGAGTGTATTTGTCTGAAGTTGAACATAATAACGCGACTGAAGTTTGAACTCACAAAGATTTCGCCGTCCAGTTTGATAGCCACAACGATTAAACTGCTGTTTTTTTTAGTGCTGCTTACAGGATTTGTTCCCTTAGCATCCTTATATAGTTACCATCTAACATTTTCCCCCCAATTGTTTCCTTAAAATTCAAATGGTATTACCTTACAGTTATATTAGACTGTTACAACTTTGAAGAAATCCCGATTTATTTCATTAGAGAGATTATATTCAAGATGATAGACGATTCCAAATGTGTGACATGTCAATTGAGCTTCATTAAGAGAATGTTCTTTTATCTCTATTCGTCCTTTTATCAATTTTTTGCGTTTTTTTTTTAAAGTTTAAACCGTTTTTCTGAAGGAAAGAGATCTGTGATGTTTAAATTAAAAAAGGAACAAGCAAAGTTGGAAAATGCAAAAATTACGTTTTTATATAATCTTAAAAAATAAACAGCTTCAGCTTTTATTTCTAGACTACTATTTAAGAGTGGCGTAAAAGTTCATGTGCTAAAAAGTGTATATGATGACGGCATATCTGCTGTTGAGGACTTTATTGATATAAGGGATTCAAACACTGCAACACTAGTGGAAGAAGTGTGTGGACCCCCAGGGGTATTATATTGAAAAATAAACCTCATTTGTTCAGATTCCTCGAGAGTATCTTGGTAAGCCTTTGAACTTTTCAGCCGATCTTCGTATTGATTTATTTGCATTCCTGTTTTGTTTAGGGTGTTGTATCTGAACGCTGAGCCAAGGATCAAATCATCACTTCCTCCTACCGCAAGATGACATTGTAATATATGCACCTTTTGAAATCTTACTGTTAGGTAAAAAAAAGTATAAGCTCTAAAGTGTTTCAATGAAAACATTTAATTATATATATGAGCCTTCATTCGGATAGAAGAGACTCATTAGCATTTTAGATTAGTTTTAATCTGAGTTGAGGTGGAAACGTCATGTTTAGTGAAAAAAAGTTAGAAATAACCCTTATAAGATTCCTCATATCAGATAAGACAACTTTTACTTTATCCTGATCCTTAGCAGAAAGTGTCATTTCACAATTAATTATATCTAAAGTAAATAAGAAACACCTATTTCTCTTAAGACTTGCCTTTTTTCCTTGTTTAGAAGATTTTTAAACTTGTCCTTTTTCCAGAACATTACAGTTAGATTGAGTAGTGAGTAGGTAATAGAAAATTCTCAACTTACTTTCGGCTCAGTGTGATGGGGCTGTAGGATAGTGAGTTGGTGATAAAGAATTCACTGCTAACTTCCACGGAGGCTGTAGAATAGGCCAACAGCACCCCTGAATAACCCCCACAAGTGTCCTGGATATGCCACTAAATCATCTGACGGCGAGGTTTCAGTCCAGGAATTTTAGGGAGTATGGCGTACCTCTTTGTTGCTATTATTGCCAGGTCCACTCTGACCTGAGTGGTAGTACCTGTTTGGGTCCCACCTCTAGGTCAAATATAACTGTTTAACCATTTAATTGCGCACAAACAAACAAAAACAAACTGGTATTGAATTGAAATGTTACTGTAAGATAGGTATACTTGAAACCATTTACCTGTGTGCAAACAAATGATCTCTGACTTGTTTCAAATGTTACCTACAAACTATTCGTGTACAAGTCATATATATATATGTGTGTGTGTGTGTGTGTCTATCTTTGTGTGTCTCTGTGTGTGTGCTTATAAACAGGATTTTACATTAAATGACCTAGAAGTATTGATACTCTATAAAATGCAACCAACCAATCAACTAACCTACTGACTTCTAAACAATTTTGTTTCGTTTTACATAACTTCAGAATAAATCTAAGTCAATTTCGATGTTGTTTTATTCAGACCTTATGTAAATGAACACGTTCAAGTCTGTCCGTTTTTACATTGAAAAGAGGTTAATTTCTAAATTGCATTATCGAGGGTATAAAAGCAAGGGTTGAAAGAAATAATGGTCATTTTCTATACATTCATAACATAAGCCATAAAGAAATAACAATACGAAATTTATGTTGCATAGTGTAATTGACAAGGATGATTGATAGCGTGTTAGGAAACTAAAAGAAGCGGCTGATATCGGATTATCTATCGAGTGTACTCAAGTCAGGCGAGTAAAGATTTGAACTCTATGTGGCTTTCAATGCATCTTCAGTTATTCAACAAAGATCTGAGACTATCTCCACGTGAAGGCATGGAAAGAGCTGCACGCATAACGAAAGAAATGAATGGCTCAGATGATGGCTATTGTTGAGCGGAAGATTTAAATATTTTCTCTTTGCTACTATCTGCGCATTACTCTGCTGGAAAGAGAAACTCTACATTTTCAACCAGATATTATACTCAACGAGTCCACAGAATTGAAAAGTTGTGTTAACATCAAAAAGCCTACGAATAAAAGGCACTCATTTCCGAAGAAATCCAGGTATATTATAAGTCAACTTAATCTTATCGACAATTCGTTATCGATATTTATCATTTCAAATATTATAAATGTTACTTTTTAAAACGATAGATAAAAAAAACCCCAATAATACAAACGTTTAGCTTAACTTTATTCAGTTCTGATTTTTTTATTTTAATTCTCTCTGGTATATAATATCATATATGTTTTAGTCAGATTTTTTTCTAATATCACTTATATTTATACAGCTTGATCTTTTTGTGTTTTAATTAGATTTATTATAACTTATAAAAAATAATTATCAATTAATTAAATTTTTTTGTCAATTTTCTCTTTTTTTTATGTTAATTTTAACTTTTGTGCAATATCATTCACAATCGAATTAGAAAGGTATAATGTATTTATTTATATTTTTATTAGATTTCCAAAGATTAAATATATTGAAATAAGATTGGCTTAGTTTTTAAATTGATTATCTTAATTTTAATTTAGTTTTAAATTTTTTGTCTATAAAACTAACAAGCATTTTGAAATATATTAACAAACTAGTCTCACTTCTGAATAATAAAGGATATTTTAAAAAATTATATTTTTATAACAACATGAAAAGTCGCGTCGATTAATGTCTCGTTTTGGCATGTACTCTCATGACTCTGTAAGGTATATATAGGAGGTGCGCTTAACTTTTGCTGTCGCAGGAAATGGAATCATAGGTACGAATCACTTTGTTCTCCTACAGCTAGGTGCAAATATTAGGGTGGACTGGGCTCCTAAGTCGTTTTCGATAAACAGTCTAAGAAAAGCAAAACCTTTAATTCAAAACAGCTGTACTCATTGAAAAATTGACCTAGCCGGAGGGTTTCCCAACCCTATATATTATATTATAACAGTGTTGGCTTTTCGGACTATTGTCTTCATCGTTACATCATGTGTCCTGCTGGACACATGGCGTAACGGTTATAGGCGTTGGTTCCCTGAGCTTCTAAGAAGACAAACATCTGAAGGTTGCAGGTTCAATCCTCACTACAGGCAAGTAATATACAGGAATACTTAACACTTGTACCCGGTTATGGCAAAGGAATCAGAACAGGCGACCCCCGTGGTTTCAATCAAGGACGTAGTTCGAAGTTCCGTGAAGGTTCCCGAGTTCGACAAACACCTGAAGAAGGCTGGAGGACATATCGACCGAAACGTTGTGGAAATAACAATAAAGATGAAGACAATAGTCCGAAAAACCTTAATGATAAAAATCAACAAGCTTCGTCTCAGAAACTAACAGTGTTGGCTGCCGCTAAATCTCTTTATGGGTTTGTGTCGAACCAAGTGCAATATAACATGGAGAATACTCAATATATAGGACAGAGCTATTATATAATAATAATAATAATAATAATAATAATAATAATAATAAAAATAATAATAATAATAAATAAATATATATTAGATATATATATTTAATTCATGGAATTTAGACTGCGACCACTGGGTTTCATGGAGTTTTTTTGCAAAAATCTCCATGAAACCCAGGGGTCGCAGTCTAAATCCCATGAATTATATATATATATATATATATATATATATATATATATATATATGAAGATAATTCAATAAATTAAAGAAAGTTAGCCCTAGGATTTGGCAATAGGGAGCAGTGTGTCCAGTTGCATATTTTCCAAGGGAAACAATAATGATAAGTTATTTTATATGCCAGAAGAATATCAGCCTAACCTTCTTTACTGACCACAGCGCCTGGAACGTTTTCTTTACAGAAGTAAAGGTGGATTGTTTTTTCGTCTCTAGCTTGTAGTGACAAGTTCTTCTTTAGCCCAATCAGTAAATATTTATTGGCTAAAACATTATACATTCTCTAGGAAATTCCTGTTAAGCACTTTTTGGCCACCAAAAAAATGATGTTCAAGCCTGGGGCGCTCTGATTTTCCCCCATTTTGAATAGCCGTCAAACAAATATGTTTACGAGATTAAAATAATTTTCTCTATAAACGAATTCCAAATAATTCAGAGTTTACCTTTATCGACAAACATTTTGTAAAAACATTTTTGCTCTGTTCAAATAAATTCCCCTTATTTACTGGATAACGTATATATTGGAACCGATATGATTTTTAATGATTCGAAATCGGCAATGAAGGTAGGACATCATTGAAGAGAGTCTGTAAGAACCTAAAATGTATTTATGTACTATTCATATATATATATATATATATATATATAGAGAGAGAGAGAGAGAGGGATCGGACAGATGGTATAGAGGTTAGAGTTTCGCCAGTGGCCCAGGAAACTGGGTTTCAATACCAGGTTGAGTCATACCAAAGACTTAAAATTTGGTACTTGATGCCTCCTCGCTTAACACTCAGTATTATGAGTTAAAGATCAAAGTTATATGGCGCAATCCAAGGAAAGGAATCGTACTTTCTGCTTCACCTCATTGTTGCAGCTATTGAAAAGGGAGCCTTTGGACCACCCTCGACTACGGTCGGCCAACTTATATATACATATATCCATACGGTATGGGGACTAAAGCTATACGGAAAAGTTTGAGAATAAATCTATACAGTTTTAGCCAATGTATGAATATTGATTTTTTTTATAATAGTGTCTGTTGGCATTCGATCAAATCATTCCGACTAGTTCAACATTGGTCAAAACACCTGTGAAAGGCCTATTTTAATATAGTGTGAAACAATGTCCAAGTATTTTGAAATGTCTACCGGTCTCTTAAATCTTTTATTTTTTACAGGAATATAGAATTCAGCAGACTGATCTGATGACTTTCGGGAGTACTGCCTAGGGAAAATTCTAAGAAAGAGTCGAGACAGTGGATCAAAGAGCGTCTAAAATTGGCAATGACTTATCTATACGTCAAGTCAGCGACACTGTTATACGAGTTAATCAGCTGTTTTCACGTCCCCATTTTAATTTGAAATAAAATAGCTTCACTCTTAATCCTTATGATCACGCGTCATATATATATATATATATATATATATATATATATATATATATATATATATATATATATATATATATATATGAAAAAATGATAGAGAAACAGATGGAACGCAAATATTGAGATTGAAAAAGTAAAACTGAGAGAGAGAGAGAGAGAGAGAGAGAGAGAGAGAGAGAGAGAGAGAGAAATGATATCATTTACTGACATTGACAATGTGTCCATAAAAGTATTACTTGATTTAGGTTTGATTTCTTTGATGAATAACATATCAGCTTTCGTGGCTTATGAAATGCCAAAACCATCTTTGTATGAGAGTATAAGTGTCACTATTTAACCTAAAACTGGGTGAATAAGGGGGTTTATACCTTTCCCAAGAGGGATATAATTTGATTTAAACTTGGAACGTTCATATATCATAGAGTAATACGTTTATTGGTTGCAGAAAATGCTTAATATTTATTCCCCACGTCAAGGAAAGGAGATTTCTAATTTAGATATAGATTTTAGTCCTGAACCATTAATGTTGACTACTTTTTATGTAATGTTTTTGGCAAAATGAGAAACCGATTTATTTTAACTTAATTTATTTCCACACACACACACACACACACACACACACACACACACACACACACACACACATATATATATATATATAATTCCACTTATCTTTCCTTACATAATGTAGTCAATAACTACAACAAACGTGGTATTTAGAGTTGAATTTAATTTTGAAAGGAGAGATCAATAGGCATCCTGATGAAAAGATGTATTTCGTATTTGCTAGAAAATTAATGTTATTAGTTACGAGCGAAAAAAAATTAAAACGAAGAAGGTAAATAAGCGTGTACAAAATAATCAATTCTCAAGATATATGAGTGTAATACTCTGTCAAAGAGAATCTTATATATTTCTTTTAATTTATATATTAATTTATTTGATAAAGTAATAAATACATCAGGAGATGTGCTGCTATATGAAAGTATATTCTCATATCTTACACGCACAGCGATGCATATACATGTACATACACTTTTTCTCTCTCTCTCTCTCTCTTTATCCCTACTCTCTTTCTCTCTCCTTGACACACTCACACTCTTGGTGTTATGGTTACCGACATAGGAAACAGACACAGTGATCCCTGTTTAAATCTTGTACGAGATGGTTTGTATTCTTACATAGTCCTAAAACCCTTTTGGAAAGGTATGAATCTAATCTATTTCCATGCCAAAGAGAAGGAAATAGTGGACTCTTAAGCTTTAGTATAGAAACCAGTCTAGGAGAAGGACAATTCCGAATTTAAACCTGTTAAACGGCTTAAAAGAATCGACTTTCGCATCCAACTCGTGCGGAATGGTTCGATGATTGTTAGCTAAACACAATTTTATTTAAAAAAAAAACAGCGGTCAAAATCAATATGGCATGTGTCACTCTTTCATTTCTATACAAAATAGCATGAATTATTCTCAATACACCAAAATGCATCGAATAATTGAAACAATGCGTGAAACTTCAAAAAGTGATAAAATGTATTATTTCACACTTTTCGTAAATGCAATTACTCAGAGAGCATCTTAGCTTTCTTCATTCTTAAATCATTAAACTTTCGAATTACCATTGTAATTTTGTTTATTCTGACATGGCTTCCCAAAAAGATTATAAACATTGTTAATTTCAAATAAGTTAATTGGTTTTCCATTTTGATTTAATTCATTGGCAGTTTTTTTTTAATCATGATGAAAAAATTAGTGAATTTGAATTGTGTTATCAAGAGAGAAATGCAATTGCGCAATTTTTTTCTAAAATTCTTGTTCCCCCCCCCCCACAAAAGAAAACGTGTTTTCTTTTCAAAGTTTACCAACATTTTTTTCTTAGTATCTTTCTCTATTCTCTGGTCTTTCGCCAGTTCGCTGAAGGGTTTTTGTTAAGCGATTTTCTCTTCGTGACATATCGCCTTTCCAAGTCAGTTTTGCATAAGTTTTATAGGTGTTACAATTGCTGACTTGAGATCTTTTTGTAAATAAGTCACTCCAATGCAGTATGAAAATCCAGAATAAATGCTAATAAATATACACAAAGAAACGTTGATTGTACTGATAGATTATCTAGAATAAGGCTCAGTAAAAAGGGTTTGATAGTACGGGAGCCCTGTCAAGTTTTTACGTTTTTATTGGTCAAGTGCAATTTGCCAGATACTTTAATTTTCTTTCAGACATAAGCTGTTTCGTGTTAGACACTCACACACACACACACACACACATGCGCAGAATATATATATATATATATATATATATATATATATATATATGTGTGTGTGTGTGTGTGTGTGTGTCATTAGAATTACAAGACACACGGTTTGATAAAAATTCAAACGGCAGTAAAATCCGTAAAAGATTCTGGTGGGATTCATCAAGGTCTGTCGGCAACTGAATTTATCTCACACTGGGATACGAATCTTAATTTATCGTTCTCTGGAATAATAACATGACAAAATTTAAAGTCATGTGATTTAATCTGTACCGAAAGATTCCATCGACCCTTCCTCGAAGAGAGGCGACCTCGGAATTCCAAAGAACTGCTGAGGTAAAACTCTTACTGCCATATCTGCTAAGATTTATTATGACATCTCAATCATATCTGATTTGAATGTTCCAAAGAAAAATCAGAATGGTTTTTGGAGAAATAGATTCACAACTTCTCAGTATTTAACTATTCTTTGAATCATCGAAGGAGTAAGTGCAAACTTCTTAAGGCAACAGATTTGTTTTTAGATTTCTCCAAGACATTTGATTCTATACAATGAGAAAAGATGAAGCGAATACTTTTAGCATTATCAAGTAAAAGTAAAGTTGGCGATCTTAGTCGAGGTCAACCCGAAGGCCCCCGTTTTAATAGCTACTACACAAAGGTGTAGGGGAGGGCGCTACTTCGTTCCTTGGATTGCTCCACTTTACCCTTGATCAGTACCTTATAATGCTATGTGTTTTAGCAAGGAGGCATCAAGTACCATTTTTTGAGTCTTTGGTATGACTCGACCTGGGATTGAACCCTGGTCTCCCGGACCATTGGCGAACTCTCAACTCATTAGGCCAATGGCTCGGTAATTACTAAATAAGCTATTTCTGCCACAATGATGCTCTAAGCAAAATAAAATCCATCATGTCAATATTGTATCTGGTTTGTTGATTTCTACAAGATAGAGAAAATACTTCTAGCATAGAAACCGTTACCGCTATAATGATTCTCTACTAAAACAGGAAAACTTTGTTTCACTCCCTTGATAATGATATTGATTTCTTTGATATTGTTGGTAGTATCTTGCTTGGACCAACAACAATTTTATTCACGATCTGTTGAGATAAAGTACAACGAATATAAATAGATCTAATGAAAGAAAATTGTTTCACACTAAAAAAAGGCAAAGAGCAAACGATATCCCACAAAAAATATTATTGATGCAAACTACGCAGATGATCTAGAGATTATTGCAAATGAACCTACCCAAGCGGAAACCTTGCAGCATCGCCTGGAACTAGCAGTAAAAGGCATTAATCTATAGGTAAATCAAACTTAACGTGCTTAGTTCAAATAGAGCCAATTCCTTATTAAATTTAGTCGATTAGTTCTCCAACCCAAGTTGAAAGGAGTAACTATGTTGTAATGTCTAAAATATGGAATTATTCAAGGTAAGCGAGTTTTAACTCCAGTCACGCAATTTTCGTTCACTTTTAGACTAATATTTATTTTTAGAAAGATACGGACATCTTTATCCCTCAGCTTTTATCACCACTGTTCTTTCATAAGGATGGTTTCGTCATTAAATCACCCATGAAAGTTGATATGCCATTAAACAAATAAACCAAACCAATTACTGTGGTAGTATTATCTCAGCTGCTGAAAGCGATGTTAACATATACATAGCTTAAGCATGGACTGCTACTTACTGCTGAATAACCATAATGAAATCAGATCTCTCTGAATTTGAATTCTCCTAAGTTGTAGCCGTATAAGTACCATTAGATTGTTGAACTGCTTGGAGATTATGGAAACATCTGCCGAATTTAATGCATAAGAACTGCAGAAGGATGCTACGTGCTATTTACAACAAATCCTGCAAGCAGCACTATGCAAAGCAACACTACAAAACCCCATCTGACAAATTATTCAAGTAAAATTAGCAGGACTTTCCGGGAACTAGAGGACGAAATTATGTGAGGTTCTCCTATAGACTACTAGACTGGGAGACACCTGTGTTGGCTGACTTGCAAAAACATACATTCATCAACTCTGAGTGTAAACTAAACACCGTCTAGAAGACGTACGGAGAGAGATACCTATAGGAACGGATAGATAGAGAGTATCTGTAGTGTGGGAATGATGATGATGATATAAATTAAATATCTTTATATTGTTATGCGTTTTTCTAGAACACGATTTTACTGATTTACGTCGTTTTCAACGGTAAATTATATACACGTATATGTGTGTTTGTAAGTGTGCGTACGCATTTGTGTGTGTGTGTGTGTTTTATAAGCTAGTATACATACATAGAAGCGTCTGCATATACTTACGCTTGCACATATCTGCACACCTGAACAGTGGTAATTTACTAAGCTTTTTTTTACTTAGATGTAGCACAAGGCCGCATGAATTGGGCTCCCAATGAGAATCGAACTCACTCGTGAAGGTTTGATAGTCTACCTTGCTAACCATTACACCACCCAAGGTGCCCTGCACACCTGAACAGTGAAACAGAGATGATTAACTTGACTGGGAGAGTTTGAATGTTAAATATCAATGGTTCTAAGTAATTTCATTTTCATCAAAGATATAAATACAGTTTTTTACGCTTCCCTTCTTGTTGTCTTAATAATATTTCTTAACTTTTTCTAAAAAAAAGTTTGCTCTAGTTTTACACCTTGCCTTACAGCCTTTGGATCGATAATGATTTTCATTGGCCGGGAAAAAGACTCTCTACAATTCAATTGCAATAACACACAACACCAAACAACGCCGAAGTCTACTTGCCAAAAAGGAATATTCTTTATCATTTTTTCGTGGCTTTTTCGATAGCCAACCAACTATACAATTTATCTTAGAGACTTCTACCTCTGTGATGATAAAAATAAATAATTAATAAACAATGTTAGCTTTCAAAAACCACATTGGGAAAATAGAAACGAAATGCTGCTTTTAATAGAGTCTAAAGGAATTTATTTACTGAGAATTAATTTTTTTTAATTTATTGCAGACTTTTTGTCCTCATCTTAGTAGTTTTTGTGTTGTTTCTTCTTTACTACGTTTCGGCCAAATTTCACCTCTGGCCTTCTTCAGGTGATTTAACCGCGACCTCGGATAGGAATGCTGAGTCTTGTAATCGTATCCCCAGTAATTACTGCCTTCCAAAGTTGTTGTCTTATCGCACCACGTTTTTGACCAAGTAAACCTCTGGCCGGCTTGGATAGGAATTGAAACCGCTATCTTATGACAAAGCTCACCTGGGACCGTAGAGATTCAACGCCTTTATCCTATGCGCCACGGGCCCCGAAGATAACTAAGGAAGGCATTAATTACTGGGGATACGATTACAAGACTCAGCATTCCTATCCGAGGTCGCGGTTAAATCACCTGAAGAAGGCCAGAGGTGAAATTTGACCGAAACGTAGTGAAGAAGAAACAGCACAAAAACAACTAAGATGAGAACAAAAAGTTCGCAATAAAGAAAAAATTAATTCTCTGATTAAGAAGCCTCATCTCAAAATGATTCCAATTAAAGACAATTTATTTACTGTTTAAAACGAGAATTACCAGAAGAGATACGAGGTAAAACCGGGAGAAAAGCTTAAAAAACAAAATCTTTTCATAAAATAATGAAATGCAAACCAAAAATACTTTCAAGCATTAACATTTTTATTGTACACAATATTCTCTTTTGTGAAAAGTATTTCATTCTCTTCTCTTCTCTTACAAATATGCAATCCTTTCCGCTATTTATTAGTAAACAACTTACACGTATTTTTTACACAACCCTTCTACTAATGGTAAAATGTGACACAAGGTCAATGTTTGTACGAATTACAATTCTGATTTAAGAGTATTCATTCCCCTAGACTGGTTGCACTACCAAGGTGAATGAACATTAGTTTATCCAGATGGAGAGAACACAAATTGTTACCTTTCTCAAGGATATTAGTGCGAAGTGAAACGCAGCCTTGCCCAGGATTCAAATTCGGTTTGTTGATATCATTTTTAGGACGATCACCTGACAATAAAACGCCTCCGAGCATCTAGAATGTAGTTCTTTCGAAAAAGATGGATCTGACCTCGAACTTCTCTAAAATTCTGAGAATGAAATGTTTTTTTACATATCATATCTAAGTTTACACTTCTTATTTCCTTCAGTTGTGTTAGAAATTTCCTCTTTTCTTATCTGACGACCTTTAGTGTCCTCAAAAAATATTATCAAAAAGTTGGGTCACCGAGTATGCAGTATATCAGGTCTTCGAATCCTTTTTTTTATTTTTGTTGTGATCCTCGGACACATATCCATATACATTTAAATGCTTAGACTTCCGCACAGCCGTTAAGGCTAATGTGTAAACAACAAAATAGAAGGATTATGTTACAATAGTTTTGTTAGTGGAAAAAGATTATTTTGTCGGCTCCAATGAGGTAAAAAAACCAATTGCTCTCATCAAAGTCCCAGTCTCATTCTGTTTGTCTGGAAATGGCATATTTTGTCTTCTGGTAATTATTTTAAAAAATGAAATCAAATTAAATTGAATTAAACCGCTGAAGGCAAATTCTGTTTAATTTTTTCTCTTCATCATCATCATCATGTCGTGCCGCTAGCACGGATATCCCTGACCCTCTCTCACCACTTCTCCCTATCGTTCATCGCCTCTGGCAGGTCTTCAGGGCTACATCCCGTATCCTCACATAGCTGCTGTATGTATGTTCGAGCTGGTCGTCCTGCTTTTGCTCGGCCATATGTGGGGGTCCATAGGAGTACATCACTTATAAGCTCGCCCCTGCTTCTCAAGCAGTGTCCTGCGTGTCTGGTTCGTCTAACTTGGATAGTTTACGTAATGGGAGGCAGGTGGCCGTATAGTTGGTGTCTTGTGAAGTGTTGACTTCAGGACTTGTTCAATATTGCTCGCAACATTATTGTGTAATTGCCGTCTAGCTTTTTCTCTAGCCGTTTAGTTAGCGTCCAAGTAGTGCATCCATATAGCAATATCAGTTTCAGAGAGGTTCCGTCTAGCGTGGAAATGTCGCCTGTTCGAGTATAGCAGTTATATTCTGTTTTGAGTGCATTGACATGGAGGCCGATGCTGGCGGCGGCTCGTTCCAAACTACGCAGTAGTGTTTCGGCTTGGTTAGGTGTATTTGCCAGAATTGCTATGTCATCAGCGTAGTCGGCGTCGGTGATTGTTTTTGCGGGGTACCTTCTGATTCTTTTCTTTGTCAGTTCGAAGTGGTTTTCTCAGATTTTATCAATCAATGTTCTAAGCACGTAGTCTAGATGATAAAGAGATGGGACTAGTGTGTCCCCTTGTAGTACTCCTGCTACAATGTCGAAGTATTCTGCGTCTCATTCCGGTGAATGTACTTTGACTTTGGTGTTTCTATAGAGAATCGTTATTGCTGCAAGGTTTCTTTTGGTAGGCTGTATGCTATTAGAATTTGTTCAATCTTCCCTCTGTAAATGGAATCGAAGGCATTGGTGAAGTTGACAAATAGTAATGTCGTCTGTAGGTTTTTTTTGCCCGTACGCCTTCAAGGATTCTACGGATGGTCAATATTTGTGAGGTCGTGGATCTATTTTTAATTTTGCCGAGTTTTATTATTACGCTCCCTACGAGTTTTCCCATCAATATCATAATCTCAGCAGTTTTACGATCTGGAGATTCGTATTCTTTCCCCAATCTTACAGATTTTTCATCGTTTTCAGATTTGTTAGAATTATTTTAAAGGATCACAGTAATAGCTATCGGTGTCAATTTTTCATTGCTCTTTCCTTTTTCCAGTTTTCGGACCCTCCCTGGTATTTTCCACTTTTTCTATTTCCTTCAATTTCCCGCAATCCCATGGAAGAGATGTGTGGAGAGAAGAATTATTGTGATGAAAAAGAAGTCTCAATTGGTCACATTTCATGAGAGTATCTCGGTCAGCCTATAAACTTTTCAGCCGCCATTTTCAGTTTGACATTTTTATGAGTCTTATCTATTCAAGATTTAACGTAACTGTTTTTTTTTTTATGTTGGTGTTCACGGCTGTTATTTAAGACGATTCTGTTTCATTTCTATATTTCATCAAATTTAGACGTGGCTATACCAAGTGCTCAATTTATTTTGTTTGCCTAATAATGATCTAGGTAACTGTTTTCTTCCCACTGTCGTATTCTCAATTTAATAATTGCTGTTTTTTCTGTTTGTCCTCGTATTATTTCTGTTTCGGCTTTGGTTATGATAATTAGTCCAATCTAACGCAGTTTTATGTATTCTACAAGTCCTTGAATTGCTAAATCTACACAATCCTCAACGCTGGTGATTTGTTCTTTGTTCTTTCCTGTTTGTATGAATGTATTCACCAGCCTCTTCATATGAACGATGCGACACAAGGTTATTTTTATACGGAGTTTAACGGCTTTGAATTCAAAATTTTCTTTCTTAGAGACCGGCTGTTGTATCAGGGTTTATTTGTTCATAGCTGGACAGAGAACATTTTCATACATATCTTTCTCAAAGATATTTGTAAACAGCCTAGTTCTGGATTTGAACTTTGGTCATCGTGTCAATTTCTTAAGACGATAAACTTTTCACAACGAGCGCCTCTGTACATACTGTCACCCCTATGTTCCATAGCTTTTTTGTTCTTTTTAGTACTTATCTCTCTTTTTGTTTTCTTTTATTTCAATCTGCGAAGTCATCTATTTCGAACGTTCTCTTTTCTTTTTTTGTTTACTATTGTTATATAGCCGTAATACAAATACAAACGGACTCAAATACACAGGCGACTCCGTTGTTCAGGTACGAACAGTTTATTAACGTCTGACTTCGGTTCTTCGACACAAGAAGAGAGACACAATTCTTAAAAGTCTTTCGTATCAAACGATGCTAACAACACCTCCAACGTTTGGCACAACCTGTGGTGTTTTAGATCTCAATTCTTCTTCGCTGGTCGGGACCCGAAAAACTTAACCGCCGCCGCAACGGTAGAAAACTCAACTCTATGGCAGAGAACTCCATTCTCTGCCCCAATGGCCGAAGGTCAATTGTCTGCCTGCATGGTCCAATCTCAAATCCTCAACTGCATGGTCGGACTCCAACTTCTCAACACCTGGGTCGGACCACGTCTGAATCTTTTTAAAATCTTCCAAATTCTAAGCCCTTCTCTTTTGGGCATGACGTCATCTAAACTCGAGCCCAATTTCCTGTCTGGAGTTTATTATGACAATGGTGATTGTTATATCCTTTGCGCACGAGCGTAAACTGCACTAATTGACTACACACCTGAACTCTTAGCCCGAATAGTTCAAAGCCCAACCAAACTGAATGATAGAATATAATTAATGAAAAATGATTTTAAAAAAATCATTCCTTTTATAACACTATCGTTTAGCATGGTATTTTTGTTTAATATCGCTAAGCTTGATCTATTTGTATCTAAAAATCTCATTCTCATTCTCAAGGATGGAATTTGCTTGGGCATATACCATTTGGTTTTATGGTCAAGTTTAAATTTCCTGCCCAATTTCCACTCGATCACCTTTCCCACTCAGTCATATTTTTGCGCTAGTTTGCTGCATTCGCTTATTATATAACAAATTATTTCGTCTCTATCACCATATAACTTGCATTTACTATTTTGTTGTGTCTAATCGATTTTTGCTATAACATTTTATTCTTACGAACAGTTGTATTCCAAACAATTCAGTCTAGCATAATTTCGCAGTTTAAATGTCAAAAATAGTCCTATTTTAAACAATTCGGCTTAGCATAAGTAGAGTGTTTGTTTGCGGACAGTTAAATGTAAAACAGTTCTGTTTCAAACAATTCATTTTTGCATAAGTACAGAGTTTACTTCTATTTGACTCGTAGATAGGAACCTATCAGGTGCTACCACTCCAGGCCAGAGTGGACTTGGGAATTATGCCAATAAAGGGGTACTTCACATTCCCTAAAATTTTGCTGGAACTTCATCATCAGATTAATTAATCTAATATCTACAACACTCATTTGAGGAGTATTACCCCTCAGCAGAGATTCAGTCGGTGTATTCTACAGCCCCAGCAATCGTCTGGGGCCGTAGAATATTTTGCTGTAGAATATTTTGCTGCTATTAAAAGAGATTCAGTTTCTCTCTTAAGATTTCCATTCCTTCGCCATGTTTAGGTTTTTCCGGGTGAGATTTCGCTATATTGTCGCTTGAATTATCCATACAGTTGTTTTTCTTCCCGTTACTGTTTCCTTGTTATTGTTGTTCTGTTGATCATAATGTCATCTATGCTGTTTCTGGATACTGTGATTAATCTTTTCCTTCCTCTTTTTTTATAAAGCTTTCGGGTCATCGTATTGATGCCTCCACCACAATGCTAATAAGTAGTTTTCTTCCTTTTATCTTAAAACATGGTCTGTTTCCGGGATGTAAAGCCGGTGGATCGTTATATTCCTTCTTGACGTCTGGTCCATTAGTTAAAAATGTTCCTTCATTCATGCCAAGAAAAGTTTTGAGTATCTTTCAAGAGTGATAGCCCAGTGAGTTTCCCGAGCGAGAGCTTGCTTTCATCTCCGCTTGTTTGATGGTGTCCGTATTTGTAAGTTTACTTTTCTCCGAGCGTTCTGATTTTTTCTTGATTTCATAGTTCTATTCTGTCCATTATTATTATTATTATTGCCAGTTTGGGTTCTTGTTTTTTCACTGATGTCTAAGCGGCAACAAGTCAACGGAGATATCGAGAACTCTACGACCTACTTTAGGGGATTTTAACATTATTGTTTTCTAGAAGATCTCGAATCTTCCTCTGATTCTTAGTTCTGCGTTAACTTTTCAGACTGTACCAAAGCTTCTACTATGGTTGCTATCAGTGTCACCTTCATGCCCTAAAGCCATTTTTAGTTGTTTTAAAAAGACTAAGGATTTGTCAAGTTTTTACTTCCTGATTTACTGTAACGGTGAAACTCATAGATAACGAACTCTTTTCTCCTGACCTGGATTGAGTATCTTAATGACCTTGCAAATTCTTTTTATATATATCATTTATCAATAGAGTTAAATTTCAATCTCGTTTTTGTGGGATCACTTTCCATACCGAGTTGTGATTGTTACTGTGCCCTTTTTAAACTGGTATACAGCTTTCATTTTTTTAAAAATCTCTGTGTCATCTCTTTTATCACAGATCGTAAACATCTTGTTCTGCATATTACCAATTTGCTTTCATAATATTAATCTGCATGGCATCATTTTTTGCTACTTTTTTAAAATGGTGTTTCTCTCTACAGGTTTCCCTCTCCTAGCCTTGTCCAGATAATCTCATGAGGAGTTTCCGCTGTTTCTTTCTGCGGTCCCATGAATTGTTGCATTCTCACTATCCTCAATACTGGCGAGTCCTCTTCCTACTATTTTTCTTGTGATATAGAGTTTGTCTATGTCATCTTTAAGATGTTAGACCTTATGTGTCGAAATAAATTCGCTTGTTTCATGGCCCATATGTTTTAGTTCCTTGCTTGTCGAGTTTAAGAAGGGTAAACAATATCTTACAAGGGAAACAACAGAAATATTTTTCCTTTGACTGGATTTCTCCACAGAGTTGTTTTCAAGAAGGATTTTTTAATTAAATCTCTGTCTAATTTTTGCCGGTATCTGCAGTTTTCTCTTACTTCAAATATTTTGATACTTTCCTTGTTTGGCTGTTCCGTTTCTTTCGTTATTTTTCTTTCTTCCTTTTTTATTTGAAGTATGGTGCATTTTTCAGTACCAAATTATTTTCCTTTATCTTGGTTCAAATTTCTAATAGTTTGTATGAACGCTTCCAATTTTTTCTCAATTGGCAAAAAAATCTAATATGATTCATATACATGAGGTAGTTTTTTCTTGTGGCTTTGTAATTCTGTAAGGTCCTTGGAATTTTTCTTAGTATACAATTGCCTTATTACTATAACAAATAGCGATAATGAGTCTCCCTGGAAGAAGCCTCTTTGGAATTTTTACTTTGCTCGGGTTTGTCCTCCAGCAGCTAGTTGTACTCTCCAGGTTTTGAGAGCTCTCGTGATGCAGGTTATAACTTGCTCTGAGAATTTGTACCTTTTCGTATATTATTATTATTATTATTGACAATATAATAATCATTATAACTATTCTGAATGATGTAGACGGTAGAAAAATATTGGCCTCAGATTTGCTTCAGAGTTCAATAAAGCTTTCATATGAACAAGCATAAGAGAAATGGATATAAATAAAAAAAATCTTATGTATTCACCCTCTGTCACTCTATTGTATACTTTGGTAATGGAAGAAAGAATATTTTACTTACGGAACGACATTGCCTACAGGATTAGATATACATTACGTGTTTCCTTTTCACGAGAAATCTTTTATTCGACCTACCATCAGCGCCATCTTTGGACCCCAAATTTCATTTTATACTGTTATTTTGACATCGCTAGAATAGATCCTATTACAAGCAAACATTTTTGGCCATGTCTTCCTTCGAGCCCACCTTAGAAGGCTTTTAGAGTTTGAATGGTTTCGTTAACTTATCTTCCGGAGGTGAAGACTTGCCATTTTTTCAGCGGTAAGGAAAAGAAAGACCTAAAAATGACAAAATAGACGACGAGAAATCTTACATTTGTAAAAAAAAACAACTTCTTTCTTACCATATAGATGTAACATGATAGTTCTGGTACTATATTAGCCATTACAACTACTAAAAGCCATTTCGTACATTACCTTTAATATATATATATATATATATATATATATATATATATATATATATATATATATATATATAAATTGCAACAATAGTTAACAGCTGATTATAATATTAGTATTATCAAATCATAATGATCATTATTTTGTATACTTAATGTTCTCAAACTTATAGACTGAAAGGATTTCCTTTCACCGTGTGACTTAAAAAATATGAAAATGTTTCGACTTACTTAGCGTAATACTCAGGGAATGAGCTGCAAGTTATATGAAATCTTATTTGTTAGAGTTAATGCAGACTATAATAACATTTTCTAGCTTAACTGTATATTTCTTAAATTTGTTTTTCATATCAATTTAATCCGAATAGGCACTCATTATTTTGGGGATTTGCCCAACATAATTTACTTACAAGTAGAATATGCTAGGAAACATTATACAAGTTCCAATGCTTACACTATTTCTTTTGTTTATATTTCTAAAAGTTTATATTGAACTAGCCTCCATTTTGGATGAGTCGATAGCTGAGGAATTTTGGACCAGTTTGCCACATATTCTCCAAATAACATTCATTAGGTTTTGAATTAATAATATTCTTTCTGCTCAACTGGTTGCCTGATCAAGTCTAACAAACCCCAGCCTGCACGACTACTTAAACATGACCGGAAGTAGAAGAGAATAATAATACTTGTCTTTTTGAAAGCAACGGTATGAAAGATAACCAACATCGTTCAGTGTGCGTGTCTGTTTGTGTGCGCACGCGCGTGTGTGTATGTGTGCTAACTTAGAACAAACTATTAAAATTGCTACAAATTGCTCTGCAGGAATTTTAAGGTAATTAGATATAACTGAAGGCATTTCCGGTGGTAGCAGCTGGAAATGCCTCTATATAGAATATGGTAATGTACGTACTTTCTCCTACTGATGTTAGTTACGTAAAGTTAACGAACCTATGTTAATCCGTGAGTAGTATACATAGTTGCATATGTTTTCAGCCACATTTAATTGCAAAATGAGGGCTTTATAAAGAGAGAAGTAATTTTAATAGATTCGAATTTTCTATTGCTTGATATTGAGAACTTTTCGTTTTTATAAATCGCTCAACAATTTATTTAATTCAGTTAATTTTTAATTGCATTTATGTTATTGAAGCCACACACAATTGATTTGAGGATTTTTTAAAAATTGGTATATTTAGCGTATATATATATATATATATATATACTCACGCGTGCATGAGTGCGTGAGTGTGTTTGTGTGTGTGCGTGTGTGTATGTATGCACTTGAGTACTCATCTGAAAAGACCAGAAAACTTTTATAACAACTGGTCATGATAATATAAAAGCTATTCCTTTTTACTGAAGATGAAATGTTTTTTACCTTTGAGTCAAGTTATGTGAAAATTCTTTATAGTTCAAAAACGATCCAAAAGGTTTTGAAACACTTTCATCACGAATTTATTCCATCTATTTTCTCTGCTTATGTATGGATGTTCAAGGCTGCAACAACCATTGGATTTTTTCATTAGTCTATTTTTTGATAATCATTTTAAGCAAAAATATTTTGTAATTATTTTAATTTCGAGTAAACTAAAACTTAATTTGTAAGTTTAAATCATATAATTATAATTATTTTACGAATGCAAATATTCCATTAAGTTTCTTTGTTTAATTGAGAAACGTAAACCCTGTACACTTAATAACACCAGGCAATAACATTCTTTTTCACTGAATTATGTCTTGAGAGTTTGCATTGGAAGCGTCCACTGTTATCTTTGTGCCCATGAGGACAAATCTTTAATGTTGAAAATTTCCTTACGTCCAATCCTGTCCATAGAGAATATACGAAGTACCGTAAGTATGCGCGTATCATGCGACAAACTGAGTCATAGAGTTTAACCGAATAGTAAAGGATGACAACATGCGTGCAAGGCTAAGCCTAGTTTGTATCTCACGTATGGTGCACCTCCCATTATTAGGCTAAAAGTTTGATCTCAGAAAGTCATAGGACACGGAAGTATATACAGTAGTATTATCATTATTCACTCATTAGAGCTGTTCACATCAGCGTTAGCCGATGGTTTTATTTTGAGACTTTATCACACCAGAATTAGCCGATATTTACTCACTGGAGTTTGAGTGACAGCAAGTCTCCTTAATACTTCAGGACTCTTCTTAGTATTGTGGTTGATCTTGATAATGCTATAGTTTGGATAGTTCCTCTCTTTCACTTATTTCAAAGTCCTCTAATCTGTGTATCAATTCTTTAGTGACTGTATGGAGAGCTCTAATTACAATTAGTATCACCGTCACTTTCATGGTCCATAGTTTTTCAGTTCTCAAGCAAAGTCTAAGTACTTACTTCCTTTTTTCACTTCCCTTCAGTTTTAAAATGTGGTCTATCGTAACGGCAAAGTCATCAGTTTGGATGGTTCTCTTATTTTTTGTAGACTACCACTAGGTCTGGTCGTCTGACAAAGATTAGGCGATTCGTTTGTATCTCAAAATCACTGATAGGTCTGTGTCTTATTTTCCGGGACGGATTCTTGGTCTTGTATATACCATTTGTTCGTATGGTTAAATTTAAACTTCTTCATAATTCCCACTGGATCACTTTGTCCACCAAATCATGTCTAGTCATATACTCTGTTTGCATTAATTTACTGCTTTCGCTTATTATGTAACTGATTGTTTCGTCTCTAACACCATATAATTTACATCAACTATTTCCGTCTTGTCTATTTTTGCTTTGATATAAGTAGTCCTTATATCATTGTTTTGTGCTGCTGCCGGAAGAGATTCATTTTATCTCTTTATGTTTTTTTCTTAGCGATGTCCAAGTTTTCTCGAGGGAGATTTAGCCAGTTTTTGGCTTGAAATATCCAGTGGTTTTCCTTCTCGTTTTTGTTTTCCTATTTTTCTTCTGTTTAAACTTGTGTTGTCTACATTGTTTTATTTCACTCCTTTAAGAGTTTTTTCACGCCAGCATCAGCTGATGGTCTTTCACTGGAGTTTGAGTGACAGCAAGTTTCATCAAGTGTCCAGGACTCTTCTCAGTATTCTGGCCGATCTTAACAGTGCTGTCGTTTGGATGTCCTGCACTTGAGTTCTTGTTTCAAATTCTTCCAGTCCTTTACCAATTCTTTGGTGACTCTACCGAGAATTACCATCACTTTCATGTTTCATAGTTTTTTCAACTCTCTTTCTCTCTCTCTCTCTCTCCCTCTCTCTCTCTCTCTCTTTGGCTTTCTTTTTATTTTCTTTGATTTTCATTCAGTTGTCTACCGAGACGGCAGCACCCACTATGCCGCACGTTTTTTTTGTTAACCATCAGTTGGTCTTGTCTTCTGGCTGGGATTAAGTAATCTGTTTGTATCTCACATTCCCAGAGAATTTTATGCTTCTCCTTCTCCTTTTTCCACTTGGTGATATGTTCAAATTCCAAATTCTTGCACAATTCTTTGTGGATCACCTTCTCATCTAATTGTGTCCAGTTTTATTATCCCTTTGCTCTGCTTTGCTGTATTTGCTTATTATGGGATCAATACTTTCGGACATTGGCCTAGCGGTTAGAGTGTTCGCCAATCGCCCGGGAGACCTGGGTTCAATCCCAGGTCGAGTCATACCAAAGACTCAAAAAATGGTACTTGATGCCTCCTTGCTTAACACTCAGTATTATAAGGTACGGATCAAGGGTAAAGTGGAGCAATCCAGGGAATGGAGTAGCGCCCTCCCCTACACCTTGGTGTAGTAAGCTATCGAAAAGGGAGCCTTCGGGTCACCCTCGACTATGGTCGCCTACTTTACTTTTTTTTTACTTTCGTCTCTATCACCACATGACCTACACTTGCTATTCTGCAACGTTTTATCTATTTTTGCTTTAAAATAATGGTTTCTTTGGCGATATTTTATGCTGCTACGAGAAGAGATTCAGTTTCTCTCTTATAGATTCCTTTTCTTAGCCATGTGCAGGTCTTTTCGTATCAGATTTCACCAGTTGGCCGTTTGAAATATCCATTAAGCTCTTTTTCTTCCCATTTTGGTTTCCAAGTTTTTGTTCTTTTTTATGTTGCCTGTTTTTCTGGTTGCTGTAATTGATATTTATATGCTTTTTCGAGTTGTCGTAATGATGTATCTATACAATCTTCAATGCTGATTTGTCCTCTTCCTCCTTTTTTGACACATCCAATCTCTGAATGTAATCTCTCAGTTATTAGACTTTGTACATCCTCATCAGATTTCATGTTGTTTCCTCTAAATATTTAACATTTTTCCTTGTCAATTTCAGGAATGATCCGAGGTATTTCATCAAGGTGACAATCCTTCTGTTTACCCCTTCTGATGAGGTTCCTATTGCAGAGATTTACCAGGGAGACAACCCTTGTGTGTACCCCTTTGATGAGGTTCCTATTGCAGAGATTTACCAAGGAGACAACCCTTGTGTGTACCCCTTTGATGAGTTTCCTATTGCAGAGTTTTATCAGGGAGACAACCCTTGTGTGTACCATTTTAATGAGGTTCCTATTGCAGAGTTTTATCAGGGAGACAACCCTTGGGTGTACCCCTTTGATGAGGTTCCTATTACAGAGATTTACCAAGGAGACAACCCTTGTGTGTACCCCTTTGATGAGTTTCCTATTACAGAGATTTACCAAGGAGACAACCCTTGTGTGTACCCCTTTGATGAGTTTCCTATTGCAGAGTTTTATCAGGGAGACAACCCTTGTGTTTACTCCTTTGATGAGGTTCCTATTACAGAGATTTACCAGGGAGACAAGCCTTGTGTTTACCCCTTTAATGAGGTTCCTATGGCTGAGCTTGCTTTCTCGTTTGTCTAAGATAATCCCAAGTACTTGTAATTTATCTTTTCTTCTTTATTTGGTAGTTTTATTCCCTCCGTTATTCCTCTTCTCATTATAACCATTGCACATCTTCTATGCCAAATTCAATCCTTTTAACGTCACAGGATATTTTTATTTTTAATATTAGAGCCTCCAATTGAGATTTTCCCAGGTGACGTCAACAACACCCCCTTCACCCTCATGATCTACAAGTTTTTCACCTCTCTGACTAATTCCAATCTTTCGTCCAGCTTTTCACTTTCTTTCATGTTCATTCTATGATCCGCTGAGCCAGCAAAATCGACCAGATGACAAGTTCTATTTTTTAAACATTTGCTCTGGTTTTCTAGCCAAGGTTAGGTGATGTTTATATCTCAAAATACCAGAGACTTTTACGGATCTCATTTTCTTGTGGGGGTTTTGGTGACTCATTTATATCTCAAAATACCCGAGCATTTTACGAATGTCATTTTCTAGCCATGGATAGGAGAACCGTTTTTATCTCAAAATACCAGAGACTTTTACGGATCTCATTTTCTAGAACAGATTCTGATCTGTACACATACTATTTGGTAGTATGGTTAAACATTAATCCTTTTACAATTCTCAGTGGCTCACCTTACCCACCAAGACATGCCTCATTTTTAATCTTATTGTTCCAGTTGGCTTCATTTGCTTATTAAGTGATTATCCGTTTCAGCTCTGTTTCCACAAAATCTACACCTGCTATTCTCTTGGGTATTAACAATTTTTGCTTTGATATAATTCGTTTCTATGGCTTCATTTTCGTGCTGCTATTAAAAGAGATGCACATTCTCTTTTAAGCCTTCCATTTCAAACCCATGTTTACATCTTCTCGTGTAAAATTTCCCTGTTTTTCGCTCGAAGTATCCCAACATTTGTTTTTTTTCCCCACGTTTTCCAAATTTTGTCATGGTGAGAATGTCGTTTTTTTTTCTTTTCTTTTTGAGTATTCCTCAAGTCCTTGAATTATTGCATCTATTCAAAAACCGATGTGAGTGATTCCTCTTCCGTCAACTTTTCTTGTCACATACTGTCTATGTTAGTTCTCTACTGTACAGATTTGTACATCGTCATGAATTTTCTTGTGTTGTAGAGTTCCTGCCTTGAACATAATAGGAATGATCCGTAGTATTTTACAAGTTTGGTTGCACAAGATGTTATTCACTTGATATTTCTTCCTCGTGTTTAGTTTCGAGAAGTTTTCATGTTCTGAGTTTTTCGTTTTTTACTTTTTCTTACATCATCGTTTAATGGCATCCGCTTCTAATATTCCCTGGTACTTGTAATCTTCTTTTTCTTTGAGTCTCTTCATGCTTCTTGATGAAAATAATGATTTTGTCGGATATTATACACATTTTTATACATTGTATTAGCCAGTGTTGCTGTTCCATATCATAAACACTTTTGTTGTCTATCCATGTTATTGCTACTGTTATTATAATCATAATTAATAATAATTATAACAATAATTACAAAACTGATAATTGCTACTTTGGGTTAGAATTCTTGCTACATTTTTATATTTTTGTGGGTATATATACAGGTGCAGAGAACATAGCTCACTTAGACTTTTCGTCTTTGAAGACAATCAAACATAAGAGGGAATATATATATATATAGCTGCTAATCGGTTATGCCATTGAAAAAGTTGGTCACTGAAAGCTTGGAGCGAGGGACTTTATGACCATATTCTAACTTGAGGGGACACGAACGATATTTTTGTTTGATGGTTGGTGGCAGTAACGCACAAACTGCGGGAAGACTTGGAACAAAATGCACTGGCCTGAGGGTTTTCTTCATTCCCTATACACAGAGAAGAAGCGACGCCAAAAAAACTGGAATTTTGCTCCGGTTGATAGACCTTATTACACCTGCCGTGAATGGAGTTGGTTTCTCTCAATCGGCTACCCTCTTCGCCATAGGCGTACGTGTAATCCGCTCACACATCATTGACCACATAGACACTACTATTTACATATATACATATTTATATATAGGCGTGTGTGTGTTTCTCTCTCTCTCTCTCTCTCTTTCTCTCTCTCTCTCTCTCTATATATATATATATATATATACAGAAGCGCTCTTGACATAATAATTTTCATAATAGGATGTGGATTCGGTTGCTTGAGTTCAAAATCTAAACGAGATTGTTTGCATTTCTCATAACGTTAACACCCTTGGGAAAGGTATGAATCTCGCTATTCTCCCTCTTACAAAGAATAGGTTATCGAGAAGACTCTCTAAGTTTGGTATGACAACCAATTTAGGAGAAGAAAACTCTGAATTCAAAACTAAATCTGTAGAAGTATGGGTATTTTTAGGATATTTCTACTCAAGATATGCTACATGAATAGCACTCCTACGAATAAACCGAGTTATAGATTAAAGCTTTCTCTCTCTCTCTCTCTATATATATATATATATATATGTGTGTGTGTGTGTGTGTGTGTGTGTGTGTGTGTGTGTGTGTCTGCGTACATGTACATATATGCAAGTAATTACTGGGTTTTGGGCTACAGTTTTATTGATACACACACACGCACACACACACGCACACACACACACACACTATATATATATATATACATATATTTATAAGCTTGTAAGCCAAGTGCTTAAAAAAATTATTAGTCTGATTTAGATATTAAATCTTCGTGGGGAAATGTTTGATCAATATGATTTATTGACAAATATTAGGTTATATGTACTAAACAAGATGGTATTGAAACAGAACCTTTCGGCTGACATTCATGATCTACCTTTGTATCTGTACTGATAGTTTGGTGCGTGTATCGTAAGAAACTTGAGCAGTTAGAGCATCTTTTTATTCATCAATGAATGTCACCAAAACATATTGAACAGAGTATTTAAAACGTCAATGACGAAAGTAACTATAATGAGTAGGATGAAAAAAGTCGTTATTCGATTGACAAACAGGACAGCGTTATTGATCCTTTAACATCGTGAGATTTATTCAGTGACATTATCTCATCTTTAATACTTGTTTTTTTCTTGAGGATTCAAATAAAAACTTGAATACCACGGAAGCCACAGTTATTTCAAAGCACATTTTATGTTGGATAACAATGGCAACCTATACACACATATACGCACATAGACAAACCATAGAGATATACACATACATACAGGCACACGCACAGACACATATACACTCTGGTACAAATATATACATGTAAGGGAAAATAATTAAACCTTTAATATGTTTTGATTCACCTCAGAAGAAAAGTTGAGGTAATATACGAGGATCATTAAATAAGTTTCCAGACTTTTTTTTGTAATGGCACTTTTATTATCAATAATAAACAATAGTAAACAAATGAAACTCTCGTCCGCTTCGAAGTAATCTCCTCCGGCTGCAATGCACTTGTTGTACCGCTCTAACAACTTCTCGAAGGCCCCATGGAAGTTCTCTTGTGTGAGCGTGTCAATGATCTTCGTCACAGACTCTTTCATCTCCTCAATTCTCTCATAACGACAGCCTCTGTGCTTAGGGAACAACTAAAAGTCACAGGGAGCAAGGTTTGGTCTATAGGGAGGCCGAAGAACTTTGTTGATGTCCATCTTGGTCAAATAGTCTGTGACAAGGATGGAGCTGTGGACTGGTGCATTGCCCTGGTGGAAATGACACTGAGCCGATTTGAAGAGATCTGGCCTCTTCTGAACTCCCTTAAAACCTCAACATAGTAACCCTAACCCTAACCCTTTACCCAACAACTCTGACTTCCTTACTCCTCCCTCACCTCTCATCATCCCTCACAGACTCCCTGCCTCTCTTGAATCTCTTATGCCACTCAAAAACTGATGTTCGATTCATTAAGGGGGTCTGAAGCATTCCATACGTTTCTATGGCATTTTTTCCAAGTTTAAAACAGACTTTTATTGCATATCGTTCTTCTAAAGTGTCAGATTGCATTTTTGAAATTCACCAGCTGTGACAATCAGGCTTTAGTAGGGTGTATTCCAATTTCTGCTGTAGCTGTTGATTTGAACCTGAAATCCTAAAAATTGGTTAGTCATCTCATAAGATGTATAGCAATAACATACTGAATTTTCAAAAGTCTACGAAATTTTAACTGTACAAAACTTCGGAAAACTTATTGAATGCACCACGTATATGAGCCTCATTTATACTTGCATGAAATCTAAAGTAATATGTCTATCAATTTGGGTGTTTTCGTTTGATATTCGTACAGTAAGTTTACTTACTCTAAATCAATAACAATTTCTCTCTTTTGGTTTGTATCAGAATTTTTGGTATTTGTTTATAATCTATCTATCTATCTATCTATGCTTGTATCGAGGAATTTATTATCATATCGTTAAGCAATGAAAATGTATATTATTAGGCATCTATTGATACTAAAATATGCAACATTGAAACTCATTCAGCAAATGTAAGATCACACACACACACACACACATACAGACACACACACACACACACACGAAATGTATGTATATGGGTGTGTGTCATTTTACATGTAAGAGTACTTATTTTTTAACTGCATTTATATTTTTGGTTACAGATTCAATGCTGTAGAGTTTGGTTATGAATAATACCAAATGATATCTATTTTAGTTAAAAATGATATATGTTTTAATTGTATAATGCGTCAAAATGAATTATGTAATCCTATTACCGTTACAAAAAATAAAACAGATAACACACTCTTATTTACTCGAAGGAAAACAACAAACTACATGTGATTCATGGCAGACCAAATACACCATGAAGCACTTTATCATCGAATGTACCGACCAAGCCCATATAAGAAAAACCTTGCACGGGGCAAACAATATGAAGGAACTGTTCCAAAACACTGAAATAAATAATGTGAGATCATTTCTAAAAACAGTGAATTTATACACAAGCATCAAAAGAAATTTACAATAAGACCAAATTATTCTATAAACTCTTTCTTTACTAGATACATTCTAACAAACTAATCCCTTCCCGAACATGTTTCACAGTTTGTGTTTTTTTATGATCATGTTTCCCTACCAAAAACTCCAAAAAATACAACAAATAACCAACTAATTATCTAAAGTTTATCATTCGGTGCATTCTACAATTAAAACATATATCATTGGGTAAAAGATAAATCATTATGAATTATTCATTACGAAACTCTAGAGCATTGAATATATATATATATATATATATATATATATATATATATATATATATATATATATATATATATATATATGTATTTATATATATATATACGAGTGTGTTAACGCTTTGAGCCGTAGACCTGTATGTGTAAGCAAATGTGAATGTATAAACGTACATGGTAATATCTTAATGATAGCGTTTCGGATATACACACAACCCAGATATTTAAACCATTCTTTTATGTAACATTAGCTGCATTTGTATTCCTTTAAAAAATGAAATTCGTATTTATTTTCGTGAGTTTGTTGTGTGTTAAATCTAAAGATGCGATTCTATAAGTTTTTTTCTTCTGCTGTCCCAATTCTCTATGCTTTATGTAAGGTTTTTTTTCCACATTCCCAAATAACCACTTCGATCCCAAATTCTCATTACGACCCATTTGTACTCAGGTCCCTTTATTGATTTTTTCTTTTGAGGCTTTCTCTGTAAACGCTAGATGGCGCCACTGAGCGCGAATACTTGTGCATTCGTGTCCACCGTTGACTAAATAGCCACATCAATATCCGATCACATCATTATGGTATGCTAACAAACTGATACAATAATATGGAACAGAGTCTGGCCTACTATTTTCTTACTCAAATAGCATTCATAAATGGGTGTACGAAAACAACCATTATTTTTAAACAATATGAAGCCTCGATAGTTTTCCTAAATTGTGACATTGATTCGTATACTTTGTGTAAAAATAATCTTGATTATGGTGTCATGGAAAATATTCTATGATTTAATGATATTTATGATCAGGCCTTCAGACAATTTTCTAAACGTGAAAATAATTATATATATATATATATATATATATATATATATATATATATATATATATATATATATATATATATATATATATATTAGAGAAAAATAGAAAGAAATCCGCCAGAACGTAAATATGGAAAGAAAATCTAAAAGCAATTTATTCAAAATATGCATTTATTTATATATGAATAATATGAAAAGATTGAACATTTCATTTTTTAACCATCTTCTGGACAATATTATTATGTGACGTCTAACCGAAAATTTATTTTCAAATAAACAAATGAAATGGAAAATGTGAAAATTCCTAATATTCTATTATCGTAACTAGCGTCATTTAGTGTTAGAGAATAATTATTGAAACAATTTAACTCTACATGTAAATGATAAATATTAAATAGGAATTTCTATGTTGAATAATAAACGGTTATCAATTATATTTCAGATTGATAAACTTGATAACATATAACAATATAATCAAATGTAATATAAATTGATTTTAAAAAGATTGTTATTGAAGATTGAATATGAATCAAAATCTGGCTTTAAGTAACCAATAAAGCGTTGATATGCTGTTAAAAAGTAAACACAACGAAATCAAACCAAAATACATGCCATTAGGTATCATCTAACCCCAAATTCTACAACATTGAAATTATTACAAAAAATAAAATTGCTTTACCTCTGTAGCCAAAAATATAATAGCAGGAATATATATGTATTGCTGTACTAATTTATGAACGGTAACATAATCCTATTTTCATACTAAATGATATCCGTTTGGAATCCACACTGATTCACAAGACAATATTCGAAAATGAAAATAAAATAAAATACAGTTTAGGATTCTTTTATTCATGTATATTATAGTAGCAGGTCATTCTCGAAAACGCTATTCGCTTAACGGGAAAATAAATAAATGATGACAATGTCTAAAATAGATTGTAAAAATAGAAATAGAAACACAATGTCTTTTACAGCAATGTCTTTGCCATAATTTACCTTCTTTTACACTAATGTAACATTAGCTTTCCTTTACTTGAAGTTTTCATAAAACCACACTTTTATCATATTTATTTTTAAAAAGTTGCAGCAAGATGGATCAAAATCTTTCAAGTGCATCAACTTTAATTACAGACAAACACTTTAGAGTCACGTGCCTCTTAAAGCCATCGCATCCAACGCTGAGTTGGAGAAAAAATACTGATATGCAAGATAGGTTTTTGTTACTTTCCATGTTATTTTATTTTGTACATCGATTTTGAATATATACGCCATTTCCACGAAGAACGTGATCCTAAGAATAAGATGCTTGATTTTTCGACCAGAAAAACTTTATGTTACAATAGTGGTCTCATGAAATCAGAAATGATTGCTTATTGTGCTAACCTCAATTGAGCATCAAATCGTTTGTATTGTAGAGGCTAAATTGTTTTTTAGAACAAACATTCGTCCACTTCTTGGATTTTCGTGGAATTTTGAAAAGTGTAATGTCTCAAAACTCATAATGATTGAAGGATAACACTTATAAAAATATTTTCAACACAAAGAAAAATATGTTGCAGATGTAATGACATGATTACAAATCTGCTCGTAGAGTGATCATGGAATCAATTTATATATCAATAGATAAAATGATTGTGCAAATAATATTGTATAGTAAATTGCCTTTTTCTGACGTTTTAGATACAAATTGTCAAAAATGATTTCTGTATTCTTTCTTCTATATCGAGTAAATACCGCGTGCAGTTAGAATTCCAATACAATTACATTTGTCTGTGTAAACCTTGCAATATCCAGCATGTTTTTAACCGAACTATCATTAAAATCTTCTCATCACAAAAGTTGTTTATCTCAACATATATTTATTGATAACTGAACTTGGATCCTGTCCCAGAATGCACCGATTTCCTTCCTAGAATACGAAACACCCAACCGAAAACAAATATGATTCTGTTTATGACACGAAACTATCTGGTCATGGGGTTCCAATTCTGGAGTTCTCCGTTGTCTGGAGTAATCTCTTCGTCATTCGTACTCAACACTCCATTCTGACTCTTAATGGCAGTAGATTTTCTGTAGTTGTTTAAGACATGTTTAGCACACCGTCCTATCAAATACACGTATTATTAACAGATCTCTTTGGCGCATAGATGTTACCCTAACAGCGCAACCTAACCATGTCAGAGCTAATTTGAGAGTTGGTTCCACAAATGGGTACCTTTCACTTTTTAGACATCCAGAACTAGAGCCTCACCATCCAATGCAGTTTAGGGTCAGATTCAGGACAGTTGTATTCTCCTCGAGAAGCCCTTTCTTGACGGGTGTATCAACACTCTGCCGGCTACATAGTCACTATATTATAAACACTACCGATAAGACGATATATACATATATATATATATATATATTCGGACTGAATTGACCAAACTTCTATTCCTCTTTTTAACTCAACCTCAAATCATCTAATAAGCGAAACAATCCTTAAATGAACGAAGACGTCTTACTGTATAAATCTAAACAATGAGTCAATATATTCATTTTGTTTAAGGTCCTTTGAACTATTTTGCGATGTCTGTCGTGAACAATGCAGACAACTTATTCAGATTCCAGTGTTTGTCGTGTTGGGTCAGCACGATTAGAAAAAATAGAATTGGCACACAATTACACAATTGTCTTTTATCTGACAAAAATAACAACAACAACAACAACAATAATAATAATAATGATAATAATGATAATAATAATTTCGGAGCTTAAAATTTAGCATGATGTTTGCTTTATATTTACATTGACACTAATGCTATCTGATTATTTTTTTTATTTTGCTGGGAGCAAGAATCACCAATCAAGTAAAACTCAAAATAAAATCAAGAGAATTCTAAGTTATCTACTTTGTAGTTAGTAGCAATTTTAAATTAACTTGCTGTCAGTTCAAGTCATGACTTTGATCAGATGCAAGGTAAATGAGGTTATTGGATTTGTTTTACAGCATGTCCTTTGGGTAATTTTAAGCTGACTATAATAATCTTGTCTTCCCCAATATTAGAGGTGTAAAAATGAATCTTCACAATTATTTGATATCGGTAGATACTTCATTATCACAGACAAATATATTAGGGATCCACGCTGGGAATCATCCTTGTCGGTAGGGTTTATAATACACTCACTATATCCCTTGCTGATGGGTAGGATCACCCAAAAGGCTGTTCTGGGTATAGCACAAAACTGCATTATGGTTATACTCCACTTCTGGAGATCTTGGGTGTGAAGAGTAAACCGTAATTATAATTTCTTCCGACACGAGTTCAAATCCTGGACGAGACTGATTGCATTTTCACATAGAACTAATACCCTTGGGAAAGGTATGAATCTAATAATTCTACCTCCAGCTATGGGTAAATAGTAGGGAAGACTAGGTTCTTCAGCCTTGATGAGGCAACTAGTCTAGGAGAAGGAAAACTCTGAATTCAAACCTGTTAAACTCCGCTTAAAAATTGACCTTGTGTCATATCCTGTCCAAGCGAAAGAGTTAGTAAATAGGGTAATTTCTTCCAGAACATTCATGACTCAGAGTGATAGCGTCTGATACAGTCACATCAATGGATCAAATCGATATGTATAAAAATTACTCCTATTTAACTGAACCATGAGCAAAAAAAAGAAAAGAAAAGAAATACTCTTAAGAAGCAACTATAAACTGTAAATATAAACGTACAAAGAATTTGATAACCTCTCAGCATAACATAACAAGAAACGCGGGTACATGCCGTTAAAATCAGTCAATCAGTCAATTTATTAAATGCCTAGAGGAAGTACTGGCCGTTTCTTGAGAATAAAATAATTTAGATGTAAGAGTTATTGAAATTTTTTTAACTCAGACTAAGTAAGACAAAACATGCTGAGATTTTAATTTTCAAATTTTTTAAAAAGAATTTCAGTTTGAAAATTTCACTGAAATGGCTTGCAAAGTAGAGAAAATTACATGATAAATAAATGTGGCCAAATTCTAGACAAAAAAATATGAAGATAGTTTTGATACTTTTGGAACAAAATGTTTTTTGATGAAATACAGGATTTTGCGAGTACAACACCCACCATACTGAACAGACTTTGCTGGAAGGGACTTAAACTTCTTTCCAATTTCAAAATTCCTTTCAACAGAAAGATGTGAGACGCTGGATATCATTAAAAGCAATAATACGGTGTATCTTTTCTCCCTTAAAAAAAAAAAAGATTTGAGGTGCTTCAACCGATAGAAATTCACCAAAACAAATACTTTGAATGCAGAGTGTATTGTTTGAAAAACATTAACCATTCATTTTTTTGATAATTTCCTTTTTTGTAATAGCAGCTTTTAATTTCGATACTTTTTTCCGCTCATTTCTTTCAAAAAACAAAGACAAAAGTATTTTGATAAAATTCAAAATTAGTCATTTTTTTTATGCTGATAGTAATTCTGGTTTTCTTACTTTCTTAGAGTAATTCCCTTTTGAGGCAAAAATGAACAGTTTTTAGAGATCTTACTCTTATCTTTCTCCCAGTCTCTCTCCCTGTAACCTGAAACTTGGTTTGGTCTCGTGAGTGCTACTCATATAGTGCAACTTGGGTAAAAAAAACGGGAAGAGCCGATACTTCTCTAGATTTACAACTGGTTTGAATTTATAGTTTTTCTTCTCCTAGACCTGTTACCATAAAAATATTAAAGAGCACAGACTGCCCTTCTATTTACCCCTTAGCTGAGGGGACCATAGTTGGATTCATACCTTTTCTAGGAATATTAGAACTCTGGCAAATGCAGTCTACTTCAGGATTTGAAGTCAGCTGTCCAAGTCCATTTCCTAAAACTATAACCATTACGCTCCGAGTGCCTCCACAATGATTACAGCCAAAATGAAAAAGTGCAATTCAAATTGAACATTGAAAATATAGCTATGATTTCAAAACGAATATTTACAAATGAATCAAATTTTAGCATTCAATAACCTATAATGAGTTGATATGCCATTAAACAAATTGATCAAACCATCAATAGATGCCATATGTTTTTGAGTTTGTGCTAAACTTACTTAAACTAAAAATGGCAGGAAGTATCTATTTTTCCTTGAAATTCCCTGTGGCGAGTTCGAGTAACCTTAGAGATCGTCATCATCTTCAAATCAAATTGCCTTAGATCAATTTTCAGCCCCCAGAGTCATAGTCAAAACCCACTGGAGTGAGTTATCTCTAACTTCATAAGTATATATTACCCCTGTGTAGATATATAAGCAAGAATATATTTGAGCTTATACACATATAAGTTTTTACAAAATATTATATAGAAGCATGTAATCATCTTATCCGCCTACCCATTTGGCCAGGGTTGAAGAATACACTGACTGCAACTCTGCAAAAGGGGAAGACTCCCACCACGAATTGGGCCTAGCCTTATTCAACTGGATATAACTGTAGACCAACTGACCTCGAGGTTTTAGTCCTGGAATCTTGGGGATTGTAGAGTACCCTTTAATTACCATTACTCCCTGATCCACTCTAACGCGGAATGGTAGTACCTATAAGTGTCCCAAACAGCTCAAATAACATTTTTTTCATCATTTAAGAAATGACTGATATTAGATTGAATGGTGAGAGTTAGAGGGCAATAGCATTTAACTGTGCAAAAGAACGAGTAATATTGAATAGAATTATTTGTGTTAAATAGTAATACCTGAAACAATTTGACTATGTGCAAACAAATGAGCTCTGTTACCTATAAACGATACTTAACAGGATTTGGCAGTAAATAATCTGTAAGGGTTAGTATGCCATAAAACTCAACCATTCAACCAACCAACCAACCAACCAACAATAGGTTAACATAGAAAGTATACTACCATATCATATTTACGAAATAACCACCCAACATAAATTGAAGAAGGTTTATTTCACTTTGAAGTTCTCCTTTTTGCGCATCCGCTTCTACCTTTCAAAAAATTGTCTAAGTTAGATAAGTTTGTTGACTGTTTTTTTAATAAAACTCACGAAAAAAGTCCTAAAAACAAGCTAATCCTTCCACAAATAGACGAATAAATTTCAAACTGAAATAATCATTCAATGTGTGAGTCTGTTTTCTATTCAACTGACTCCAACATTAAACAGTTCACATCAATGATTCTTGTGGGAACTGAAATTGGCGCTTTATCTGGGTCAAAGACAGTAAATGCCGATAACAAATTATATTTTCAACATATATTAATGCCCAGACATAAATACAAATACTCACAAAACCTCTCATACGCAAAATGCTTCAACTCATCAATTCACTCTACTTCATTTTTCATTTCACCCAAAAGTGTGAATTTGTCTGTTAAAGTTAAAGAATAACTTTGGACGTACACTGTTTCGTATTTATAAGGAATATATAGACTAATTTTATAAACCCGAATGACATTTTTCACTTAAAGTAACTACTGATTCGCGCATGCACGTGTCTATGTATGCATGAATTTACCAAACCCCTCCGCACAACCAGGATGTAACACGAGGTCAAATTATAAGAAGAGTTTAACAGGTTTGAATTAAGAGCTTTCTTCTCTTATACCGATTGCAATACCGAGATTAAAGAGCCCAGTCTTCACAACTATTTGTTGGAGGGGGGGTTAGTTGGATTCATATCTTTCCCAAGGGTATTAACACGATGTGAATTGGAAACAGACTTGTCCTTACGTACGTGTGTGTGTTTGTATGCATGTGTGTTTGTACATACAGGAAAGAAAGAGAGAGAGAGAGAGAGAGAGAGAGAGGGAGAGTGTGTGTGTGTGTGTGTGTGTGTGTGTGCATACGTATGTGTGTGAGCGTATGTGTGTTTGTATTCATGCGTGTTTCTGTAAGAAAGGAGATGAGAGAAAGAGAGTGAAAGTGAGATAGAGAGTGTTATTTTGTGTGTGTGTGTGCATGCGCGCGCGCGTGTGTGTGTGAGAGAGAGAGAGAGAGAGAGAGAGAAAGAGAGAGTATGTGTGTGTGTGTGTGTGTGTGTGTGTGTGTGTGTGTGTGTGTGTGTGTGTGTGTGTGTGTTCACGCGTTTGTCTCTGAGTATGTTTCTCGCCCTGAAATAAAATGTCATGTCATTAGACTGTTAAAAGTTCTTCCACAAATTTGTTGAGATGAGAAAATAGAGCTCTAGATTCTTACAGTGAAAAAAAGCATTGCTTTTTTCGACACCATCTAATTTTAAGTTTACACATACACACACACACACACACACACACACACACACACACACACATATATATATATATATATATATATATATATATATATAATCAGAGAAGCGAGTAGACAAATACATATATAGACGGATATTTGCAAATAGTAAATGCATAATCGCTAATTGAATAATAGTTATATATATATATATATATATATATATATATATATATATATATATATATATATATATATATATATATATGCTTATTGTATCTACTTATCAAGGTGTCTTTATACCTCTATGCATCTATGTATTGATATACCGAAACCGAGATAGAATTACTCTTTTGTATATTTCATAGAACCATACAAAATAGAAAAGAAAATGCCTCGTCGTTACAATTTCATGTTATTCGCATCAATAACCAAAACCGTATACCATTATAAATGGGTACGAAAATCAAATCCAACTGCAATTGGTTTTCTTCTCGTTCAATAAAGATCGTCTTATTCTTCAATGCACTTATGTACAATTTATTCTAATAAAGAATCGAATGAATTTCGCTTTCTAACAGATCTCTCAAAACTTGTATTTTTACACTGCATTGCACAGTGAAGACACATGCTACCAATCAATCCTATATCTGCGTGTTGCAAATAATAGATTTTATCATGACTGAATTCTCATTGTAACTATAAACCGAAGATGTGTTCTTAAATCTTCAAAAAGAAAGATTTGCTTTCCAGAAGGGTGACTTCTTAGTTTGAATCCTATAGGCTCAATTAACTTAAGTATCCGTTTATGATGAGTAAGGCATGAACACTTGAGTGGCGGGAGTTACTGATTTGAGATAAAAACTGCAGAATGATGGCACAAAATTCGTGATGTCGTTTTGATATAGATGTGCAGAAAGTTATAAAAGCCTTGGCCCGTATACGATTTATGCATAATCTTATACTAATATTAAGTAAATACTGATAATCTAGTCTATATATGTAAGTGCAATATGTTTGCACGCTTTTTCTAAAAAAACATTTTTATTTTATTATTTTCCTTTTCGTCTAGTTCTTTTTTTATAAGTGTATCATACTAGAGGAAATAATCTAAGAATAATTTTCAAATTATGATAAATCTGTTAAATTGGAAGGATTTAATTCATATTTGTAAACTTCTGTCCACTAATATTATACGCTACCACGCGCACACACACATACACACACACGCACGCACGTATATACCCCCCCATATATATATATATATATATATGTGTGTGTGTGTGTGTGTGTGTGTGTTTACTCTCTCTATATATATATCACTATGTATAGTGATGAAAAAACAACAGCAGGAAGACCAAGGATGCCTTTATTAGAAAATGAATGTGGATTCTGGTGTGAAACAAAAGCATCATTACCACAAACCCAGAGTACCCAGCAGCATCATACAATTCTTCCAGATTTTTTTCCTTCATCTTGTGGGGATGCCAAAACAAATTTCAGTCTCTTTGTATAGTCCATTGTAATATTCATAATTTTCCTGCAACAAAGCGTTAATTCAACGGTTTAAGATTTCAGTTAACTGACTTGATTGTACGTATTTATGAGAACAGAAGTACGTGATATTCTCGAGCAAAGTCAGTGGACAAAATGTACATGATAAGTCGATCATTAGAATTATATAACAAAATGATAATGTCTTCAGTTGGTCATGGCAACGTTCTACAAAGTCAAAGTTTAAAACACTTATTTTTATACAGTAATAAACAAAAGAATCATCTATTGACATAATTCCAAACTCTGGATCTCTTGAATTGGTTAAAAATCCCCCTATAATGTTTATACTGTTATCAACACACATGACTAGTTTTATTGAGATGACTATGTGCTGTTTTGTAACATGATTATGTTATTTTCCTCTCCCAGTGCGGTGCATATTCCATTTCTTTGTGACGTAGTAGCATTTGCGTGGTCTTTCTCGTTGTCTTTACTACTATCATTACAACATTTCTGGAAGGCTTTAAATAATACTATATCGCAGACTGCAATATATATATATATATATATATATATATATATATATATATATATATATATATATACAAATTTCATTAAACATAATAGACATTTTATGTCTACATATTTTCTTCTGGATCCGTTCGAATTCCCGTATTACTTTTATCGTATTCGAGGGGAATTGATTTATGTATTGTCCATAGTTGTATGTATCCCTAGTACTTTCTGCCCGACTTTGGGCCATCATCAGGGGAGGATCTATTACAAAAGTGATGTAACTTTTGTTTTAGCATATTACCGCTATGTAAGAGCGTCTTTACCGTTGAAGATTATGGCGTTTACTTTTAAATGGAATTCTATAATTAGTATCAGTAGCTAAAGACATTTAAATACATTAGCACTGGTTCGAAAATTAATTCTATTAAGTGTTGGTTGCATGTTTCTAATATGTAGTGCTTCGAGAATCTGTAGTTTTTGTTTATTATTTTGATGTTCTAATTTTGTTGTGTTGTCCGTAAGAATTTTCCGTAATTGTGTTGTTGGGCATGAATGTTTTTTCAAATGCTGAGCTATTGAACTTGTATCAGAAAGGTGCATTGTAAGTCTCCTCGACAGGGTAGTTGAGGTTAAACCAACATATATTATTATTATCTGACATACAATCTCCTAAAGGACATTTAAATTCATATATAACGTTGGTTTTTTGCAAAACCCCAATCGAGGGAGAGGATATTATTTCTAATGACGAAATTCGAGGTTTTAAACTTATTATAATATATAATAAGTTTTATCTTTTTATTAGGATCAGTGGGGAGTATGTTTCTGTGAATCAATGTTGTAAACAAAAACTACAGATTCTCTGCATAAAATGTCTATGATGTTTAATGAAATTTGTATCAACGAAGAAATGCTGCCAATATATATATATATATATATATATTGCAGTCTGCATAATTAGTATCTGTGGGCTTAATTGTGTGTATATGCATATTTGTACACATATATGTGTATTCACTTATAATATATATATATGTATATATATATTGTCATCAACAGACTGTTTCGTTGAATCACAACTCTTCAGTGTGGTTATATATATATATATATATATTTGTCTCTTCCATCGATGTAGTAGTCACTTCGCTTCAGTTAACGACACGACCTGTTGGACTCGCTGCACTGATTATAGGGGTGATAATATTATTGATTATAGGGGTGATAATATTATTGATTATAGGGGTGATAATATTATTGATTATAGGGGTGATAACCTGTGTAAAACTACACTCACTTTTTGAATAATCTCATAGTGTAAAGATGTAACTGAGATTCCCTTAACAACATTTAAAATTAGATGTTTTCCTGATTACATTACCAAAACTAAAGAACCCAGACTGTCCAATAATTTACTCATAGCTTAAGGGAAAAGGGAAGTATATACGCTTTTTTCTAAGAGCAGTAACTCTAAGTCAATCTTAAACAGCCTATAAAGTAGCATCAAGTTATTTTCCTGCAAAGGTGACAATTAGACAACGTGTACATCTATCTATCTATCTATCTGCACATAGTTATGATAAATGATGTGTGTTAGTTTGCATAGATTGGCACATTAGCTACTGATTAGATCATATTTTACCGTAATTTGGACTGGGACTTAAGTACATGTCGTTTTCTTTCTTTTTCCACGGAATGTATGCAAATTATTATAATGCAATCATAAAATAATATATATATATATATATATATATATATATATATCAGAAACAACAGGAATTGTATAAAATTAGACTTTTTACCATAGGTATATTGATTCATATTTATAATCAGTAATATAGTAAATCCTAAAACAAACAAATATTTGTAAAATATTTTTCTGGTTTTTGAATTAGTTTTACAAATTTTATTTCTTGATAAAAATGTCATCAATAATTCTTTTAGCAATGAACTAACTAATTACTTCATTGACTTTGAAATTCTGTTGTTTTGGTAACACAAATATTTGCAATCAAATTATGTCACGTTTCACGAAAAAGGGAATTGCCAACTGCCCTGTTATCATAACTTATTACTTGACTAATAAGTAAAAGAAGTTGGCGATTTCAGTCGAAGGTAACCCGAAGGCTTTCTTTTTAATAGCTACCATACCGAGATGTACAGGAGAGCGCACCTCCTTTTCCTGGATTGCTCCACTTTACCTTGACCCATCCCTTATCATGCAGAGCGTTAAGCAATTATCATTTTTTCATCTTTGGTATGACTCGACCTCGGATTGAACTCCGGTCTATTGGTAAACACTCTAACTTCTGGACCAATGGACCAGTTAAATACTCTGCGCTAAATATTTGGGTTTTAAACCTATGGTATTAGCTTTAATTTTTGACAGATTTTTATGTTTAAAAGGTCGTGTTGTACGCTGCAATTTACAGTGCGTAAATACATTCATTTTAATTTAAAGAATGCAGATTCGGTTAGGTTAGTTTATTTGGTTTAATGGCATATCAACTTTTGATGGTTATTTTATGCTAAATCATCTTTATGCATATAGATGACTTCTATGTAAATAGCTTTGTAGGTAACATTTTAAAAGAACCAGAGTTCATTTGTCTGCCCATAGTTAAATAGTTCCAAGTACTGATATTTAACCTAATAATTCTATTCAACCTTATTCATCATTTTATTCACAGTTAAATCGCTCCAAGTATTGCTATATAATACTTATTATTGAATTATATATCAATCCTTTGTTTGCCTGAGTGAGAAAGGTTTTCGAGTATAATAAATTATTGAATAGTTCGATTTAACCTATAGAGGTGACGCGAGAAGTTACTACCTCTCAAGGTTAAAGTTGACCTGGAAGTAATGGCAATGAAGGAGTATTCTATAATTCCAAAAGCTCCTGAACTAGAGCCTCACCATCAGTTGATTGAGTACCATATCGAGGATACTTGTTGGGAAAATCTGACCCCTCTGCTGGTGGTATCGGTGTGTTCTACAGCCCAAGCTCGGTGGGCTGTAGGAATGCCGATAACTCAATCTATCATTTCCAAATACCTTACGAGTCTACTTAGGTGAGCTTGGTGTAATGGTTATCGTCGCAGACAATGGAATCGGTGATCTGAATTCAAATCCTGAATGAGACTGTCTTTCATAAGGCGCAAATGTCTCTGAAATAGGGATGTATCAATCTATTCTTCATCTATCAATATGAAAATAGGAGAGCAAACTGATTTCTCTATGCGTGATTAGGCTGCCACTCTAGGAGAATTATTTCAACCCAGCATTACGCCACTAAAATTCTTACTGTAGCAAGATGAACTACTAAAGGTATTTTGGTGTTGTTTTCCAGAGATGAATTGATTCACAGAAATGTTGTTTCACATACTCTATATGCGTCGAGTAGTTTGTGTGATTTACCCTCTCTTTCTCTCTCTCTCTCTCTCTCTCTCTCTCTCTCTCTCCCTTTCTTTAATTCTTTTTTCATTCGAATACGTCATGAAAAGTTGAAAAGGTAAATAAAACCATGCGTTAGAATACTGGATAAATATGTGGAAATGCAATTATTTTCATGTCCATTGATCATTTCCATCTTGGTTAAACTCTAAACTTTTCAGCACACCTCAGAGTTATATATACGTGCTTCTGCTCGCTGATAAGAGTAATTTACAAATTCTATCGTAAAATTTAATTACATTTAGAAACTGTAAAATGACGTTTCATGTAGCAGATAACGTTTGTATACATTGTGTGCCTCCCCTTCAATATAAACACATATATAAATATGACATTCACTTATTCTCTCTTTCAATATATATATATATAGGGAGAGAGAGCGAAAGAGAGAGAGAGAAGGAGACGGAGAGAGAGAGAGAGAGAAAGAGAAATTGAGAGAGAGAGAGAGAGAGAGTGTGTGTGTGTGTGTGTGTGTGTGTCAGACTTACTTATAGAGAATTGTTTCCGAGAGAGTTTGATGCTCAAAATAATTTATGAATTAAGGTTCGGAGCTGGGCTTCAAGCATCTACTCTTCTCCCGAAATAGCCACATGTTCATATCAATGCAAGGAAGCCATTTTTAGCCTATTGTATCTGAAAACCATCGCCATTATGAATATTCTGACTTGTCTTTAATAATAATAAGTCTGGTAACACTAACTCTACGTTCTCTTCTTTATCTCCCCATTTGATCTTCTTCATTGTGACTTTCCTCTCTTTCTCTCTCTCGATCTATCTCTTTCTCTCTTTGTATATATATTCTCTCTCTCTCTCTCTCTCTCTATATATATATATATATATAGAGAGAGAGAGAGAGAGAGAGAGATTGAGGATATATGGCTCTCCACCAGCTGACCCAACTCTCAGTTGAACTTTCACCCTAAATTGTATACGAACTTTCTCCATATTCTGTTCGCTTGTTTTCAGTCATTTGCATCCCCTTTCGTAAACTAGACCGAACCTACCGACCAAAGGTTAATGGAACTTTGTGCTCGAGGCGCTTTTCCTGTGGCGAATTATATCCCTGTTGGGTTGCATCTAAAACACAGTGGACGCATGCGGCCTTTGTGGTTGCCATATTATGTTTACAGCAGGTGAAGATTTAAATAAGCTTCCTTTCTATGATATCGAGCACTTGACTAGTCACTCCAGCTTTATATTTGTCATACGAACATAATTTTTGAATATTGGAGATTTTAGAATCACGTAGAAAAAAACATCAAATCATATATTCTTAGGAGCGCTGATAAAAACAAACCGACTAATTTAAGGTAGTTATATGCTTACAGAAGGAAGTATATATATATATATATAATGATAATAAATAAATACATATTAGATATATATATTTAATTTGGAATTTAGACTGTGACTTCTGGGTTTCATGGAGTATTTTGCATATATATATATATATGTATATATATATATATATATATTTCTGCAAAATGCTCCATATATATATATATATATATATATATATATATGCCATGAAATTAGTTAGTTTTTGAGTTGACTTTCCGATATGTCTATATTTGTGGGTTACTTAATGCCGAAGTTACATTTTTGCCAGTAATTATTTGGTTTCAAGTTAGTTTTAATCATAATTTTTATAATAATATAATGAATGACATCAAACTACAAAAAAAAAAATTGGAGACCATAAAGCAATCATAAAGAATATATAGTCATGAATTGGCATAGAAAAATGTGTCATTAGAAGTAAAAAAAAGACAAATAATAGAAGGAATAAAACTTCTAAACCAAGAAAAAATCAGATTAAAAAAAACTTACTAATATTTGGGAAACTGACACCATAAAACAAGTGGAGACGAAAGAAAAAATAAATCTAAGAACCGCTGAGAAGAACAAAAATCTTCTGGAAACCAAATTCGATTGCATGAATCGCATCCGCTTGGTCTGTCTCTCTTGTAAGACACTTGAAACTAGTCTTGAAATGGACGAGGGAAGAACTTCAAAAAATGGACCAGAGAACAAGAAAACTAATGACCATACCTACAGCTTTACTTCTAAGATAATGTGAGATAACCTAGACATGACTATGAAAGGGAAACCTTATGAGAGAAAATGGATCTATTTTAATTGCAGCACAAAATATCACCATAAGGACCAACTATGTTAAAGAAAATATAGAATAGCTGAAGCAAAATGGCAAATATTGGTGATAAAGACGAAACGATAAATCATATAAAAAGCGATTGCATTAAATTAGCGCAAAAAGACTAGACACAATTGGGTGGGCAAGGTGATCCACTGGGAATTGTGCAAGGAAATGAAATTTGACGATATGAACAAGTAGTATATGTACGACGAAGAATCTGTCCTGGAGAATGAGACACACAAAATTCTTTGGGATTTTGAGTTACAAAAAGATCACATAATCTCGGCTAGATGAACAGACCGAGAGATTGTCAAAAAAAAAAAAAAGAAGTGAACCTGCCAAATAGTGGACTTAAACGTCCTAGTGGACCATAGAGTAAAAATAAAAGAAAGTTAAAAGAGAGATAAGTACCTAGACCTTGCCTGAGGACTAAAAAAGAATGTGAATATGAAGATGACGGTGATATCAGTTGTATTTAGGGCACTCGGAATGATCCACAAAAGATGGATAAAAGGACTTGAAGACTTAGAAATCAGAAGACAAGAAGAGACCATCCAAAAATCACTCGGAACACTGAGGGGAGTCCAGATGATGTTAGTTGACTTGCAAGCACTCAAACTCTAGTGAGAGATCAGCAGCTGAAGAAGAATTTAAAGGTAGTTGAGAATGATTTGAAACATTAATTCCTTCATATTTCAGTATAATATCAATGTTTTAAAAGTCAATGTATAAATGTAGTTCCAAATAATTTTAAACATTACCTCGAATCTATTTAACCATTAGACGGGACATATATTGGATTAACACTTCCAAAACGGAATGAAGATGGATTTAATAAAGGAGTAAAATTTCACGCTCCCCTGCTGAATTTTAAAATCCAACTCTTACTTACACCAAGCTACTCAGTGTCACGCTAAGTACATTAAAAGTCAAATGAACTTTGAATGTAGCTGAAGTTATTCTTATTTGTAATCAATTAAGAATTCATAAAAAAAAAACACGTAGAGTGTGTCTGGATATTTTAAAGGACATTTTGTGCTTTACATATGGTATTGTTATTAAGCGTGGGTCATTTTGAGAAGGGTTAGCTGAGTCCTTATCAACTTTGAAACATTATAATCTATGAAAAATCATCTTTCACTTCTGGTCTTTATTTCATAGAACAATAAACGACCCTTAGAACGCTGAAACTACTTTTGGTTGGTACTGTCAGATATTATTTCCTTTCATTCCATTTCTAGAATTCCTTAAGATTTACACGTCAGATAGATTTCCGGTTTAACAAACATAAAATCATGTTTATGGAAGGTGATGTTTATGTATAATCCTGTATTTCGCGCAAAACCCTTCCTTAAAAATTATCGAAACTCGGTCTATAACTTTTGGTATTAACTCATCAAGACGTTGTCAAGGCGACTAGAAGGCTTAATATTATCTCTTTATTATATAAATGATAGGATTATGCAAACACCCAAATTTTAAAATCTTAGGTTAAACAAAACTTTGGTTTCGATACTTATTGATCACACCTTGTATATATTCAAAAAATTGTTTCATTTGTAAAAAAAAAAAATAAGGAGATACAACGTAAGATCAATTTTTATCTTCATTAAATCCTACCATGAATCTAATATGCATGGAATTTGGACGGAAACAAGAATATATAAAGCAATATAGATGCTTCGTATATTTAAATAACACATAATTAGAAAATTACTTAAATAATACATAATACATGTATTACTGATGGACTAATTTATGTCTGAATATTCGAGCCGTAGGATTACCATTATCATACACGAATGTACTCAGTTGTGTGTCTTCAGTAAACCTAGCAAAGAAATAAACATTGTATGGAAACCTTTTAAAAAGAAAGAAAATAATATTGCCCGTAAGGCACAACAATTTCATTTTATAATTACGTTATGTTAGTGTATAACTTCAGCAAAGCAAGCTTGAAATTCCATGTTACCATTACCAGAATGAGAAAAGCTACCAGTTGGTATAAGCGTTTGCATAACCGTTTCCACAAGGCAATTTTAGACCCTTTAATATGGGAGCAAACTCTGGATGAGACATTGAAATGGGTCAGTGAAGCTAGGGTTCTAAAATAGTCACTTCTATTCTTTTTATTTGCGAACATTATGTTAGTGAAAAACAAAGTCAGTAGTATGGCGTGGCAAGTGAGAATCGAACTCACTAATAATGGTTTGCTCATCAATACACTCCAAAAGATACAGCGTTTGCTCATCAATACACTCCAAGATACAGCGTTTTCAAGGGTTTTCTCTTGTTTCTTGTTTTGGTTTTTGTTTTGGAAGGCTTTTCGTAGAATGATATCTAAATCTTACTGCTAATTTCTTCTAGTTTTACGAATGTCAAAAACTCAAGGACGATGAATTTAGGTTTTGAGAACAAAAAATGTTCACAGAGATAATATCTGGAGAATATGTTTGTTGGTAGTAATGAGCTATTTCATTCTTTACCAAAAAACACACATCAAGAATGAAGTATCAACACAAATTTTGCATCACCAGAATACATCATTGCTTTTTCAATTCTTTTTTCCTTTTAAAATGGTCGGAACTTAAAATGATTTTACAGAAACTCCGGAAATTCTTTAGCAACGATCTTCCCGGACCACAACATGTGCATTTAGAGAGGGTGATCGTTTAGATTTCAGGTTTGTCTTTCAAGATTGTTATTACTAATTTAAATACTGTTTTCACACATGACAATTTCATTTGAATACTGTTGCCAGATGTGACACCATCTCCCCAAATAACCATTGTAATATTAAAGAGGTTTCAGTAAATGTGCTATGCAATATTTTCCAGATATCCGCATAAAACCTACATTTACAATGTCAAACTTTTCTACCTTCACACTAAAATTAAAAACGACAAGCGCACATACTACACAATGTAATATTATTTATTACTTTTTGGTTCAGCATATCAAAATCATTACACTACAATATTTCTTGGTCACTTTTGAACTTGGTAGACATGATATATTTCGTGTTTTATCATGCATAGTATTTATTGATGAAACAATCCGAGGGTGCATGCGTGACACTGCCCCTTTAGCCCAAATTAAATAGACCCTATCATGATATAGACGATACCTGAAGACGTAAACAATATTTGAAAACGGGGGCGTGGATCAGTTCCCCGTTTCATTCTTTGTCTAACTGCGGCTCACTGCTCAAACTGCTATTCGGCCACAGCTTGATCTGGCTAGCAACCCTCTTTCTTTGTTCAACGGCCAACTCCAAACTGCTTCTCTTACAAACTGTTGATATTGCTCGCGAACTGCTCCCAGGACGATTTCTACTTGATCTAGAGATCGAACTTACTGCCATAAACTAAAGTCTTTACGCTAAAATAAACATTATACCTACGAGATAGTGAACTTTAAGAATCTTACATCTAGTGTCTGTTATATCTACATCGGAATGTAGTGTTAGAAAAAATCAGTGTATTATTATGGATTTGAAGTTGAATAAAAAAAAGAAAGAAATACAGTTACTTTGGCAGCTGCGTCCAAAAGAATTGACTGTGTGCCGCATTTTGTGTGCCGCATTTTGTTTCTGTATGAACGAATATCAGTTGAGCATCAGGAGCAGGTGAGCTAACTCTAAAATTTACAAATATAAATAAATTTGAGACAAACGACAAAGTAAAATGAACTGGTTTTAATATGCATATTCCAGACCGATATCCAAATAGATAAGTTCCTATTACTCATTTCCTATATGTTAATCTTGGTTGGTTGGTTGGTTTTACGGTTTGTCAACACCTTATGGGTTATTTCATGCAAAAAAAGTCTTTCTTTTCTATTGCAAGCAATTTTTCTTTCAAGTAATAAAAGATGATAATAATTTGTTAAGAATTTCGACTTCAACTATGGACATATTGAAAGCCCTCAGACAGGATGCAAAAGAAGGGCATTTTAAGTGGGCCGTGTTAGTTTGAATTCAGAGTTTTCCTTCTGATAGACATATTGTTATACCAAGGTTAGAGAACCCAATCTGTCCTCCAATTTACCCGTAGTCGGGGTGGAAGAGAGGGATTCATGCATTTGGCAAGGGCATTGGCGAGAAGTAAAACTCAAACAGCTTTGTCCAGGATTGAATTCTCTTGTTATAGAATATCCCACCCACCCTCTCAGTAATGTGGAGTGACTGGATATATAGTAAGCACAGAATTATACTTGTCCTTGCTCCCGGAATAAGGCCGACGACATTAATTTGCTGTTGGCTTTGATCCCAACCGGTTTTCGCCGAACTGTCTGGTATTCGTGTCAGACCTAAGGCCGAAAGACTACCAGCGGGGGTTGGGTCACCGTCAGGTGGTCGAGCTGCATTATTGACACTTTTGACGCCTTGGTATAGCACCTTACCCCGTGGTCAACTTTAATCTGGAATACGTGCCTGAGTCCATGTTTGGGTTAATGTCCAGCAAGGCTCATCGGCTCACATTGCAGCAATTGAGCTGGTAACCAGCACAGACAAGCTGGGATCGAGCCTCGGTTCGGGTTCGACCTTTCCCTCACGTATCTCCACAATAATCCAACCTTTGAGTCAATTGACCTTGTGTCAAGTCCTGTCTGTTTGGAGGCTGAGACAAATATACCTTGCTTTGGAGATTAGTAGCGTGTCTCACTATTCTTTGTCTGTCTTACTGTATCCTTGGAATAAAACGCTTTCTTTATTCTGCGAACGTGTTCACTGTTCCTTTCTACTCAAGTAACACATTGTCTGATTGTATCCCTTTTAAGAATAGAACAAATTCGGATCACCAATTCCATTTCTTAAGACGATAACCTTTACGCTACCTTTGCATCAAACTGGACTTAAAGGTTTTAAGTCAGTTATCATTTAACTATATATTTTATACAAATAATTTGCATAGAGTTATATCGTTTGAATTATTCCTAACATAATTCGTGTTTTTTTATTGTTTCAAGCAACTTATCCGATTTAATGATATTCATTTTTCCTCTCAGTTATATTAATTATTGTTCATCAGTTTTATTTCATCCCGAGATGTGACCCAAACAAATATCATTTTTCCATGTCATTGTGAATTCGAAAGTAGAGGCAACAAAGGAGTAACTCCAGAAGGGGAGTCTCACCACCAGATGTAGATTAATATAATAGCTAAGATACTCTTTTTACCCAACTACAAGAGACTCAATCGGTATATTCGCTGCTAAAAGGGCAGATAGATTTAACTTTGAATAAAAAAGAAGTAAAAACTGATACTTGAACAGCTGCGTCTGTGAGATTATTAGATCCGTTCTGAGTGCACATATTTACGTGGAATAATGCATGTTTGAGCATATCTATATGAGTATATATATATATATATATATATATATATATATATATGATCGAAGTTCGCCTACCCCTGCCTCGACTACCACGTTAATGTATGTTTCAAATAACAACGAAAGCTACAATCGTCAGATGTGGGAAGTTATATGAAACTTAAAGTAATGTGGCAGTCAAGGCAGGAGTAGGTGATTTTGGATCATTTTAGGCTTTTACCTCGCCAGCGTTGAGTACTTTCTCTAATTGTTTTAAATTCTTTTTAAAAAAATTCACTTCTCAGCTCCACACACACACACACACACACACACACACATACATATATATAGAGAGAGAGAGAGACAGAGAGACAGAGAGGGGGACGGTGTAACAGTAGGTGTATTAGCATCTATAAGAATAGTTGAAACGGAAATGTAGATATGTTTATGGATGAAAATGCACCCTAATATCAAGAGTAGCTAAATACGTTTGGGGTGGGGGTCGGTAGATTTAAAAAAAAATAAAATAAAGAGAGAAAGTTTTTTCAATAGGAATATTTTTTTTATATCCACAATAAACCGAAGTCTTCAGTGCAAGTACGGTCAGTTGTCAGTTGAAAAGATTCCCATTTTAATGTATTTTAATAGCGAGTATTTTAAGCGGGAAAAACGGTTTTCTTTCTCGACAGTCAAAGCCAAATAAATTCTTGCCCAGTCAGCTGGGGCTGTAGAATACACCGACTGCTTATCTGCCGAGGGGTAAGACCCCCTCAACAAGTGTCCTGGATATGACACTAAAAAATCTGATGGTGAGGTTCCAGCAATGCTGGGGCTTTGGGGAATGCGGAGTAACTTTTCATTGCCATCGCTCCCAGGTCCACTCTGGCTTGAAGTGATAGCATCTGATAAGGGTCCTATCTATGGGCTGAATAAAACTAAACAGTGGTTTCTTGAGCTTACTGTTTTTGCATTTAAACTGCGTATTTATGCTTAACTGAATTGTTTAAAACAGAACTGTTTTGGCATTTAAACTGCGTACTTATGCTAAACTGAATTGCTCGAAATAAAACTGTTTTGACATCTGAACTGTAGAGTTATGCTAAACTGAATGATCTGAAATAAAGCTATATTAACATTAACGCTGTATTGCCTGGTCGGCTTGGGCTGTAGAATAAACCAACTCCACTTCTGCAGAGGGGTAAGATCCCCCAATGTGTGTCCTGGATATGATGGTGAGGTTCCAGTGATGCTGGAGCTTTAGGGAATGTGGAGTACCCCTTCATTGCCATTGCTCTCTGGTCTACAGTGGCCCACAATGGTAGTACGTGATATGGCCCAAGCTATGAGTTACATAGAACTAACTGCATACTTGTTTGAACTAGAACTGTTTGACTAAACAGAATAGCTTGAAATAGAAATGTTTTTGACAATGAAACTATGAACTCATGCTAAACTGAATTGTTTGAAATAGAATTGACTATTTGCATAAAAAATGGATCTGGCGTCAAATAACCTACAAAGGTTGATATGCCATAAAACCCAAACAACCAACCAGCAACCTAATATATTCAGTTGGGTAGTATGAATATTGGAGTAGCAGCCAGAGAGAACAGCAGTTGGGAGTTGGTCAATGGACAGAGAAAGATAGCCACCATCCAAGCCACACAGGATCTATCTAGTAGTTTGAGGAGTGAGTCCCAGTTAGACGTAAAATGTGACAAAGAACTAATCGGCGTCCAAATCTTAGTTCACAATCTAAACCGTTATAGGTTGTACAAGATAGAAGCTGAAGAGCTTCAAAGAAATTCTCAATAACACAACTATAGATTATGTACTATAAAATTTCTTTTATTCTTTTTTTTTTTCGTTTTCTTTGTGGTCCTGATCCGTGGCTGCAACAATTTCGACTGAAACTGGAGAGACAATTCTTTTTATAAAAACCTCACAATATTATGGAGAGGTCTGTAAACTGACAAGAGCGGGTCTGCAGTGGATCGGTATTGCCATGCATCTTAACATGATATTGTGATGCATTTATTTTTTGGGATTGAATAACGAATAAATATTTACGCTGCTGGAACAAAAGATCTAGATTCAAAATTAGAGTCAAATGGTGAAGCAGATTTATCCGGTATAAACAATTATACAGAAGACCGATATCAAAATTACCAGTGATATAACCCATTTCCCAATATGAGATACGTTAAGGACCATAATATTTTAAGAAAACATAGTAAAGTATAAAATAGACTTGTTCATGTGACACTTCCTTCAGAAGTCTTCAATAATGGTAAGAGAAGAAAAAGTAAACGTTAAAGAAATCCGTGGTATAATCAATATTACAATATCTTTTCATAAAACATGCTTTTTTAATTAACAAGGTATTTATATTTCCATAGTAAAATGATTTTATCAATCTCCAGTAATTACTAATAAAAAGTTATTGATAAAAAGTTATTTGATTGTTCCTTAAATAAATATCTATTATTAATGCTTTAAATTTAATGATTTTATCTATTCAGTTTTGTTCGTGTTGGAAATAAATCTAACGAAAATATGATTACCTATAAACCTGAAAAAAATTCTATTTCTCAAATTTCAAAGATTCAATTTTTGGTGTGGATTTTATTTGCATGTTAAATCTTTTCCTTAAAAAAAAAGATTAAAAGGATTCTCCATACATGCCTGTTGATTAATGTCTATATTCTTAGACGAATCAAATTCATTTTGAATATGAAGAGCAAGTAATCAATTGGGCATGAACTGCATCTAATTGAAAAGATGTTCTAGGAAGTAAAGTTGAAGACTATATGACTTTGTTTTACTGATATAAAGCATGAATAATCAGATATTGGCATGTTGTTTGAATTTATATAAAACTTTATGTACCAGTTGCCTTACCAAGGCTAAAGAACAGAGACAATCGTCCTATTTTAATCCTATATAGGGAATAAGATTTATAGATTCGTACATTGTCCAAGAATATTTGTGCAAAGGTTTTTAACAGAAATATTGAACTTGGATTGCTGATTCTATCTTCCAAGTAAATAACTTGCACGCCACTCATATATCTGTTTTCTGATGACTTTGTTGACTTAATATTAGAGTCCTGCGAAACGTAATCCTTCAATATTAGCCAATATCGCATTCGAATTTGATATTTTTCCTTGATCAGAATTGTGTCAAATTAGACAGGAAACATTTATGTAAGAGTAGATAAAAAATGAATAATCCTTTTTACATATACATACATACATACATATATATGTATATATTTACATAAATACTTATATATATATATATATATGTGTGTGTGTGTGTGTGTGTGTGGGTGGGTGTGTGTAAAAGAAAATGACAGACAGTGTGTGTGGACAAGCACATTTGTTTATACGTGAGCATATATTCTTAGATTTAAAAAATGATTTATTACTGGTGTTCTTTTTATTTCCCCATAGATATTAGGAACAATTATCAACCTTTACTGCCATAATAATCTAATCAGCTTACCCCATTGATGCATCATTGTCAAGATATTTTACCCGAAAATATATTCTTGGAATTTTTGCGCTAAGCCCCATATATATATATATATATATATATATATATATATATATACTAAAGGTAACATGTTCTATAAAAATAGTCTCTATTATCTTTAAGAAAACACTGAACAAATATAATACACTACTTATATATATATATATAGAGAGAGAGAGAGAAAAGCTAAATATTTTTCGTAGATCTGACAAGATGATGAAAAATGAATGTAAAAGGGGATATACTAAAACAAAGACAACTGGTTCAGTTCGGAATATTTCGTTCTTTTTGATTGATAGAACTTCTTCAACTGAGAAAATAGTTTGTTTTTTCAAAATCTTACCAAAAGAGGAAAAAAGTATCATTGAAATATGGTAGGTTCTAAAACAAAATATAAAAATTAAAGAGGGACAAATAGACCAAGGATTGAGCGGTGGTGGCAGGAGTTATTGGTTTTGATTTAATTTTTGCGAGAAAATAGAGAGATAATATGAGGAAAGGGGACGTTTTGAGAGGGAGTAATTGAAGGAAAGTAAAAGGGGAATAAAATTCGTAAGGAATCCCGACAAAAAATTCGTAAGGAATCCCGACAAAAAATTCGTAAGGAATCCCGACAAAAAAAACAAAAAAAAAAACAAACAGGCGTAATGATAATTTATAAAAACAAGTCCCAACCGTGTAAGGGTCTTTGTTCTTCTGACAGACCTCTGAGTGAAAATCAGAAAAAGGAAAAAGAGAGAAAAATACTTGGGCCTTGCTATAGAACTGAAAAGCTCCGCAACATGAGAGTAACAGACATACCAATAGAAATTGGCGCGCTTAGAACGATTCACAAAGACTTGGAAAAGGTGCTGGAAGAGTTAGAAATTAGAGGAAGAATTGAGACTATCCTAACAACTGCATGGGGGAGATCGACCAGAATATTGAAAAAATGTCCTGGAGATCTGAGGAGGCTTGCTGTAAAAGACTATCTGAGGAGACTTGCTGTAAAAGACTATCGGCTAAACCTGATGCGAAAAACTCGTAAGGAGTATAATAAGACTGAGGAACTGAAGATCAGAGAAAGAATCGAGCTTATTCCGACGACGACATTTTTTGAGTAGAATACATAGGGAAGTCCTGGAGGCCTGATTAGACTTGCTATCACTCAAACTTCAGTGACAACTGACAGGTTAAAACAGGTTAGCGCATAAAGAGTATCAGATTACACAACTAATAGGTGGAGAAGGTGATCCACCATGAACTGTACAAGAAACATAAATTTGACCATACGAACCAATGGTATATGCTCAAGCCAGAATCTATCTTGGAGAATGAGATGCACAAATCTCTCTGGGATTTTAAGATAAAAACGTATCACCTAATCTCGGCCAGACAACTAGACCTTGTGATAGTCAACAATAAAGAGAACCTGCCGAATAATGGACATTGCTGTTCCGATAAAGTAAAAATAATAAAAAGCAAAGTCAGAGATAAATATCTAATCCTTGCCTATTTTATCATGCCTTTTTTTAATATTCTATCAGTGTTAAGATTAAGCGATCAGATACTTAGTGGCAATATGGTTCAGTTTTTTGTTCTCACAGTCTACATATTGGGTTAAACACGTTTTGTATTGTTTTCCTGATAGTTTCTTGTTTGTAGGCTCTGGTCCTATGCTGCGCTTATTAAGCCTGATACCCCCCCCCTGCTTTAAGCCAACATTTTTCAGCCATCGATTAATTTGTACTAGATCAATATCTGCACTTCTATCTTTTGTGCTTATCACCAAATGGACGGGATTTTGTGTTTCATGACATTTTTAATTGACTTTGGCCTTGTTTTTTGGCCTTCTTTCATTATGTTTTTTTTTCTATTCCTTTATCTTTTATTTCTTCCAGTGTGAGGTCGTGTTGATTTGAATTTTTTTTGCTTTTTTTACTAATTGAATATTTTTCTTTTGCATCTTGTGTGCACTTACTAACTGTAACATCCAATCTGTTATTGTGTATATTTCTTTAAGCCAATAATTGTTTGTATGTCTATTCTGATTTGATTAAGCCTCTTCCACCATTTTCTCTATGTCATCACACTGCTTAATAGATAATCTAAATCGTCACCATTTTGTGTATAACTTTAAATCGTCTATATAGAACAGGTGGTTTATTTTTAGTTGTAGTTTTATAACTATAGTATGTGTTTTCAGGTTCTAAAGAGATGTTCTTAGATTCTTTGAATTTGCTTATCTCTCCAACAGAATCGATATAATTATTTTATTCGTTCGGTAAATGAAGGAGTGGTATTTTTTTTTTACGTTTGCTATTTCCTTTCTTTGTGGTAGTTGATAAGTTACTCCTGTGAGTCAATTCAGCTTCTTTAATGGTTTCTGAAATAAGTTTCGCCATTAGACCATATGAGGAAGATGGAGGTTAGAGCCAAAAAAGTGTCTTCCATTCATTCGTGCGATTAAATGTTTTAGAATATCTTCTATTGTCATATTTTAATAAATTTGACGTTGTTATTTTCCTTAGTCTTATTTATATTTCCAATCAACCTTGCCTTTTTAATATATGATTTTTATGGCTCGACATATTTCTCAAAAATATTTATTAATATATACTCCTTTTTGAATTTTTCACGCCAGTGTTAGCTGATGGTTTCTCTCTGGAGTTTGAATGACTGCAAATCTCCTCAAGTCTCCAATTCTGGCCGATCTCAGTAACTGTATTTTGGATGATCTTCGTTCGTTCACGTATTCCTGGTCCTCCAATCCCTGTAATAATCACTGGTGACTTCCGAGTACACCAGTTAGATTTGGTATCACCGTCACTTTCATGTTATATATTTATTTAGTTCCTTAGCAAGGTCTAGGTACTTATTTCTCTTTTCACTTTTCCTTTAGATTCACCCTGTGATCAGACGGAACAGCAAAGTCCACTATTCAGCAGTTTCCCTTTTTTGTTGACAATCACAAGGTCTGGTCGTCTGGCTGGGATTACATGACCTATTTGTATCTCTTTAATTTATTTGCATCTATTTAATAAAATATCCTTGCAGCATTCTCTATTTTATTTATACAACAAAATTATAAGAACATTTTAAAAATGTTGCAAACTAAATTACTATCAGAAATCATTTGCAAGATTATTCAATCGTCCACTGATAATCTATAGTTCTATGGCGATAAGTACAGAGGTTAAAGCTTACATAAAAAAACAAAACAAATTTTTTCCGTCCATCTGATGACGATAATGATGATGATGATGATGATGATGCAGAAGAGTAAGCGAATTGTTCTCTCAAGAAAAAGGAGAAAATATTTTGAAGTGCAACACAAGAAATATGTCAGCTTTATCACGTGACGATTCCGAGAAGAATTATGCTACAACAAATTGTGAAACACAGTTTGCATATTTGATTTCATTTAAAATTTCTCTGGAATAGTATATGATTATCTTTAATGTCAAAATAAAATAAGATATACAAATTAGGTTTTTTGAAAATGAAATATGTAAGTTAAGGTCGTTAACCTTATACACTTATGATTAAAGTGAAATTATTTTGCCGTTAAAAGTCATCATTTTATGCAAAATTTGGCAGCAAATTGTAACGGTAAAATGTGATATAACGCAAAGAAACGAAGAAATAAACTTCAATGCAGCAAAGAAAAATGAGAAAGAAAATTATTTGCAGACAAGGCACTTAGTGACTGATATAGACAAATAGTCTGAAGATGATTACTTAGAGGTCATCTACAAAACGAAACAATATTTTTTCATGGATACAAAATCAAGGAAATTAATCAAAGATAAGTATGCAAAAGAAAGAGCATGAAAAACCATTGAAAACAAAATCTGATATATATATATATATATATATATGTGTGTGTGTGTGTGTGTGTGTGGTATCACTTATAAATTAGTAGAGTCAACCAATTTTTTGAAAAGTTACATTTCTTTTAAACGGAATATGTTTGAATTTTCTTATTTCAAAGTATACAATCAAAATGAATATTAATAAGTGTTATTTATTACCAAACACCACCCACCGATTTGAATCTGTTAGCAAAAATGAAATTGCAACAATTCTGTGAGTAAAACTATTTGTGCATATATATATATATATATATATATATATATATATATATATATATATGTACGGAGTAAAATTGTCTTTGTAGAGTGGACAGATCTGTATTTTCGGTATAAAAATGCATTCATCCAATTTTTATTTGGTTAAATATTATTAAAGGTATTTGGGGAGAGTTTCTTATGAGCCTAAGTACAGAACCATATCCTCAATATGATCATGTTCTGAAATTTAGATTTTTCTGTGAAAACCATCAGGTGATCTTGTTTAGATATTTTTCTTTTTATTTGCGAGCTACTTAAGATGTTTATTCAGTTAAACATTTTATTTTTTGTTCAAAATTTGCTAGAATGTTATGTAATTATTTTCCATCTCCATTACGAAGACCTATTTATAAACCAAATTATTTAGGTTTAAATAAGTATGAATCAATATTCTACAAAGGAAATTATGCATAAATATTTTTATTTAGCAGTTTGTAAATTCAAAGATTGAACAATTATTTACTTTTTCCCACAATATTATTGTTATTCTGACAAAGTCCTTATCGACTTTTATTCAGAACGAATTTTCTTACACTATGACTTTGCTAGAAGTTCAATAATTTTGTATACAAAATTTATTTGCTTGACAATGGGCCATTTCGTTGTCCATAACAGACAGATAAAAAAAAAATTGCCAAGTGCTTTCTAAATTGATTGGATTTGGTTTCTTTGTTTGATGGAATATCAACATTCATGGGTTATTTTATGTCAAAACCATCTTTTGTAGAAGAACAGCACTGATATTATTTTACCCAAAGCTGGTGGGACAAAGGTATATTTGCCTCTGCCTCCGATCGGAAAGGGCTTGACACAAGACCAAATGACCCGAAGGTCTGATTATAGTGGGGGTTAGGGGACGGGAAGGTCAGACCCAAGCCGAGACCAGAACCCTGCTGGTCTTTGCTGTTCATCGTGAGCTGATGAGTCTAGCTGGACATGGACCCAAACATGAGTGCAGGCACAGATGCCAGATATTAGCTTAAACTGAACAACGGGGTCCTGTGGTCTACAAAGGTGTCAATAATAAGGTGGCCCAGGCGAAGCAGGAGGCCTTCCCGCCTCGAGTCTGCCTTAGATGGACTATGCCCTGTCCGACACGAATGCCAGACAGTCCAGCTAAAAGCCGACTGGGGGCAAAGGTAACAGTAAATTAACTCAGTCGGGTCAATCCCCGGAGCAGGGCTGATTGGATATAGGGGTTTATATGTTTCTCAGGAGCTTTATTTGTCTCTGCCTCCCACCAGACAGGACTTGGCTCAAGGTCAATGACCCGAAGTTTGATTATAGTGGGGGTTATGGGAAGGGAAAGTCAGGCAGGAGTCGAGGCTCAAGCCCAGCTTGTCTATGCTGGTCATCGGCCCACTTAGTGCAATGTGGGCCTGATGGATCTAGCTGGACATTGACCCAAGCATGGGTCCAGGCACGGAATCCTGGTTATAGTTTAAACAAGACAGCAAGGTCCAGTGCTATACAAAGGTGACAAGGGTATCAATAATGCAGCTCGCCCATTTGGAATGGCCCGGCCGAAGACGGGGGCTTTTGGTCTCAAGTTTGCCTTTGATAGACAACGCCCGCAATGGTCAAAGCCAACAGTAAATTAATGACTAATATCCAAGGGTATTAGTCCAAAAGAGAGCATAATAATACAAAAGGAATTTGAACTCATTTACTCGAGGCTGCAATTCAAGCAATTTACCTTTTTGCTACGAGTACTTTTGGATACTGTTCTCAAGCGGCATTTTAATATCAAATATTCACATTATATCTTGAGAAAAATTTGACTAATTTTTTTAATCAATGAACTTTTCCTGTGGATTTTATCATAAGAATATATTAAACAATTTACTAAGATTAAATAGAAATTATTCAAAAATTATTCTGAAATTAGGTATTATGTTCATGTTAAGAAAATTGCCGAGCAATAAAAATGTTTGAAAACAATTAAAGAAAACGATACATAAGGGAATGAAGGGATTATGAAAAACTCTGTATGATGATTTTGTGGTGAACAATAATAACAGACGAGAATGCAAGTCATATAAATTTAATCTGTATTGTAGAATAGTTGTTTTTTCTATTTGACATAAAACTAGCACCACATAAAAATAACCTAACAAAAATGCAACGACAAATACATATTTTCACCCCTTCACGCGTTAACCTGCAACTTCATGATGGAAATAAAAAAAATTAATTTCTAAACTTAATATCTTTTCACATTAATTTACCATATCCAACCTTATATAAACATTTATTATGATTTAAGCTATTAATTATCCGATGAGGTCATCATTAAAGAAAATTATATATATATATATATATATATATATATATATAGAGAGAGAGAGAGATGTGTTTTGGTAAGAGTTTATTGCTCATGAAATTTGGGTTAAGATGAACAAAGATACGTGAGCGCTCTTAAAAATATGTATCCTTGATTACAATATATAAATCCCAATCAAATAATAAAAATGAA
>OY757936.1:7479145-7516645 GCA_963585895.1 Sepioteuthis lessoniana
CTATCCCACGGCCACCTTAACAACCCCACCCGTTGAAGTTTGTTTCAGCTAATCATTGCCCCTAGGTCGATTGCTGCTGATACATTTTATTTTTAACTTTGGTGCTCTCCTCCTGCTATCATGACTTGGATTTTAGGGTTATCTTCCATTAGATTCCTTTTCATTTCTCTATTATAGCTTTTCCTTCTCTCTCTCTCTCTCTCTCTCTCTCTCTCTCTTCCTCTCTCTCTCTCTCTCCCCTCTCTCTCTCCTACTACCTCGAATCCAAAGTCCAACCAGAAATTCCTAAAATAATTGACGAAAATCCCGAATCATTTTATCTTGTATCATTTTCTTCATATTTTTTGAAGACATCTTTACTATACTCATGTAGGTGATGTTATTCAGTCACCTCAGATAAAGCCAAGTAGTATTTTTAGTATATATATATATATATATATATATATATATATATATATATATTATTGAGTGGAAATAATTTATTTGAAAGTTTTGCTTTCAAGGCTTCATTAGGTATTCCATTTTATTCTATTTTATTGTGAACGAAATGTACTCGTAATTTTCATGGAAATGTTAAACAAGTAACTTCCCTTCAAATTATCAATATTTTGTTTTGTCTTCGTATCAATTTGCCCCAAAACGGTGATGTATTAAAGAATCCAGATCATTATCTGATCAATATATTTCTGTTACTGGCCAAAATCGTTTTAAGACAAAAGAGAATATTAACATGTATGACAGACTAAAGCAAACTGAGTAAATACAATACCTTTCTTCAATGGTAATCTAATGTTATATAATCTTATAGTTGTATAGTTTAATCTACAGTTTTATTGTACTGATAAAGAATCACAACCATGATATTTTTAATTCTAATCTTATACTATATCTAAATTTTATGCAAAAATAATACTCACTAATAGATTTTTCAATGAATTTTACATTTAAATTTTTAAAAAAAAGTTTTAACATCTAATGTTCACCGTCTGTGTTCGTGACGATTGTTGTCATATATAATTTGTAGAGTGTGATGAAACTGTAAGAACCGGATGTTATGCGATTCAATTATGTTCAATAATTCCGTTTACTGCGTTCTAGAGTCATATTTTCTTAAGCAAAATGTCGTGTATAAAAATCAAAATTTTTAGCAAGTATATAGACAGATAGATAAATAGATAAGATAAGGGGTGCGTATATTTTTGGTAATTTAAGAATAGGATCGAAAGACCACAAACACTTGTCTATGCTAAAATAAACAAAAGTAATTTTAAATATAAATAATTCTATACAAAATAGAAAAAAATTAGTAGCAGCAAGAGATATGAATAAAATATAAGGCATGAAAAACTGGATAGAGATTGGCACATCAGCAGTTAGCTGTTCCTATGAACTTCTTTGTGGTTTTCTTAGTCTTTTTTTTTTTGGTTAACGACTTGCCATAAATGATTTATTTCATTTTAATCACTTGGTTCTCGACCCTATTTTTAAGCTTTTATGACTGATTAGATTCGATTGGAAGAGTACACCATTTTGCTCTTTCTTTCCTTCTCTCTCACCGTGTGTAAATATCAACCTCTCGATTGATCTTCTTTTTCTCACATTCTCATTTGTCTTTCCGTCTCTCCTTCACTCTTCTCTCTCTCTCTTACTCTCTCTTACTCTCTCTCTCTCTCTCTCTTTCTCTCTCTGGTAGTGATAGGTTTCTTTCCAAAAATTCTCCTAGAATCTACATTACATTCATCAAAATGTCAGAAATATAGTGCTTTATGTTTGAAAGGTTGCTCTTCAAATATGCGGCTATTTGTCTGACTTTATTTTCTACTTTTTATTTTCTTTTTTGCATCATGTCTATCTTTTCCCCATTCATTTCTTTGTCCTTTCTTTCTTTATCTTTTATTTCATTCAACAGTTATTTTCTATCTTTTTTTCCTTCTATTTCTTTTCCTTTAATCTATTCTTTACTTTTTCTTTTTCTCTATTCCTTTCTTTATTTCATTATTCAAGATTTCCTCTTTGATCTTTCCTCTTCGTTGCTGCTTTCGTTCCTTAATCTTGTGTTTTCTGTCTTTTTCTCCTATTTATCATTTACAATTCTCACTTTTCTCAAGTATTAAAAATGTTTTCGTTGTTCCTTTCTTTTTTTGGTTTATTATTTCCTATTTCATGTCTATTCTTTCATGGTTTATTCTTTCTTTCTCTCTTTCCTTATTTCACAAATTAGTCTACCTTTTCTTCCTACTTTCCATTCTTCTTTTTTTCAATCTTTCTTTCTTTCTCTTGGGATTTCGATGTATTCGAATCTTTTCACGATTGATTTTAAAAACAGTTGCCTGTGTCAAAACATAGGGGAAAAATCTCTCTCGGGTAAGTTTCTTCGATCTATCTTTTCACCCTTTTAAAAATTCATTCCCCTATCAATTAAAATCAATATATATTTATATTTCTTAACTAAATTACTAAATCTGAATGCTTTGCTTCACGGGAATTGTTGATCTGCAGCTCTAAGTCGCAAACCAAGAGGATACTGACATGGCCTAATGTACTGAGGTGAATCAAATGTATTACAATAATTTGCAAAGCCATATATTACGTGACTGAAGTTGTTTCTCTCGTGAAATATAACCACTATGGTTGGTAGTATCGTGGTAGTTAGTACGCTGACTAGTTGTGCATTGCTTTACTCCGTGTGTGATTTAAAAGCTGCACAGTTAAACGTGTAAAATTGTCTAATTCGGAACCGGTGATTTACTGGTTCAAACAGGGCCTCGAAAGCAACCAAAAATATTTGTTGTACAAAAGATAAACGCACAGTTGATAATAGTACAGGAACCAGATGGTTCAAGATATGTTCCTCGGGTTACAAAAATCTCGACGCTCAGACAAGGTAAAATAAGCCTAACGCTGTTAATTCCGAATCCGTGCCCCAAGCAAATCCAGTGAACAGCATTCAGAGAGTATCAGGAGAGCTGAGCATCTCACATTTTAGCGTGGTTCGTCCCCTTCACGATTTCAGCTGTTCCAGTGAATAGCACTCAAAAAGCATCAGAAGCATTTGTTATCTAATATTTTATTGAAGTTCGTTACCTTCACGACTTCGGCAAAAACGGCTGCTTGAGGTAATGAAAATCCAGCGACACTTTTGACTCATCCGGGCAAAAACGGTGGCTTGAGGTAATGAAAATCCAGCGACACTTTTGACTCATCCGGGCAAAAACGGTGGCTTGAGGTAATGAAAATCCTGCGACACTTTTGACTCATCCGGGCAAAAACGGCTGCTTGAGGTAATGAAAATCCAGCGACACTTTTGACTCATCCGGGCAAAAACGGCGGCTTGAGGTAATGAAAATCCAGCGACACTTTTGACTCATCCGGGCAAAAACGGTGGCTTGAGGTAATGAAAATCCAGCGACACTTTTGACTCATCCGGGCAAAAACGGTGGCTTGAGGTAATGAAAATCCTGCGACACTTTTGACTCATCCGGGCAAAAACGGTGGCTTGAGGTAATGAAAATCCTGCGACACTTTTGACTCATCCGGGCAAAAACGGTGGCTTGAGGTAATGAAAATCCAGCGACACTTTTGACTCATCCGAGCAAAAACGGCGGCTTGAGGTAATGAAAATCCTGCGACACTTTTGACTCATCCGGGCAAAAACGGTGGCTTGAGGTAATGAAAATCCAGCGACACTTTTGACTCATCCGGGCAAAAACGGTGGCTTGAGGTAATGAAAATCCAGCGACACTTTTGACTCATCCGGGCAAAAACGGCTGCTTGAGGTAATGAAAATCCAGCGACACTTTTGACTCATCCGGGCAAAAACGGCGGCTTGAGGTAATGAAAATCCTGCGACACTTTTGACTCATCCGGGCAAAAACGGCGGCTGGAGGAAATGAAAATCCAGCGACATTTTTAACTCATCCGGGCAAAAACGGCGGCTTGAGGTAATGAAAATCCAGCGACACTTTTGACTCATCCGGGCAAAAACGGCGGCTTGAGGTAATGAAAATCCAGCGACACTTTTGACTCATCCGGGCAAAAACGGCGGCTTGAGGTAATGAAAATCCTGCGACATTTTTAACTCATCCGGGCAAAAACGGCGGCTTGAGGTAATGAAAATCCAGCGACACTTTTGACTCATCCGGGCAAAAACGGCGGCTGGAGGAAATGAAAATCCTGCGACATTTTTAACTCATCCGGGCAAAAACGGCGGCTTGAGGTAATGAAAATCCAGCGACACTTTTGACTCATCCGGGCAAAAACGGCGGCTTGAGGTAATGAAAATCCAGCGACACTTTTGACTCATCCGGGCAAAAACGGCGGCTTGAGGAAATGAAAATCCAGCGACACTTTTGACTCATCCGAGCAAAAACGGCGGCTTGAGGAAATGAAAATCCAGCGACACTTTTGACTCATCCGGGCAAAAACGGCGGCTTGAGGAAATGAAAATCCTGCGACATTTTTGACTCATCCGGGCAAAAACGGCGGCTTGAGGTAATGAAAATCCTGCGACACTTTTGACTCATCCGGGCAAAAACGGCGGCTGGAGGAAATGAAAATCCAGCGACATTTTTAACTCATCCGGGCAAAAACGGCGGCTTGAGGAAATGAAAATCTTGCGACATTTTTAACTCATCCGGGCAAAAACGGCGGCTTGAGGAAATGAAAATCCTGCGACATTTTTAACTCATCCGGGCAAAAACGGTGGCTTGAGGTAATGAAAATCCAGCGACACTTTTGACTCATCCGGGCAAAAACGGTGGCTTGAGGTAATGAAAATCCAGCGACACTTTTGACTCATCTGGGCAAAAACGGCGGCTGGAGGAAATGAAAATCCTGCAACACTTTTGACTCATCCGGGTAATTTTTCTATTCTTTTCCTTTTCTTAGATCCTTGATTTATTCCATTATTTATTAATGTCTATCTTTTTATAGAATTACCATTCATTTATCTTTTTATAGAGTCAGCTTCATTTATTTTGTATTAAGAAGACATTTACGGAGGGATAAGCTGTCAAGACTTGCATCTTTGATATTCTATTTTCATGACCCACCTCTCTTTTACGATATATGATGTCTATTAGGAAATTACACTACGCTAATTGTCACAATGAAATATTAATCCTCCTAACATCAAAGAAATTTACTGATTATATGCTTTCTATTATCGTATGAATTAACACTGTTCAACACTTTGCTGAGAAATATTTTTCATTATTGGGTAGTATTATCGATTTAAACGTTTTTTTTTGTTTCGATTGTTAGTTATAACTTAACAATAATACTACAACTTGAATGATTATTTATAAAACAAATGAACCATTTTTAATTAGATGTGAACAGTTATTTCTATTAAAAAAATGGTTCATTATAGTTTTATTTTGAAGTTTATAAAAAAATGTATGTTTGTTAGATCTTACAGCAGCGTGGTCTCCCTTTGTTTATTGTTTACTATGAAATAGTTACCCACTCTCCTAAAATAAATAACTAATCACGGTTTTTCCTTTTGCATTTCATCAATACATGTCTATTAAATAATGATATAATAAAATAAATAACAATAAGTCGATATATAAGTAAAGCCACATCATAAACGCGCGAAACATGTGATCTACATTAACCAGGGAAGCAAGTTACAGAAGTTTCTATTCTCTCGCTTGAGGTAGACATGTTTAAAGGATGAACTTTTGACGTATTCAGATCTAAATACAAATTTTGCCCAAGAGCCACTTTATTGATTAACAATATTTCTGCAATAACTCTCATGTTTAGAAGTCTATCATTTTGAATGATCTGTTCGATATTTTAACATTATCACAAGATTTGAAGTGCATAAGCGATTACAGGTTTTATCATCTTTGATATCTCCTAACCTTCCCGAAATCTTTTAGTCTACGCATACTCAGGGTATATGATATGTATTCTTCTCGATAAACTTTAGTTTTCATGCGTTAAGTTCAAATTTAACAATAATTTTTAGATGCATTTGTGGCATAATTTTTGAACAGACACATATAGATAAAGAGATGCCTAAAAGTGAGCTGAAGACGTGTGTAAAAGGAGGCTTTCAGCAGCTGTTTATGCCTAACACTTCGCGAATTCATGCTATGCTTCAACTTATATTTTGAGATTAAGGCCCTTCCCTCTAACATTCTCTATATGGGCGCTAAGCAAATTCACATTCTGTTACCATAGTAACACCCGTGTATAAAAGAAGCGCCTGGATGAGTTCCTTTTCTTTCCTGCCAGAATGGCTTTAAAGAAAGATCAGTTCTTGTTTTCCAAGAAACATCTGGTGAAGCTCGTGGTACACTGAGCATAAAACTATAAGTAGAAAACAGTACACTATGCCGTGAGCTTATTTTCATACATGGAAACATTATAATTCCATATAACCATCAATGAAAAGAACTCTTCACAAACAAACCTTCCTTTTTTTAATTTCTTTAGCACGTACATACTGACGAACAGACTTTTTATACGTCTTGATCTTTTTTAAATCTTATTTGATTTTTTTGAAATTTCTGAGGTCATGGAAGTTCGTGAAAATGCATAACGAACAATATGTGTTTCATAGATTATTCATTCTAGTCGGAAGCAGCTCTTCTAGTATATTTGAATTCTTCAATAGCTCGCCGTCGACATTGCTGTTGGTCGCCTTGTGTTTCCAGTCTCAAAGAAGCGTGAGAGATTCGGAAAACACAACTTCTGTTATTGGGGTTCACAGAACACTGAACCTCTACTTTCGCGTTGCGTGGGCGGCATCTCTCGAATAGCCCCTACCACAAGTTGGGAGGTTGTTTTTTACAAATATAATTTTAAAACATTTAATGAAAAGGATGATAGCCTGAATAACAGATGCAACTCTAAGGATAGACCTAGATGCTCCTTGAATGGTAATTTAAAAAAAAAACAACATAATATACAAGATCAGTTCCAAGAAAGCGATAAAATAGAAAAATATATGTCGGTGCCATTGTCATTCGCCAGGTCTTTACAATGTAAAGTCCACATGACAATGAATACGAAATAATTCAAGAAAGATTGTTACCGCTTTTATGTCTGTTTTCATGTACTCATGTTTAGGGAACAACATGTATACATCGTACCTATTTAAACTCTTTCTCTATTCTTGTTAATACTTCTTCTATATTAATTATCTACATATAAAATATTCTTATATTAGTAAATGAGCTTACTTTGTCTTCTTTTCATCTATTTAGTATTAGTATATCATTGGATATTGGTGTTTTGGAACTCATCAAAATACGCTCCTTGTCACTAATCAAACCTACCCGAGCATAATTCGGGCCAACATTTTACTTTTCTAAAATCATTAATATTTCAAGAATTTCTGTCGCTATGTAGCGATTTAGTAATCTTAGCTTGGTACTCGAGTACAAATATGAGAAACCTCAAGATAATTGAACTCACAACTAATGGTTTGTAGCCGAGCTCGTAAACCTTTACATCACGAGAAGCTTCTTTTTGCTGGTTACGTAACTTTGTACGAATGGTATGAATCATGACAATATTACACGATTGTTTCATGGTTTTTCTGCTAATAAAAATCTACCGTCTTTTAATTTTTTTTTCTTCACTAATTTTACTCCGAAATTTATAATTAGTTCAACAGAATTGACTATTGTTTAGTCACGTACAGCAAAGTCCCCAAAGAGCAAAGGAGAAATACTTTTGTCTGTTTTCTTTTTGTAATCGAGTTCTATTTGGCGAGCTTGTTAGTAATCAATTAATAACAACATGAAAAGCTGCCTCGGCTAAAAATTAGATGATAGAATGACTAAAATAAACTTAAAAACAATAAAGAACCGCAAAAAATAAACGCACTATTTTCTTCAGAGAAATATCTTTGATAGCGTTTTCTTTTCACGTCAGGTGATTTATCAATTATATGAATGAAAATAAATGCGACGTGTTTGAGCAAATAGACAGAACCAGCCAGTTACTGAGGATATGTTTGATTTTGTTTATTTAACAATATATCAACATCTTATGGGTTATTCAATAACGAAATTTGATTCATTTGTAATGACTATTTATTCATTGGTAATAAGATCTAATATTTGTCATAACAACTTATATATTCAACATTCCGTTGTGATGCTTTTTTAAACGTATTTTTTTTATTTACCACTAATAATATTTATTTTTGTTCACAATTATATGGTATCAAGCATATATATATATATATATATATATATATATATATATATATATATATATATATGTGTGTGTGTGTGTGTGTGTGTGTGTGTGTGTGTGTGTGTGTGTGTGTTAAGTGAGTTATGAAAAATCTCATCTAATTCATACAAAATTGTTTGATTTCAATTAACTATGATTATTTCATTATAATTTTGTTTGCTCATAATTATTCGGTTTCAAGCATTAGAATTTAGTACAAATTATGTGCATCGTGCAGCATGGATATTAAGCAATTCTAAATATTTTGATCTTAGTTGTTGAAGCTATATACGGGACTCTACTATTTGGGGTCCGAATGGAACTAGGATTAATGGCAACGAAAATGTACTCTAACATCTTTAACCATTTTGGGTCTGAATGGAACTAGGGTTCCATTCAGACCCAATGTACTCTATTATCTTCTGCCATTTTGGATCCGAATGGAACTAGGATTAATGACAGCGAAAGCGTACGCTACACTTTCCCGAATATTACAACTGGATGTAGTTTAGTATCATACCAAGGGTTCCTTTTTTTGATGGGGGGGGGCTTATCCCCCCGCAAAAGATACACATCGAAGTGCCACACACACACACACATATATATATATATATAATAGGGCAAAAAAACGCAGGACATTTTTGTCCGATCCTTTTTTGGGGTCCAGTAAATGTGGTATTAGGTGAGTCTTAAACAAACATACTTTATCTCTCTTTCAAAAGATATCAAATTCACATTCTCACATACAATTTACTTGTTTCTCTCTTCATATGTATTGTATAAACTCGCATATCGATCGACTTTCTGAGACTTAAATTTTAGCCTAATTTTTGGGAGTCGCATCATATGCAATATATAAACATTGTGGTAGTGTCTAGTTGGCCAAAACAATTGATATACCTACAATTTCCAACTGCAAAACACCATTGAGAAAGTCACATGATACGCGACCGTGTGAAGTAAACTAAGCCGGGTTTCGACCCCAGCTTGAAAAGTCTACCGTGTCGAGCCACACTAAAGAGTTGTGATACAATGAAGCAGTGTGTCTGTGGATGACAATATATATATGCACCCTCCACAGGGTTAAACACTTGTGGGATATTTGCCGGCTAAAACATAAGCTACAACGTAATAGCTTCTTCTGAAGAAGTGAGCACTCCCCGTAACCGATAAGTTATATGTAAAAAGTTATGCGCAAAAATTACTTCACTAACGCTGAGAGTGACGATGGCTCTGGCGTTAAAAATAGTCAACCGATTTTGATTCCATCTTGCGTGTGAGACAAAGATGAAGAGTCGTGATGCAACGAAACAATCAGTTAGTGAATGACTATATGCATAATAAACGTTTTATAAAAATGTGTATACTAATTGATGTGTGATTATATATATATATATATATGTATATATATATATATATATATATATATATGTGTGTGTGTGTGTGTGTGTGTGTGTTTATATATAATTAACCATCAATAAGTACACATTTCTTATTAAGCTCTTGTTTTATTCGAAGCCAATAATGCCAGGATTCTTTCATTTCTTTTAGAATATACCATGAAAACGGGTATTATTACATATTATTTATTACCAGGTTTTACTTAATTAAAATTGTCTTTCAAAAATGATTGAAAGAACCGAGTTTATTTCAATGAGTTAACAATTTCTTTTTGAGGAAAATTTTGTCTGTGTCCATCAACAAACGCAGTAAAATTATAAAAGTTCGACGTTAAAAGTCTTCATATTTAATGTTTTTGGATCTAATAAAGTTTGCTTTTGGCCCTGTAGCTGATTTTTCAGAAATTTGGATCAAAGATCCGACCTCAACAAATTCGCGTCTTTTGTTGAGCAGCGTAAAAGGTGATACAGTTTCAACTTCTGCTTTGAAATTTAGTCAGAGATATCTTTCGATAATTATTTTTCTAATCAATAAACGCTACCGTTATCAATAAATTGGAATAGTTTCTAGGTTGAACTATTTGATCCTGGCCGTTAACATATGAGGTTACTCGGCCCAGCATCAATGAAGGACACCATTGACCCTCTTTTTGGCTTTATCCGCCTTACTTTACATTCATCATCTTGCAATACACACTCCTCCCCTAAAATCTGATATTTAGTGACAGGGCCGTGTGACATGCCTTAAAGATTTCAAAGGGAGTTTGATCAATGCAGTTAGGCCATTTGGTCACGTTTTGCATCCATGGTACAATGCTTCAAGAATTTTAATCACGTCAGTTTGTTTTCAAACAAAAAAGAATTTTCTAAGTTTAAACTTACTTAAAGTCCAGCTATCCCCTATAATATAAATAATAATAAAAATAATTATTATTATTATGATTATGATATATATTTTTTTACTCTTTGAGAGTTTTCCCTTGGCTTTTCACGGGAGTTTCCGTGACAGCAAGTGTCCTCAAGTCTCCGGGACTCTGCACAGTATTCTGGCCGATCGCAATAATGCTGTTGATTGGACAGTATCCACCCGTCTCGCCATTTCCAAGTTCTCAAGTCCTTGTACGAATCCCTTGGTGACTGTTCTAAAAGAACCAATTACTACTGGTATAAACCTCACTTTCATGTTCCACAGTTTTTCTTTTCAATTCCCGAGCAAGGACGAGGTACTCATCACTCTTTTCGAATTCTTTCAACTCTACTCAGTGGCCCACCATAACAGCAAAGTCCACAATCTTGCAGGTTTTCTTTTTGTTTCTGGTGGCTTTGATAAGTCTTCTTCTGCGCTTTTCTATGTAGTCTTCGAGTCGTATCAATGTGTCAACGTTGTCTTAAATGCGGGCAAGTCCTCCTCGTCCCTCTGTTCTTGACTCTTATAATCTGTCAACGTCATCTCAGGGATGCAATTGTGTCAGCTTCTAAATTGCCCAAGTATTTGTAGGTTTCCTTTTCTTTGAGCGTCCTGATTAGAACTTGATTTGGGAGTTCGACTCCTTCCGTCATGTGTCGTTTGCCACTTTTCATTCCTAGCTTGACGCATTTTTTAATGCCAAATTCCATTCATATATCTTGATTTTATATCCTCATAGTTTATATTAGGATTTCCAATTCTTTTTCGCTTTTGGCAAAAACTTTGACGCCGTCCATGTACATCAAGTGGTTCATCGTTTCCTGCGATTTACTGAGTTTGTAACCGGCAGTGAATTTCCGATGTATATGGTTGAGTGGTATCATGGCTTTCACAAATATGCATGGTTATAGTGCATCTCCCTTGGATAGTATTGGTGATGGTGCATCTCCCTGGAATATGCCTCTTTGTATCTTTACCTCTGCTAAGTTTTGTCCTCATGCTGTCAATTTCCCTCACCAGGTTTGCATGGTATTCTCAATAGACTGTACAGCTTGGTCGGGTATTTTATACATTTTGAGACAGTGTAGGATCCATCTTTAGGAAATAATATCGTAATCCTTTTATCATTATTATTATTATTATTATTATTATTATTATTATTATTATTCACTCATTAGAACTTTTCACATCAGCGATAGCCGATGGTTTTTCACTAAAGTCTGAGTGACAGCAAGTCTCCTCAAGTCTCCAGGACTCTTCTTAGTATTATACCAATTACAATTGGTATAATTGTCACCTGCATGTTCCACAGTTTTTTTCGTTCACTAGCAAGGTCGAGATACTTATTCTTCTTTTCACATTCTTTCAGTTTTATTCTGTGGTCTGCAGGGACAGCAAAGTCGACTATTTTGCAAGTTCTCTTTTTTGTTGTTGATTATTATTATGTCTGGTCTCCTGGCCGGGATTAGGTGATCCGTTTGTATATTAAATTCCCATAGGAGTTTATACGTGGCATTTTCTAGGACAGGTGCTGGGTTGTGCATATACCATTTGTTAGTATGGTCGAATTCAAATTTCCCAGTGAATCACCTTACCGACCCAGTCGTGTATCGCCTTATACTCCCTCTGTGCTAATTTGCTGCATTTGCTTATTATATGATTGATGGTTTAATCTCTGTCACCACATAGCCGGCATTTGCTATTTTGTTGAGTCTTATCTATTCTCGCTTTGATGTGATTCGTTCTTATGGCGTTGTCCTGTGCTGCTATTAGGAGAGATTCTGTTTCTCTCTTAAAGTTTCCTTTTCTTAGCCATGTCCAAGTTTTGTCGTGTGAGATATTGTATATTAGTCGTTTAAAGCGGCCATATAGTTGTTTTCCTTCCAATTATTGTTTCCTAGTTATTGTCATTCGGTTGTTCATAGTGCTCTCAGTTTCGTGTCTGGTGGCTGTAATGAGCCCTCTTTCGTGTTTTTGTATATAGTTTTCGAGTCGTTGTATGGATGTGTCAACGCTGTGTTCAATGCTGGCAAGTCCTCTTCCTCCCTCTTTTCTTGAAGCATATAGTATGTCAACATCGTCTCAGGGATGCATTGTCATTAGTTTTCTTGTTCTTTGGTCCATTTGTTTAAGTTCGTCTCTGGTCCACTTGAGAAAGGGTCCGGAATATGTAACAAGTGGTACATCCCAGGTATTTATTCCTTTTATAAGATTTCTGCAATTGAGTATTGTCTCGAGTAGTTTTCTAGTTCTTCTGAGGTATTCTTTCTGGATTTTTTCTTTCATTTCAGCTTGTTTGATGGTGTTAGCCTCCAAGATGCCCAAATATTTGTAGGTTTCGTTTTCTGCGAGCGTTTTTATCTTATCCTTGTTTGGTAGTTCCATCCCGTCAGTTAGATGTCGTTTGCCACTTTTCATTACAAGCATTACACACTTTTCTATGCCAAATTCCATTCCTATGTCCCGGCTGTATATTCTACCTATGTTTATTAGGGTTTCCAGTTCTTTTTCATTTTTTGCCAAAAGTTTGATGTCGTCCATGTACATTAAATGATTAACTTTTTCCTGAAATCAGCCGAGTTTGTATCCGGCTGTGCATTTTCTGAGTATGTGGTTAAGTGGCATCATGGCAATTATGAATAGTAAGGGTGATAGTGCATCTCCTTCGAAAACCCTTCTTTGGATCTTTGCTTCAGCTAATCTTCTTCCTCCTGCTGTCAGTTCGACTCTCCAGGTTTTTATAGTTTTGTCGATGAAGTTTATGACTTCGTCTGATATTTTGTACATTTTGAGGTTGTTTATTATCCAGCTATGCGGAACCATATCACATGCCTTCTTGTAGTCAATTCAGGCCATTTCCGTTTGGTTTTGCTCTCATCTAGGATGTGTTTATTTAAGTAGAGTAATTCTGCTGTGCCTCTGGATCCTTTGCAGCATCCTTTCTGTTCGTCAGGGGACAATCTGCAGCTTGTTAGAGAGTGGTAAATCTCTTCCCTTATTTGTGCTGTTAATATTTTCCACATCATTGGTAGGCAAGTTATGGGTCTGTAATTGTTGGGGGCGGTTCCTTTGTTTGGGTCCTTTTGTATTAATGTGGTCCTTCCTTTAGTCACCCACTCGGGTACGTGCGCTGTTTGTAGGCATTTGTTCATTTCTAATACTAGTCTGTCGTGAACTGAGGTGAACTTCTTGAACCAGAAATCATGTATTCAATCATGGCCGGGCGTTTTCCAGTTTGATAACTTTTTAAGCGTCGGTCTGAGTAAATCTGTGTGTATTTTAGCTTTCGGGCCTTCTTCGAGTTTTTCTAGTTCTCTTGTGATAAGGTTTATCCATTCAGCCTTTTCATTAATTGTTTTGGTTGCCATATTTTAGTCCAGAATCGTTCGGTTTCTTTTGCATCCGGTTATTGGTATGTTTTATTGTCATCTCCTCCTAATTGTTGATCTTTCATTGTTTTGGAATGTCCTATTTTGTCTGTATTGTTTTACCCTTTGTCGATATCTTTTTAATCTTCCTTCTTTTGCTAGTACTTTCTGGTGTATTTCCTCGAGTTGTACCGTAAGTTTTTCCTGTGTTGTCTTTTCTTTTCTATTTATTTCAGCGTTTTTCTTTTGTTTTACCACTTTCAGTTGTTTTCTAAGGTTTTCTATCTGAGTTTCTAGTCGAAATTCCCATCCTGGTTTTGACTTTTCTTTCATGTTTTTTTGAGGGGATCCCAATGTTCTAATTTCGCTCCAGCATAAATTAGTTCATTTAAATCGGTTATGTTATTTGTTGGTATATATGTCAGTATTTGATTCACTTTATTCGTCCCTGCCTTAACTATTCTCCATTCAATGTTTCTTAATGATGGTAAGGTGGTATTTTCACTGTTTAAAATTCTCTTAATTTTTTTTTTAAATTAACTTTTATTCATGTGTTAGTACTAGGTTGTTTTGTTGTGTAGTGTTTGGTTGGGGGGGGTTGTTGGGGGGGGGTTCCATTTTCCGAAGTTGGTTGATTTTGGATGGGCTGTTTTTGTTTGTTGATATTTGGTGTGTCAGGTAATGTATTTCTCCTTTCTTAATCATTTATTTTTTGGTGTATTTCAATTATTTCGAGTTCTGAAAACCAACCCTTCTTCATTATCGTTCTAACTTGATCAGCGAGTCTCTGAATAGTTGTCTGAAAAATAGAAAGTTCTTGCCATATCTCCATCATTCTTTTCCTGCATCCTCTTTGTGTAGGGTTACTCATAAAATAGCAATGTAGTGCAAGTTGGTTGTCTTCCCTAGTCCATGTTTTCCGTTTAGGTCTCTGGTTGGTGGGGTTCATCGAGTCGTTATTTGTGTACCTGAAAAGAGAACAGCCCACATTCGCATGATGACGATCAGGTCTCCCGTGTTGGCTATCAAGAGAACACCTGCCGATCATGACACCCAAGTCTGAGTCCTGGGACCCACGTTGTGTAAAATAAGAATTTGAAGTTTTTATCATGGGTGGTATATTGTGGCTATACCAGACCCAGGGGTTGTTTAAATTCTGCGCATCTGATACAGACGTGACCGACGACAGTCATGGTGACTGTACATTGACAGCTGGTCACAACCCCCCTAAAAAACCCTAAGTTTTAACTTTGTTAAAGTCCGAAAAATTACTCTTATTTCATGAGATAATCATTCCCGTGTGAACTTCCTGTTTCCTATTGCTGATGTTTAATTTCCTATGTAACTGGTAATAATATAAAGTTAGTTTCTAATATTTTCCTAATATGAGAATGGAAACATTGTAATATTTTCAGTCCCAATCGAATACAGATTTCCGGTTAGAGAAGAGTCACACGTGATAGAGATTGTGAGGGGGCCATATTTAAGAAACAAATCTATTTCGTCTTCTCAAAAATATTCACCTGGAATAAACATTGGCCATTAGTTAGCAAGTTTTCATTTAAATTCAAATGTTAAGCAAACGATTTTTACGAGACGCGAAAATCAGTGATTTAAATAGACAGTAACCAAAAATTTACCTTTGAGTAGACATTTACAGCAACAGATATGTTTCCTATGACCCAACTAATGTTTTCAAACTACTGTAGTCATTTATATACATTCTAACAATTGCTTAGCACGTGTTACTTCTATTATTATTATTATTTATTTAGCATAACCTATGTTTGGCAGGAAAATGTAATGATAAACACACACACACACACACACACACACACACACACACGCGCGCGCGCGCGCGCACACACACACACACACATTCTATCTTGCATGGAATGATAGAGTTTATAACACATATTTTAATGACTAATCTATATTTATCATTGAGATATATACAGTTGATATCTTCTACCGAATTAAATATATCGAATTAAATATATCGATGAGAAATAATTCTATATGAAAATTAAATATTTGTTACATAAAATAAATAACGTTCATAATGAGGTTACAAAATTATTGTTTACATACGATTATATACATATATGCGTGAGTGTGTGTGGGGGGTGCAAGATATATCATCATTATCGATTTTTAGAATGACATAAAAGACTTTGTTTCCCAGTGGATATGAATTTAACATCAGACGAAGACAGAAAGGAATAAAGTAAATTCAACATTTAAAAGCTTTCATAATTGCTTAATAATCGTACAAATAGGAAACTAAATGATATGATTAATTATCTATTTTTAAACTTTAACTTACAAAAAATATCTATTATTTTTTATCAGAGATATTAAGTCGACAAAGTTGAGTAACTGACAAACATCAGAAAGGTGTCCTTTATACTGACCGGTTGTAAGTTTGTAAAAAAGTGGTAGGGAAGTTTTCGCTATTTACAAATTGATAAGTAATTAAAAAGTCGATAACCGGAAGACAGTTGACAAAGTTAAAGTTTTGACTGTCAGGCTCACTACAATAAAACACATAATATCTGACACTTTAGAAAGAAAACAACAATTAAGGAAAGATTACTTAAACCAACTGACTCCATTAGTCCACTAAGTTGAGACGAGAGGGCATATAAAGTTCCACCCACACAGATGGGATTTGAAAATTGTTGTTCTGAGAACCACCATAAAAACGATTTGATTTTTTCTAAATCGATCTCTGTGCAGCTAGGGACCAAGAGAAGAAAGATTTGGTTTAGTTTGGTTTGGTTTCATGGCATTTCAACCATTGTAGGTTATTTAATGCCAAAACTATTTTATACATAAAAACAGTTCTATTTCAAACAATTCGGTTTAGCATAAGTACACAGTTTCAATGCCAAAAAGTTCTATTTCAAACAATTTAGTTTAGCATACAAAAACAGTTATTACCAAACAACTTACTTTAGCATAGGTACAGAGTTTAATTCTATTTGATCCATAGATAGGACCATGTCAGTTGCAACCACTCCCGGACATAGTGAACCAAGGAGCGATGATAATGAAGTGGTTTTCCGCATTCCTCAAAGCATTACTGAAGCCCCACCAAGGACATTTGTTGGGGGAGTCTTACCCATCTGCAGAGAAGCAGTCGGTCTATTCTACAGCTCCAGCCGAATGGGCAAAAAGAAAATGATTAAAATAAGTAAGTTTTCTTAATGTAACTATTAACTATAAAAAAGAAATGTAAAAGTAATTCTTAAAGCCATATTTATATTTTTTCTAAGCATAGCAAGATCGCCACTCAGTTGCATAGATAGATGGTATGGTGGGTAGCTACATATTTTCGAAATCACAAGGAAAGCTTCATGATAGGCAAAAATCAAAAAGAAATGATGACCATGACACAAACAAGTATATGTGGCCTTGGAATAGGTATAGAATTTGGCATTGAAAAATATGATACGCTAGTAATGGAAAAAGTAATAGGATTGCCAAATAAGGAAAAATTAGAACGCTTGGAGAGAAGGAAAATTACATGTACTTCGGAATACTGGAATCGGACGAGACCAAAAAAGTGAAGATAAAGGAGAAAATAACAAAAGAGTACCTAAGAAGAGGGAGAAAACGTCTAAAAAAACCCTCAGTGAGAGAAACCACATCAAAGTCATAAGCACTTGGGCAGTACCCACAGTAGTCAAGACGATTCTTAAAATGGACAAGATAAGAACTCCGAAAAATGGTTCAGAAAACAAGAAAACCGATGACTATGTGTAAGAACAATCCATCAAAAGATGACGTCGACCGACAAAAAGTTTTAAGAGATGAAGGAGGAACTGGACTAGCCAACATTGAGGATTGCGTAGATGTATCAATACGAAGACTCAAGGATTACATTAAAATGAGTAAAGAAAGACTTATTAGAGCAGCCAGAAACGGCATTGGCAATATAAGAACAAACAGAAAAGCAACAAAAACTAAGAAAGAAAAACAGCTGTATGTTTCAAGTGACAAACTGGGAGATTTCTCACAAGAAGATTTGGCCATGGCTAAGAAAGGGAAATGTCAATAGAGAAACTGAATCTCTTCAAATAAGTAGCACAAACCAACCTAATAAGTAGCAATTATATTAACGCAAACATTGATAATACTCAACAGATAGCAAGTTAACTTAAAAAGAGTAAATGATTAAGATTCAGATTTAGTGTTAATCAACATGAAAAAATGCTGTTGAGTGGGTTTTATTGTCCTGGTGGATTATTGAGTGAATGAAAAATACTGTAAAAGGTAGATAAATTCATTGATTTTCTCAAAGAACTAAAAATGCTTTGGAATATGAGAGTGACGGTGATGCCAATTGTTGTTTCTGCACTTGGAATGGTCCTAAAAAGCTTAGAAAAAGGACTGGAAGAACCCTAACCCCACTAGACTACAAGCTGAGATTGATCAGAAATGTTCTCGAGACCTGACGAGACTTGTCACCCAGATTCCAGTGAAAGTCTACGAGCGTTAACTGGGGATAAAACTCTCATGAAGTTAAATACTACAACTACTACTACTACTAATAATAATAATAATAAAGAATTTAAAGGAGTCAAAGAAGACCCAAAAGCTTAAATATGCCCGAATGTTCCAAATTTGAAGATACCTGACCAAGATATGGATACATCTCTTCTCGTTTAAAAAAACAATTCCATCCAAGCAACTCTTAATTCTTCTGAGAATAATAATAATAATAATAATAATAATAATAACTCAGGAGAACGCTAAAACTACTCGAGACAAAACTCTCCAGCAGAAACCTCATCAGAGGAATAAATACTTGGGCTGTGCCACTAGTCGGATATTCGAGAACCTTTCTCAAGTGGACCCGAGAGGAACTTAAACAAATGGACCAAAGGACAAGAAAACTAATGACCATGCATTAGGCATTACACGCCAGAGACAACGTTGACAGACTATATGTATCGAGAAAAGAGGGAGGAAGAGGACTTGCCAGCATCGAAGATACCGTTGACGCATCCATACAACGGCTCGAAGACTACATAGAAAAACTCGAACGAGGACTAATTACAACCATCAGAGTCGATACGGACAACACGATAAACGAAAGAATAACAACAACTAGGAAATAAAAATAGGAAGGAAGCAACTCTATGGCTGCTTTAAGCGTCTATTAAACAACATTTCACACCAGAAAACCTGGACCTGGCTAAGAAAAGGAAACCTTAAGAGAGAAACGGAATCCCTCCTAATAGCAGCACAGGACAACGCCATAAGAACGAATCAAATCAAAGCGAGAATAGATAAGACGCAACAAAACAGTAAATGTAGGCTATGCGGTGACAGAGACGAAACGATCAATCACATAATAAGCGAATGCAGCAAATTAGCACAGAAGGAGTACAAGACGAGACAAGACTGGGTCGGCAAGGTGATCCACTGGGAAATGTGCAGGAAATTTAAATTCGATCATACAAACAAATGGTATATGTTCAACCTGACGCCTGTCCTAGAAAATGACTCGCATAAACTCCTATGGGACTTTAACATACAAACAGATCACCTAATCCCGGCCAGAAGACCAGACCTCATAATAATCAACAAAAGAAAGAGAATTTGCAAAATTGTTGACTTTGCTGTCCCGGCTGACCACAGAATAAATTTGAAAGAAAGTGAAAAGAAGGATAAGTACCTCGACCTTGCTAGAGGATTAAAAAAACTGTGTAACATGAAAGTAACGATTGTGCCAATTGTGATTGGTGCGTTAGGCACAATAACTAAAGGATTATTAAAGGGCCTGGAGGACTTGGAAGTTGGTGGACGGGTAGAGACTATCCAAATGACAGCATCGCTGAGGACGGCCAGAATACTGAGACGAGTCCTGGAGACTTGATGAGACTTGCTTTCACTCAAATTCCAGTGTAAAACCATCAGCTAATACGGATGTGAAAAACTCTAGAGGATTAAATAATAATAATAATAATAATAATAATAATAATAATAAGAAGAAGAAGAAGAAGAAGAAGAAGAAGAAATATCAACTTGTTTAACACACTTAATAACAAAAATTGGAATAAATATCTTATTTAATCGATAAACTCTAAAAACAACACCTTAAATAAAGTCATTCGCTAAAATGATCTAAAAATGATTTGTACCAGAAAAGATGTACCAGTTAGTAAAAATCCATTATAACAAATTGTCAAAAGACTGTATTGCAAAAGATTTTCTCACTTCCTGCAACTGCAATTCATTTTTTTTATGTATATTAACATTTGTGTTTAATTTTAAAATGTTGTTTTGACATAAACCTAAGACCAATTAGCAGAACTATAGAATATAAAGACAACTTTTTTTATTTAATATTTAGTAGATCCGCCGTTAGCTTTGATAACCTCAAAAACCGACAAGACATACTATCAACTAGTTTATGAAGTTGAACCGAAGGTATTTTTTGCATGGATCTAAGACTGCGTTTTTGAGTTCGTAAATTGCTGAGTACTGTCCACCTCCTTTATAAACTTACAACAATCCCCACAAATTGTCTATAGGATTGAGGTCTGTAGTACACACTGGGTTGTCGATAAATCTTATTTCTTGTTCAAGCAAGTACTTCTTTGTTATTTATACATTGTGGATAGCAGCATTATCTTGCTGAAAAATCCATTTTTCTCCGCAGAGACGACGCCCTTTTTGTGTGAGAGATAAATCGTTTAGCATCTTCACATAATCTGCTGCTTTTTGTCGACCACTGACAAATTGTAGTTTAAGTTTTCCTGAAGATGAGAAGACCCACAAGATCATAAGATATCTTCATTCACTATGCCTTATTGAGTAATTCTCTTCTGCATTTCTTTTTCTTTTGCGTGACAGTACTTCTGAAAGCTATCTGGACCGTCTAAATTAAATTTCTTTTCGTCCGAGAAAACGACTTTTCACATTCATGGTTGATTATTGACAGGCATATTCCAGTCATTTCTCTTTGTGCGTCATAATTAACCTTCGATGATGAATTCTTTTCTTATGCTTAATTTTTTCATTGTTTAAATGCCTTCTAATTGTTCTATTACTGCAAGGTGCATCCATTTGAGATTTCACTATTTTTGATGTTGACGAAGTTTTCTTTTTACTTCACGAACAATTCTTCTCTTGAATTGTGGTGATAATTTTTCTGGCCTGCCACTCGTGTTTCTCGTTCCATACTCATGTGGACTTTTCAAGTAATTGCAGATAACGGTTTTACTGCGCACGAAAACCCCCGAAATTTCTCATTGATATTTTCCGACTCTTTTCAGAGCCTTTCCCAAATTCAGATAATTTAATTCCTTTCGCCATTTATGCTTTTAGCATTTTAAGTATCACAGTTTAAATAGCTTTTATATTACGTAGACTATATATAATACATTTTTCAATTAAATTAAGTTCTTTTTTTTCTTTAGTTCTTATTGATGGTCTTTTATTTATGTCAAAAATAAATTATAGAATCAAGCATAAATGCTAATATACATATGAATAAAAACGTCTCCTAATTTTAAATTTAAATGTCTCTTTACCTTATCTTTCATAGTTCTGCTTTTCATAATTTAAAAATTGTAAACAACATCTTTTTCTTCATTTTTGAGGATGGTCTTATATTTTTGCCCAGGGGTGTATATATAAATTTATATTAGAGAAAGAAGAAAATAACGAAAATTATATTGACAAGTTTCCTTTTAAGGATATCTTCATTAACTTACAGAATCAAAGCACCACTATCACTTATTCAAAATACCTTAGCAATAAACCTCAGTACCACGAGACTCTTGCAGTTTTACGTCAAATTGTGGGAACGTCATATCAAAATGTAGACTTGTCGTGTAATCATTCGTTGTATTCAAATCTTTTGAGCCCAAGCAACGAAGCGTTAATCTGATAAGATGACGACATCAAGACAAACAAAAACGAAATTTACCTTAACGTAAAGCACCCACTAATGAACCATTATTTAAAGAAAATCAGTTGAATTTATATATATATATATATATATATATATATATATATATATATATATATATATGTGTGTGTGTGCGTGTGTGTGTGTGTGTGTGTGTGTCTGCTATCCGATGTTGGGCGATAATAATCGAGACCTCCCACGTTGTGTTCAGTGATGATGGTTTAAATCTTTCCTGCTCTGATGTCAACATGCCTTTTTATAGTAAGAAATAGAGATCTCTTGCTTGAAAGAATAAATAACCAACCACATTTGTATATATATCTATTTTTTAGATAGTTCAACTAGATTACTGGCTAGGTCAGGGGCAATGGACCACAGATGGAAAATTACGTCTAATCACCTCGGCTAGTCTTGGATAACTGATCAGAATGTTAAAGCATTTTCCCAGTGTCATCTAATTACGAGACATATTTAGCAATCATCGACGTGGATTTAAACTGACCCTGGATTCAATATCTGTCACTCAAATAGACGACTGACGGTATTATCCCAGCCGTTACAACGGCTTTTAATTAATCCGAATACTACATGACCTATCAATTAAGAGATTTCACCAATCTACATTATATATATATATATATATATATGGTGGGGTGTAGTATGCAAAGTTTATGGGATATTATTTGAATGTTTCAAACATGTTTCAACTAATTTTTTCTTGAATTTCAGTTAAAAAAATAATCCATACATGCCCATGTTTATACTTTTATTCAATCTTATATGTCATTCTCAAACATTTTCTTGGTAATCGTTGATGCATTAAATCTGTCTGTACTCAGTTGTTACAGTAACTATCCAGACAGATAAAAATGCATTTCTCTCTGATTTCCATGTGCAATAAAAATGGTTTTGTAGGTTGAAAAGCAGTTATTTGCCATTTTATAGCCAAAGTTTATTATCCGGTTCACATACAGTATAGTTAATTCCTATTTTTCTTGTTGTTAGACTATTTCCCGTCCGGCATTCTTCAAATCGTGTTGGATTTATTCTGCTGTTGGAAGACAATGTTCCATGATTATCAAAATCGAAAAAAAAAAAACAGTATTTTTTAAATGTTTTGAAGACTTTTAGATGAACGCTAGTTAGTATACCAGACAACGACCAATCAGAATAACGTTTACTTTATTTCCACCCAAAATCTGATGAATGGAGCAACATTCGAAGAAAACCGGAGTGTATACAGCTAAAATGTCAGAAATAAAAAGAAATATGCACGAGAGATAGTGTCTTATGACAAAAAAAAAAAGACAATGAGAATACGAATAACAATTTACATATATTCATTAAAAATTTGAGATGGATTTTGTGCGTTTCTGTATGGGCAAATATAGTCGTATAAAATATACAAACATATCAAATATAACCACTTAATTATCCGTTTTGAGTTAATTATGATTAACTGTACAGGCAAAAACAATATTTGAATTAAAGTAAATGGTACTCTATTCCAAAATAAAATGTACATTTTATAGCTTTCTTGGATCGTTAAAGGTTTCTACAGGCACCTGTTTCGATTTCAGTTAGTTGCAACTTTATTTTCCCTCAGTGAATACACACACACACACACACACACACACACACACACACACACACACACACACATATATATATATATATATATATATATATGTGTGTGTGTGTGTGTGTGTGTGTGAACGTGCGTCTTGTTGGGGAAGAGGGAAAGAGAGGAGTATGAAGTTATCAAGTTATATCAACCTAATTTTCCGTAACCCTCCATTTCTGGCACTGTCGGATTTAAAAACAAAACTTTTACACACACACACACACACACACACACACACACACACACACACACACACACACACACACACACACATATATATATATATATATATATATATATATATATATATATATGAGCGTATCGCTAATAGCTGCTTCATACTTGTGTGATCATCCGACGATAGTTGCATATACTCACCTGAAGATCAAGATCTAGGGGGAGAGGAATAGAGAAAGAGCGTGGGAGAGAGATACGGAGAGAGAGAGAGAGATAGAGAGAGAGATAGAGAGAGAGAGAGAGAGAGAGAGTAAATACGTAGTTGCATATATTATATATCTCAAGACAATCATAATTTTTAATCAAAATCGATATCTCCAAACTGATAATCTCATTATTATTGAAACATGTATATATATATAAAAGTAAAAAAACACAGAAAAAACAAAAACAAAGAACAAAAATTCACTCGACACTCTGGAAAATATACTACTGTATGTATACATGAACACACATCCACACACTGAGAGAGAGAGAGAGAGAGAGAGAGGGTGTGTGTGTGTGGAAGGAGAATGTGTGTAAGAGTGAAATTATGTAGATTCAAGGTCGTTATGGACAATTAGCTGCAATGAGACATTCAGGAACACAAAATTGGAAGTAAACTTAACCAAAACAACCTATCAAAACAATATTCCTTATAAAATGAAGCAGAAAAAAACTTAATATTCAAATAACCAACGGAACGTACCCCTTAAATTGCCACCTGATGAAGACAGAAAGTCTGAAACGTGTGTGTGTGTGTGTGTGTGTACCAAAACTTATATAAATCGATTCTCTGGGTACACTGAATGCTTTAAGGATTATATATATATATATATATATATATATATATATGTTTGTGTGTGTGTGTGTGTGTGTGTGTTATGAGAATGAAAAAAGAAGTAAAGAGATATTAAAAGGGAGAGATTATTATATGTATCTCTATGTGTAAGTGTATGTATCGTAAATAAGCTTAGGAATGTTATAGATTAACAATAAATCAGAAAGGTCTTATGTGTATTGTTATACAAATGAAGCGCCTATCACCCATTTACATTTTTATCAATTAAATTCATCGATTTTTACTACATGCAAAATTAATCAATTTAAAGTGTAACTTAGAGTAATCAGAAAAAAACAAAACTTTCAGAAACAAAAACAAAAAACAATGAATTTATAATCTAAGAGAAGCTGTTTGTTGGGGCATAATTCTATTATCAGCTCAACCAAAACGTGTTGCTAATAATACCACAAGTCTTCCCTTTGCTTTAATTAATGGTCATCCTTTCATACAATGGACAATCATTACCTTTTACGTCTTTATTGATTTACTACCTTTCTTTACGCGGGGACGTAGAAATACTTGGCTCGGTATGCAAGCGCATATCAAGACCACCTAAGGTCTCCTAGTTTTGCAGTTTTGTCAAATTCGTTCAAACATTGTCTCTATGACTCTAATTACCGGAAAGTGGAACTAATTCCGTTGATTCTTGGGTTATAGGTTAAACTGCAACCAGTGGTAAGGCACCGGGTTAGGGAGTTCAAGAGTTTGGGGGGGTGAAATGACCCCTTAATTACCACTTTTTCCAGATTCACCCTGTCCAAGGGGTGATAATATACGTTTAGGAGCCAGCTATTGGTCAAAAAGCTATTAAATACAAGGAGCAGATGGAAGTCGACAGCCTTGGCAAGCAATATATCTCGGACAATTTTGCAACGTACTAGGCAGTGTGGCATCATACATACGACATAAAACCTACGGGACAAGGACCTCGCTGGCACCGTCTCAACTTGCTAGGCCATGGCAGATAAACCACGAGTGTAAAGGGTGGGGTCAGTACTGCGCACACTGCACTCCACCTAAAAACGTCATAGCTCAGGTGGAAAGGACAAGTCCACATCCGCGACGTCACCAACACTTCCAAGCCCTGTAGCGATGGGAAAGAGGCGAAACGGGAGGTGAAAGATGTTACTGGAGGCCTCAGTCCCAATCCTGCAAGCAGGTGGTTCAGGATATTGGTTGTCTGATGTTGACATGAGACGATAGTATCATACGGAAGCATCCTGAACGATCAAGCAGCCCTCTTTAGGAACAGTTCTGCTTGCTCCACAAGGAGAATGGCCTAGAAAAGATGGCTTAACCGAAGCTCGTCTCTCATCCCCCAGTTGGCTTGCGGCGGTCACCGGGCATCTTCTCAAGTGGTCCCAGAACATTAAACAAGGAAATTACGCACCCATCACCAAGAGTGCAAAAATACTAAAAGTCACATGCTAGAACGTCAGCACCATGCTTGACACAGCTCACAGCAACTGACCTGAAAGTCTCTTAGCTCTGATTGCACATGAATTATCTCGGTTAAATGTCGACATTGCTTCCCTTAGCGAGGTCAGCTTACCTGGAGACAGCAGCCTCCAAGTGCATGGCACCGGATACACACACATCTGCTCAGGGAAATCGACAAGAGAGGAACGTCTTTCAGGCGATGCTTTCACGGTCAGCAACTCCATCGCCCCCGGCCTGGGCTAATCTGCCAAAACGACATTCCAACCGCATAATGCACATGGCCCCTTCTCTCTGAATAATAAGCGGGATGTCACGCTTTTCAGTGTCGACGCTCCAACTATTCGAGCTGAAACTACAGAAAAAGACAAGCTCTACTCGGAGCTCAGCAGCTGTCTCTAAAGCACTTCTGACAAGGTGATAATCCTAGGTGATTTCAATGACAGAGTTGGCCAAGATGCAGATTTCTGGAAAAGACTAATTGGCAGACATGGCGTTGGTAACTGCAACGACAACTAGCGCTTACTGCTGGAACTTTGCACTGAGCAGCAACTTGTCATCACCAACACCATCTTCAAGCAAAAGGACATACTTTAAACAACCTGGATGCATCCTCAGTAAAAACATTGGCACCTAATTGACTTTCTTTTTGAACACAAGTGTGACCTCAAAGACGTCATTCACGTTAAAGTGATGCCCAGCGCTGAATGCCACAACGCGTAGTGCGCTGCAAACTTCGAGGCACTTTAAACCTAAACTAGGAAAGGGAGGTTCCCACGAGAAAAAGTTTAATCTGAACTAACGTTAGTCAGCTGAAGTGAAAGCTGACTTTCAGGCAGGCCTACAGTCCATGTTTGAAAACAGCGACTGCCCAGAAGACACTTCTCTGGGATGAACTGAAAAGTGCCATCCTGCAGACATTTGATGAGATTCTGGGGTTTACAGCCAAGAAGAACTGCTAGCGAAGAAGGGATCATCCCACCAAGCCTATATAGCTCAGCCGTCATGTCCTGTGAGAAGGGCTGCCTTGTGGTAAGTGCCTTTTACAGACAACGCCTCCATTCTGAGTCCTTCCAATCACTCTTTAGCGCTGACCCTGTCGTCCAGGACCCATCAGTTCCCCGCATACCCCTGCAACTATAGATGGATGAAAGACTCTCTTTGAAAGAAATTGCCACAGCCATGCCACATTTGAGGAGTGGTAAGGCAGTGAGAGTCAACAGAGTCTAGAAAGAAGGAATTAAACAGTAAGCTCAGTCAACTAAACAGTCAACTAGAGCTCTAGAAACTAAACAGTCAACTAGAGCTCTAGAAAGAAGGAATTAAACAGTAAGCTCCATGAACTCCTTGTTTCTTTTTGTAAGCAGGGCAAACTTCCATATGATCTCCACGATGCAATCATCGTCACCATGTACAAAAACAAGGGAGAAAAGACAGATTCCTCCAAATATCGGAGGATCACTCTGCTCTCCATCTCAGGGAAAATCCTTACTCGTGTGCTCCTAAACAGATTGGTACCCACCATCGCTGAAGACCATCTACCAGAAACCCAGTGTGGGTTCAGAGCCAACAGGGGCACCTCAGACATGGTGTCCGTCCTCAGACAGTTCCAAAAGAAATGCAGTATCTAGAACAAAGGACTGTATGTTGCGTCTGAGACAGTGAGCAGAAAGGGATTGTGGATGATCGTGGAGCGCTTTGGCTGCCCACCAAAGTTCCTCAGCGTGATTATCCAACTGCACAGAGACCAGCGCGGCTAAGTTAGGTTGAACTGTGACCTCTCTGGATCCTTCCCCATCCTCAACGGCGTGAAACAGGGTTGTGTTCAGGCACCGACTTTGATCAGCATCTTTTTCTGCATGATGTTTAAACAAGTCATAGAAGACCTTGACGATGACAGTGCTGTAAACACCCGCTACTCTCTTGGCGGCAGTCTGTCTAACCTCAGGAGACAGCATGCCCACACAAAAACACTTGGACAGCTGTTCTGTGACTCCCTATTCGCTGACGACGCTGTCCTCGTTGCCCACACCGAAAGAGACCTATAGCACCTAACTTCCTGCTTTGCAGAGGCTGGCAAGCTCTTCGGACTCAAGGTCAGCTTAAAGAACGCTAAGGTCCTTCACCAGCCTGCTCTCCTAGAAGAGCACCGCCATCCCCACATCACCGTCGGTGGAACTAAGCTGAAATCAGTTCATCAATTCACTTATCTGGAGTTTACCATCACATCAGACGACGGGATCGACGGGAAGAAAGATAACAGACTGTTCTTGGCAAGCAGAATTTTAACTGCAGTCGCTGCGGCCGGACTTGGCTGTCCCGCATTAGCCTTGTCAGCGGGCTATGAAGAGGAGCAAGCATCTGTTGATGAGCACTGGGATAGGTGTCGATCGAGCTGTCGTGCTCACCGCCATGCTGTGCGGCTCTGAGTCATGGGTAACCTAACGCGACTCCTTGAGCGTTTCAATCAGTGCTGTGTCTGCGCCATCTTCAGCTTTCAGGGGAGTAGCTTCGTCTCCAATGTCGGGGTCCTTAATCGGGCAGAAGTCGCCGACATGGAGGCCATCTCGCTGAGGTCATAGCTGCGATAGGCAGGGCATGTCTCCAAAATTGGGGGGGCATCACCTGCCCAGGATAGCCTTAATTGGATGTCGTGACAGAGGGGGCGTCGGAGAAGCGTTTTGAAGACTCCTTCAGGTTGACCCTCGGTGCCTGTCACACTGAGTACCACCAATAGTCGGAACTTGCAGCTAGAGCGTCGGGTCTGGTGCTGCGCCGTCCACCGAGTCGTCTCCACCTTTGAGGACTCCCGCAGAATCAACCTCACGGAGAAACGTCACAGGAGGAAGATCCAATGAGTTTCAGCAGCCATACCATACCAGACCAGACCAGACTTTTAACTGTAGTCGCTGCAGCCGGACTTGGCTGTCCTGCATCGGCCTAGTCAGCCATCAGCATGCCTGCAGTTGATGTGGATAGCCTGCTTCAAAAACCTTCGTTTGCGAAGACTCGCCAAAAAGAACCTTTCTTTACTCGCCTGATCGTTCTCTCTTCTCCTTTTCCTCTCCATTTTTACTTCTTCTTTCTTTTCCATTTTTATCTTCTTCTTTCCTCTTTTTATACATATTTACCGGTAAACTATATTTGCCGATTTCACTCCCCACAAAAGAATATTGCAAGCTGACGAGACAGAAATTATAAACCTGTCGATATAAAAATCTATAATGGCGCTATAAATGTGGTTGAGTTTTCTTCTATTTACATTTCATATATATATATATATGCCAACGGTATCAAAAAATCTACCTAGATTTCACCTAAACGGATTATCAGAACAATCCTGAAAGCTTGGTAGTTTTTTTCTGACTCTGTAGGCATTTATATTTCGCGCTACTTCGTATATTGAGCACTTTTACGTTTAGCTTAAGGAATTCTGTCGGTGATTTTTTCTTTTGGTTTGACATGCGTTATTGGTTGATTATTTTCAATTAAAACGTATTTTTTTAGTCTTTTCTTTTTATGGAATTTTTCCCGGATATAAATTTGTGTAATATTGTTTGATTTGCAAAATATAGTATCGTTTTTTTTTCACTCTATGAGAAATATAAACTAGTTATAAAATAAATACATTACCTATATGAATTATGTAAAGTGTGTTTTTTTCTAACCTTTTTTTCTTTCTTCTTTAATTCATTGGATTATCAACGCGGAAATTTTAAAAAATAATAAGATTAAATTAAGATCATAGTTTTAATTAAGATCCTTTTTTTCTCAACACATAGAGAAATAGAATGTAAATACGACATTTAGCCATTCTTTATGTAATTTTGTATTTGTTGTAATTATATGTACAGAAGATTACCGAGTTATGAGGCATAAATATTAATATGAATTTTCCTTTATTTATTTATTTTTTTAACTGAATTGAACCTTATACTCTTCAAAATAAAAACTATCTTCATCGATATATTTTCTAAATAACTGCGTTTAACACAACCGTGGAATTCCTACGGATACAGGTATTACACTCTGATCCCAAGAAAGCTGATATATATCAAAATGTAACGTCGCTGGAAGCAACACACACGCGCACCCACACACACACATGGAAAATTTAGAGAAAAAAGTATTTTGATTGAGGTAAGGAGAAGAAGAGGCTGGAAAAGTGCTCTAGCTATTTTAGAATGTGGCTTCTATATTCGAAGTTTAACTTGTTTAAATTCCTCTCTTAATTGTTTTTCCTCCAACGCTTTATATAAAGTCATATGAGTTGTCATTGTATTTGTCATTTCATTATATGCTCTCCTGAATAAGGTTCTATTTGCAGCCGAAACATTTTGGAAAAATATGGCGTCTTCCTGAATTCATTCCATTAAAAATTTAAACAATTCAAATGAAGAGGTGAACAGATCAAAAATAAAATAGGCAGAGACAAAATGTCTCTCCTGTTTAATCTAACACACACACACACACGCACACACACACACACACACACACAAATATTCTCATACAAAAACATTCTCACACACTCACACCTATTTACACACTCACATAAAGACACACACATAAACGCATATCTTTATATATATATATATATATATATATGCCAACTTCCTAACACGAGCAGCATGTGACATAACGTCAATTTTTAAACAGAGTTTGATATGTTTAAATTCATAGTTTTCCTTCTCCCAGTAGAATATATCTATGAACCCTTTGCTGGATGAGGAATAGTTGTATACATACATCTTCAAAGTTATATGAAATGCAAACAGCCTCGTCTAGGAATTGAACTCGAAGTGACGTGTCCATTTTCGACGACAATAATAATTATACCACCACGGCCTCTTTATATATATATATATATATATATATTAATATGATCCTCACCTGGGGGTTGAGTAATATCGTGAGGAATTACCGGTTGCCTCTCACGCGAAATACTCTTCTAATGAACTGAGCACTTCGGTAGCCGTTAAGAGTATATATAAGCCAGAAATATATACGTAAAAATTATTTTGCATGCGCTGAGATTGACGATTGGGCTGCGGTTAGATATACGAATGACGTAACGTCAGCCAGGTTCCGATCCCAGTTTGAAGTATCTCGTAGGTCTAGCTTCACTCGTGAGTTGTGATACAACGAAACGGTCTGTGGATGACAATATATATACTCCCCCCGGGGGGAGCCCTCTCGAGAGGAATTACCAGTTGCCACTCACGGATAATGCAAAGGTGATCCAATAAACGGAGCACTCTGGTAGCCGTTAAACGAGTTGGGGAAAACAAAATATCTACGTCAAAATTCCTTCGCTTATGCTGAGACTGACGTTAACTCTGCGGTTAGATATCCAACTGACGTAAAGACAGTCAGGTTTCGACCCTAGCTTGAAGTATCTCGCGTGTCCAGCCACACTGATGAGTTCTGATACAACGAAACAACCTATCTGTGGATGACATTATATATATATATATATATATATATATATATATATATATGAAATTTATTCATATCTGTCATAAACTTTAACTCACTCTTCCTTTGTGTATATATCTATGTATCAATCTATCTCCATTGGTTCTATTATTTTTTATGGAAGAATCTCTTTCGCGTACCAACCACTACTGTCCTTCGCCAAGGATTGCCGTGTCTTTGAATAACCCACGAATCATGCCTTTAAATCAAGAAATTGAAAATAATCCTGCCTTACCGGCTAGGGCTGTAGAATTTGCTGACGCATATCTGGAGAGGAGTAAGACCCTCACCAGCGAGTGTCCTGGATACGACACTAAACTGCATCTGATGGTGAGGCTCCAGTCCTAGAGAGTATTCTTCATCACTATTACTTTCAGATTAACTCAAACTCACATACCTAGTACCCCTGAGAATCCCATAAAATTGAACTGTTCAATCATTTCCAAAGGATCAATATTATCATTATTATTACTAGATATTTGAAACCACAAGACTGTGTGCAAATTATCTAGACTGCATCAGAATACTTGATAAACAAAATTAGTATAGTTAAAAAACAATATTTTCATCATTAAGGGTTTTCGGACTATTGTCTTAATCTTTATTGTTATTTCCACAACTTTTCGACTGATATGTCCTCCGGCCTTCTTCAGGTGTTTATCGAACTCGGGAACCTACACATAACTTCGAATTCCGTCCTTTATTGAATCCACAAGGGATCGCCTGTTCTGATTCCGTTTGCCATAACCGGGTACAAGTGTTAAGTATTCATGTATTGTTACTCGCCTGCAGTCAGAATTGAACCTGCAACCTCCAGATGATTGTCTCCTTAGAAGCTTAGCGAACAAACGCCTATAAACGTTACGTTATGTGTCCTGATGGACAGTTCAGAGTGAATTTTTTGGGACTTATAAACTTAATGTTCTTACTTGACTAGGATTACTACTATTATGTATGATTTAAAAAAAAAATCTGAATATGAGCGAAGGTAAAAAAATCATTCATGATTGTAGTAATTCGGCCGAAACGTTGTGGAAAAACAATAAAGATGAAGACAATAGTCCGAAAACAATTAATGATAAAAATTATCAAGCTTCGTCTCAGAAATTTACACATCTAAAAAAACAATACTTGAAACCATTTAACTGGGTGCAGACAAATTATTAACTTTAAACAGAATTATTTGTATCAGAGAGGAATACTTGAAACGATTTAACTGTGGACTAACAAATGATTAATGTCGATAGAATTATTAGCATTTGATAGGAATACTTGTAGTCATTTAAAAACAATTGAACATTAACAGTTTTGTTTGAAAATAAAACTACTTACAAATTATTCGCTCATAAATAATTTATACATAAGCAGGATTTAGCATTAAATTATCTACAAGGCTTCATGTGACATAAAACCAACCAGCCAACCAACCAACCAATCGACAAACCAACCATGAAACCGATCATATCTTTATCAAGTCTATTCATATATTTCTGTTCGTTCATATCTATCTATCTATGTTAGATCGAATTATATATTTTTAGACTATTCTTATCTATCTATCTATCTATCTATCTATCTATCTATCTATCTATCTTCAATTCTATGATTGAGCGTACGTAATCAATTCAGTCTATATTTCGGTTAGGTTAGGGAGCAGGTGTAAATCTAAACTCGTTAAATTCTCATATTTTCAAGCCACCAAATCAGAGCAGAATTTTTTTTTACACCATTTCCAATTTCTTTCTTTTTATCAGTGTGAATATTTCCCTGGAGATTTAACACTATGAAAAATGATATTGAATTGTTGGAAATTTTTTTGGTACTAAAATGCTTTCTTCATTTTATCGAAAAAGATATGTTGTCAATTTTTTTTAGGTGAATGCTTTTAACTGACATACAAAAAATAGATCATTTAGCAGTATGGATAACATACGAATAATTCTTTCTTTTTTTTTTTTTTTTAATTCCATACACGTTTAGAAAAGAAGTGCTATATATGAATATATTTTCATTACAATGATATTAGGTGCATGTAAATGTTGCCAGAAGAAAGTATTTTAAAACTAGAAATAACATGCGCTGTTAAAAGTTGGTTTTCTGATGGAAACTTTTACACAGGCCTTATAAGAATCGAAGATGTATTCAGAAATTATCGAGACTGATGCTGCATTTACGAAGACAGAAGGGAACAATAAATTAAATGTTAATTTTCTTTAAAGGAAACCCCTTAGCATTCAACTCACTGATTTCTATGAGTTTCTATTTGCAAATTTCCTTTTTTTCATCTAGAGCAAATTTCCACTGTTCATTTTTTTAATGTCCTCCACCTCCTTAAATATTTCTCTTGGAATGAATATTCAGTTTAGGAATGAAGAAAAAGTTTCCTGTATTTTGACTAAAGATAAAAAAGGAATGGAGAGCGGTGGTTCGGAGTGACTCCACTAGACGTATAGATAACTATGTTAACATAATTGATTGTTTGTATAAGAAAGTACTTGTTTGTACCTCGTTAATTTTAGAGTTAAAGATAGTAAAAACTTTGGTTTCGATACTTTTAGATCGCACCTTACAAAAATATAAACTGAATTGTTTACGTAGGCTCACTCATAGAATTTGAGAGAGAGAGAGAGAGAAGGAGAGAGGGAGAGAGAGAGAGAGAGAGAGAGAGAGAGAGAGAGAGCTTAATAAACAGTAAAACTAGATATGAATAGCCATCAGAGAGAGATAGATAAGATACAATAAGACATATAATATAGAATTTTCTCCATCGATACTTCATTCTACTCTGCTATTGTCTTTTATACCAGCCCATTCCCCTAATAGCGTAGAATGTTCGCCAATCTCAAGTCGAGTCATACCAAAGTCTCAAAAAATGGTACTTGATGCCTTCTAACTTATCACTCAGCATTACAAGGTAGGGATCGAGGGTAAAGTGGAGCAATCCAGGGAAAGGAATTGTGCCCTCCTCTAAAACTTGGTGCAGTAGCTATTGAAAAGGGAGCTTTTAGGTCACCCTAATCTATGGTCACCAACTTTACGCACTTATTGTTATTTTAGATCCCTTCAGCTATGGAGGGGGTTAAATATTACCACTACTGTACACGGATGACTTTGCAATTAGAATTCTTACAAAGAATATGCCATTAAAAGAAAAAAATGCATTTAGTGAATTGTACGTGTCTCTAAAATTTTTCTAGATTTCGGCTAATTTTTGTCCTCTATTTTATAATAATTTATTTTCTGCATGTCTATTTTCTCGGTAAGTAATTTTTGAAATTACATTTATTTCTTTTTCGGGCTTTTGTTTTTTATTTATTTATTTCTAAAAGATTTTTTTCGCATTTCCTTACTGAAAAGACCAATTTGTAGTCTGAATGGCATTCGGTGTATTGAAATCAGATTACACACATAAAGCCGTTATAAACTGTTTATTGGTGTTTCAGATTGTAAAGGAATTGGTAAATGCTCCTACTTTCGTTATAATAACATATCATTGAAAAGTCCCTGCAGCTCACAAACACGAATACTCAATTATAGATAAACGACACCCATAGGTCAGTGGCCATCTTAATTCATCGTATAATATGCATTTATGTAATTTTAATGCCTTCTTATCTGCCTGCACACTTCTTAAGACAACTACATAAGGAGGAAAATGGCCACGAGGAACCGAGTTCGCGTATAGGATTCGACGGTTTCCCTTTATCTTCACGCTAATACTATTGGGAAAGTTGTATATCAGAAGTTAAATAATTTCAGAAGAGATAAAATATATTATCTTTTGAAACATGCAGGATATAGTCTGAATTTTCACGGCAATTCTCAGTAAATTAAAAAAAAATACTTTAAATACAGACCAATATATCCGATTTCTAATCTTAAGTTACTATATATATATATATATATATATATATATATATATATATATATTCAGTTTAATTGTATTATTCACTCGATAAAATAGCCTATTTTTCTAGATTTCGAGCAAAATTAAATCATTAATACCTTCTTGACAAATGCTTGTAAAATCTTAAATGTTTTTAATGGCATTCAGCTACTTCCGCGAGGTTGGTTGGTTGGTTGGTTTGTGGGTTTTATGGCATATCAACCTTTGTAGATTATGTAGCGCCAAATCCATTTTTATGCGGATAGTCGGTTAAATTTCAAACAATTCGTTTTAGGACGAGTACGCAGTTTAATTATTAAAACATTTCTATTTCAAGCTATTCAGTTTATTGCAACAATTCTAATTCAGCTAATTCAGTTTAGTATAAGTAGAGATTTTGTCTACACACAATTAAATGTCAAAACAGTTCTATATTAAACAATTCAGTTTAGTGTAAGTAAATGTCAGAAACAGTTGCATTTCAAACAATTCAGCTTAGCATAAGCAGGCTGTTTAAATGTATGCACAGTTTAATTGTCAACAACATTTCTTTTTCAAGCGATTCCGTTTAGTTAAACAGTTCTAATTCAAACAATTCAGTTTAGCATAAGTATGCAGGTAGTTCTATTTAATCCATAGATAGGTTCCTATCACCATTCCGAGTCAGTGGACCTGGGAGCAATGGCAATGAAGGGGTGCTCCGCATTCCCCAAAGCTGCAGCATTACTGGAATTTATCATCAGATTGATTAATGTCATATTTAGGACACTCATTGGTGGGGCAGTCTTACTCCTCTGTAGAGGTGCAGTCGGTATATTCTACAGCCCCAGCCGACTGGGCAATACTCCTGGGAGGTTTACTGTGAATACCCAGTTAATTCGAAAACAACAAATACAATTTACCAACGCTTACATTGCCTTTCTTTGGGGGTGAACATTTATTTATTCATTGATTGATTGATTGATTGAATTTAAAGGCAAGTAAATGCAGTTCGGGTTCTTTTGTGCCTAGAGGTTAGGGAATCGCTTTCATTGTTTGCTCATCTTTACATTTATATGTTGTTTCTGAAGAGGTATTTTTTGCACGCGGTCCGATCAAATACGATTAATTTTTAAACATATTTATTTTATACATAGATGGGACGTTAACAGGTACTACAAACCTGGGTCAGAGAGGTCATGGATAAAATAGTTATGAATAGGTACTCATCGCATATCAAGAATAGTTTAATGTCATATTCAAGACGCCCTTTTTAGAAGTTTTTTGCCTCTGATATCAAGAATTGGATCCTTAACATCAGATCTAGTTCAATGTCATACTAAGTTTAACCATTTTAGGAGGGGGGTCTTAATTTTCAAATATCAAGACCTGGAGCCTCATCAGGAGATGAAGATCACTATCATACTAACTACCCCTAGTTGTAGAGGGTCTTAACCCTCGGATATCAAGAATTGGAGCCTCATCATCAGATATAGCTTAATGACATACCCAGGACACCCTTTTTAGGAGAGGAATTTAATCCTCAGATATCAAGAACTGGAACTTTATAATCACTTTATATAATGTTCAATGACATGTTCGAGACAACACTTTTCAGAGGCGGTCTTAACTTTCATATATCAAGAACTGGAGCCTCCTCATCTCATATCCAGGACACCCTTTTTTAGGAGGGGTTCTAATCCTTAGGATATCAAGAAATGGAGCCTCGCCAACAGATGTGCTTCAATGTCATACTCAGTACACCAGTTTTAAAAGGTTTTCTTAACTTTCACATATCAAGGGCTGGAGCCTCTTCATTTGATGTAGTTCACTGTTATACGCAGGACACCCATTTTTAGGGGAGGGCCTTAGCTCTCAGACATCAAGAATTGAAGCCTATTCATTAGATGTACATCACTGTCATACGCAGGACACCATTTTTAGAGGAGGTTTTTAACTCTCAGATATCAAGAATTGAAGTCTCACCATCAGATCTACTTCAGTATCATACTCAGGACACATTTTTAGAAGGGTTTTTAGCCGTTTTCTGGAGATACTGACCACGTATTGTAAGCCTTATTGCCCTAGCGGGAGAACAGTTTAATTGGTTCGGCACAAATAATTCAAATTATGAAGGGGGCTGTTTATATTTTTCTTGAAGTTCATGATTTTGAGAAAAAAAAAACATCCATCTCTTATCTCCCCCTTAGATAATAGTAATAGTCGGCCCGTCTGTAT
>OY757936.1:7521645-7524619 GCA_963585895.1 Sepioteuthis lessoniana
CTTTAAAAAAAACAGGAACCTTCCCCAAAAAGAAACAAATTTTATTTTACTTCACATAAAAAGTTTTTTCTTGTGTATATTTTGTGTTTTGAAGAATAAATTCTTGGAATGTGTTTTTAATGAAATTAAATTGTTGAATAAAAAAGATTATTTTTTTTTTGTTTTTTTTTGCATCATTATTTTTTCAGAAAGATGCAAAAACATCTTTTCGAGGATCGATAAAGAAGATTGTAAAGACAAAATGACTCTGGTACCTTTTTAATTTTTAATGACCCTTGCAATATTAAGCAATAATAACTCAAATATTTATCAGGCAAGAGTAATAAAGGTCATGGCGTGTTTAATACAGAATCTGTTCCTTCAATTCTACATGGAAAATAGCTTAACTGGTTCCATATTTCAACAGATTTTTTTCATTAGCTAAATGTTCGTTAGTGCTGTTTGAGATTCACATTGATTTGCTATGGTGTTCAGGAAATTTTCGTTTCGTAACAAAACACATGTTCCACAAGTTTTTATTCTGGAATATTAATGAGCCAACTCAAAAAAGGAAAGCATTGGTTACACTGACAGCTCTACACTATATATATATATATATATATATATATATATATATATATATATATATATATATATAAAGATGTGTCATTCATCCTTTGATTGTTTTCAACTAGTTTCGATATTAGTTCCTCACCTAAAGAAATAATTTTTTCATGGAAAAAGTTCTATTTTTCGAAGGTTTTTGAAAATTTTAAATAGAAGAGATATACTATTGAAGAAGTTACGAAAACTGCACGTTTGATGTATCATATCTATCTGAACAATGAAAATTATTTTCAAGTATCCAAGTATCTTCAGCTGAATTTTTTATATCTGTTGACAGCACAGCTGGCAAATAAGTTTTTCATTTGGGATGTTTATGATGAGTCTGGAATGAAAGTATTTTGAATTAACCGTAACTGGTCCGTTTGTGTACTTATTTTGCTATTCATGTGGCATATCAATCTGTTCAACGTTTTTTAAAGCAGCGTTTGATTTATTTAAAGTTATCGTTTGCTGTCGTTTCATCAATCTTCACATTTTTCTTTTATCGCAGTAAAATTGTTCCTAGTGTTATCTAATTCATTCTATGATGGTGAAATTTGTATCTCTGTCAGAGATGAGCGTAGATTTTGTTCTACAAATATTATTTTGCTTTAATCCAAAAATTTGATTCTGTGTCTTAAGTTATTTAATCTAAAATAAAATGGCCATTCTATCCAGTAAAAATTTTATCAATCTCTCTCTATGCATATATATATATACACACACACACACACACACACACACACACACACACACAAATATATATATATATATATATATATATATATATATAGGGAGAGAAAGAGAGAGGGAGCGAGAGCGAGAGAAAGAGAGAAAGAGCGAGAAAGAAAGAGTCCGACAAAAAGACAAAGACACAGAGAGAGAGAGAGAGGGAGAGAGAGAGAGAGAGAGAGAGAGAGAGAGAGACAAAGACACAGCGAGAGACATAGAGACAGATAGATAGATAGAAAGATATATATATATATATATAGAGAGAGAGAGAGTATGACCAATAAATGAGCAAACTAATACAAAATTTCTTAATACAAAGGTAATTTTCTTCAAAACCTAATATACAAGATTTTATTAGTTATTGTGGAAACTTATAGAATCAAAAACGACTTTATTGGGTACGACTTCTAACCAAATCCTTCAGCATTGACACTCAAATATATAATAGCTGCAATTCTGTAACGAAAAGTAAAATTACATACATATATATATATATATGTATATATATATATATATATATATATATATATATATATATATGTGTGTGTGTGTGTGTGTGTGTGTGTGTGTGTGTTTGCGTGTGTAATTACAATGTTGTGCATTTTGGTAATAGATAATGTCTAAGACTATTCATTTTAATTATATTATGTGGTTCAATAGAATCATTATATATATATAAGCTAGAAGGAAATTTATCTTTTATTAGAATTGTTTGGAGTGTAACTGATTTTGTGTACTTTTGTAGATATATATATATATATATATATATATATATATATATATATATATATATATATATATATATAGCTGTACATCCAAGCATCTGTGTGTGTGTCTCGCAATCAAAACAGAACTCGTATATAACTTAATTTATTTTTTTAAAGTTTCAAATGAAAAGCCTATCTCATTGGTAAAATTTGCAAGTATTGTGAATACTGCAAGCATCATTCATATATATATATATATATATACATATATATATATTTATATATATATATGTGCATGTGTGTGTATATATATATATATTTGTGTGTGTGTGTGTGTGTGTGTGTGTGTGTGTGTGTGTGTGCGTGTGTGTGTGTGTGTGTGTGTTTGGCAGCCTTTGTGTTTGCATGTGTGCGTTGGGTGTGCGTTCACATTAATATAAACAACGGAAGCACATTAGACAGAAAAAAATATTATTTACCAAAGAATAGGAGTCATTAACTGTTTTTCTATACCTCTGTATGTATCTAAGATAGATAGACACATAGATAGATACATATTCTGCCATTAATAAAAACACATGTTTCTCTATGCTTAATGTATGTCTGTATTCGTTTCTATTGGTGTTTTGTGTCTGTCTGTCTATTTCATATATCCATAATATTCTGAGAGATCTATAACTTTGCATATCCATGCAACATTTTTTGTTATTACAATGTTTCAAATACTTCCTAGTATAACAACAAAACTGAAAACATATCACAGTCTCCCTTATTTTACGCACACACACACACACGTGTGTATGTGTGTGTATGTGTGTGCGTGCGCACTTTTGTGTATGTGTGTGTCTGTGTGTGTGTGTGCGTGAGAGAGAGAGAGAGAGAGAGAGAGAGAGAGAGAGAGAGAGAGAGTGAGTGAGACAGAGAGAATCTGTTTTTTTGGGGGGAATATG